>VDFB02271358.1:166465154-166480352 GCA_007258455.2 Sequoia sempervirens | reverse complement strand
TTCTTTATGATACAAGTTAAGGTGGTTGGCGAATGCATGAAGTCTTGGAGCAAGCGTAGGAGTGTAGTCAGCATTTTTGCCAGTGAATTTAAGATTGGAGAAAGCTATACAAACCAGGAAATGGCCTAAACCCTCATTATTTGGAATAATGCTGAATTCTGTTTGTGTGCAGCAGAGAGGGTTCCAAACCCCAAGAATCTGATGGAGTTTGAAAAAAAGAAGGATTCTGAGAGTTAGAAGGGAGTTGGGTTCAATTTCAAAAAGGGAGAGGAGATATAATCATTTTCCTTGTGTGTGGAAGGCTAAAAGGGCCAAAGCTTGGAACCCTACCAAAAACCAAAGAAAAAAAATAGTGACTTTTTGCTGATGACAGAAAGCCTGAGTTTGGTAATTATGCAAAGATCTTTCCTGATGATTTTGTAGCCATAGAAGGCTGAGCACACCCTGCCAAACAAGTTTTGGAAATAGATGAAGTTTGAACTGGTCTTTAAATTGTTTAAGGGCTAGTTAGTGAAGTGAGGGCAAAAAGCGCCGAGAAATGCTTGATTAAGACATTATGAATGTTTTGGAATATTGATAGCAGGGTTGGCAGCAAAGACCAGGGGTACCTAATTAATTTGGGAACATATAGGTTTGGTGGAGGCAGCAACACCAGGGGTTATCTAAAGTGAGACCCAGAGCATTGAGTCAGTGAATGATTCAATCCAACCCTCATTCTATCAGTAAAATAATAAAAAATAATTGAAAATTCAATCTACAGAATAATGACTCATATCACTAGTTTAAATTATTAACAGTTTATTCAATATAATTAATAAAATATGTCAAATGCTTAAAAATGTCAAATTTTATGACCTAATAATACGAAAAATGGAACAAATTATTATGTTTTCATCAAGTCTTTTTTTCCCTATATTTTAAAATTTTAATGAATTTTTTTAAATGAATGACTAGTTTGATTACTTTACACATTCAAAACTAGACTAATAAACATATTTATATGTTGATGGCTAATATGAATAATCTTAAACATTAATACTTGGACTTTGTGTATCAAAAGGTCAATATGATTGAATATTTCTTTCAATCTATAGTATTTTTTTTGTCTTCAAGTACATTGAAGAGAACAAATAGACAACAATGTTAATTATTTAATATTATAATACTATTAAAAATAGTTAAATTCAATTGATGACTATGATTGTACGTTTATTGACTTTGTCATCCATTAAATATATAATTCCCATATTGTACAATCAAATTGAGAAAAATTTACAACCCAATAAAATGAATAACCAGTATAATGCAATAAATAATCATTTTCTCTTTCATTATATTTTTACAATCTTTGCCCTTGAGAAGATCGATTGCATTTGTTATGGCTACCGCTCCTATAGTTCCTATTGTGTACCCTGAGACAGATGTAAAGTACTGAAAATGAAACCTTCAAGTACGTGACTTTTACAATGGGAAGCAAGTTTCCTGGAATACTTTGGTCGAGTTAGACGGACAACTTGATCGACCTACAGGCTCTGTGGGAAGATTTTAATGGCCGTCATATTAATTTCTTTCCTATAAAGATCATTTACTTTGAGCCGTGAATTAACACGGCAGGTTCATTACTAAATGTCGACCCAAAAATTTGTTCTTTTTGTTTTCCTTGCTTGTATTTACGGCTGCTCATAAGAGGGACTCCCTCATTGTTGTGGCAAAATTTTGCCACTTGGAGATATCCCAGGCTTCACACTGCGCATATTCCACATGAAACATTTCATAAGAACATGAAGAATTCTGAAAACAGTAAGAGAGTGAGAACTGTAACTCAAAAATCTAAAGAGGGTTTTGCACAAATACATACATTTGATCTCAGGAGAATGTCAGGCGAAATGAAATGGCTCGCAATGCGTGATTGGCCAAGAAAGGTTTCCTGGTTGGTTGCCTCAGCTTGAATCTGGTTACTTGGTCGACGCGGGCGCCTGAGGCAGAAAACTCCATCTTTCTGTGCATTATTTCATGTTATTCGCAGCAGAAACTCTTCTTCATTATCAAAAAGTTACTTCATCGCTCTGTCGTAGCTCTCTTTTCTGAATTATGGCGGTATGGTTGAGCGGTTTTGTTTGGTCGATGGTGAATGGGTTTAGCGCGGTGGTTTTATGCGGTGCGGACTTTGATTTAGCGGTTGGGATGACGGCGGTTGAACGGGCGGCGGCGAGGTTGTGACTGGCATCAGGTATTTTTCCTTAAACAATTACTAGAAAAATACGATTCTTAATTAAAATTGTAAATTTTTTCGAATGAATTGCAATATTCAAGGACAATTTTATGTGAAATTAGTTTAAAATTACTAGCTAGCCGCTTTTTGCAAATTTCTTTTGATTTAAAAAATTTCAACACAATAGTTTCCCTAAAATTTTGTACTCTCTGCGAATACCTTATGATCTCAGAATCCAAAAAGGCAAAGCAGCAGAACAATCTAATGACTCCAGATTCGTAACATCACTTATTTGCGGGAGAAAAAATTCATGATAAAAACGTAATAATTTATTACCTTGGTGATTTTAGGCACGAGAGAACAAAGATTGGAGAAGTGCTGTCTCAGTTTGACTCTTCTGTTCCGCTCGGCTAGCATATGATCAAACGCCAATTTGTTCTGAAACCCTGACTTTGCTTGCTGTTGTTGAGGAGGAGGAGGAGGAGCAGCAGTTTGCATTGACATCTGCCTCGTCAATTTGCTCTTCTTTTCAATTTTTCTGAGAACAGCTAAACATCTCTTGTGCAAATTCTGGCCGCCTTTGAGAAAATCTACAGCGGCCACTGGATTAGCTTTACTGTATTTGCAGAAGGCACTCTGTACGCACACACTATGTTCAGAACAGGGCAAAGAATTAACCGCCAGTTGATTAAATCCCTCTGCACTCTGTAAATCCTCTGAGGAATTCGAATGCCAGGAAGCTTCGATGGCGTCATAAGGAGGGGCCTTAAATGCTACTACGTCCTCCACAAAAAGAGGAACCTCAAAATCCAATAGTTCGTCCATTACACTGCACGCATCTTCGCGACTTATCACACGGTAATCAGGATCAAAGCTAGCATTGAATCCATCATAATATGTTTCCATTTCCTGATACTCAGATAAAAAAAGCGGCAGGATTCGATCTTTGATCTGCTACTTGGAAATCCCTTAGTTTGCAATGCAGCAGGAGGCGTTGGGGCCCTCTTTATAGAGGGCTGACAGCACCGCACTTCAACGTCATCAAAATTAAATATTCTGCCACCATGCGACCCAGGCTTCATTTTCTTTGACTTACAGTCAAAAATAAACGACGGCCTCCATGTGCTCCGAGATCGACGGATTGCACTGAAACAGAGCGTATTGTCTATGCAGCCTTCTGCACATTTGACCGTAAATTTGTACCACTTTGATCAATGCCCCCAAAAATACCTTCCAATCGAAAAATTAGGATAATTTTAAAATTGATTGTAGGTTTATTATTATTACATTATACCAAAAAAAAAAAAAAAAATTAAGTTATTTTTTGTTTTTTTGTTTATTCTAATTTTTTTTTCATTTTTTTGTTTTGTTTCTAAAATGTGTTTGTTTTTGTGTTTTTTTTTCTGTGATCAATTGTGCTGACGTCTTATAAGTATCGTGGCCATTGTAGGGTTACATCTATCAACGCAATAAAATATTTTATTATTTTTTTAGTGGTGGAATTAGAATATATTGTTAAAAATGTTGAGAATTGATTTGTCACTATATTAGAATTTTATGACTTGGTGAGACAAGCATCTCAAAATGATTGCTTTCTGAAGTAGTTTGAATTCATGCATGTGAAATTGATCTAGTATATTAAATTGAACTTGGACCTATGCAATCAAATTGGTAGGAAATGGATGACTATAGAAAATTCACCTCAACTTGTTATACCAATATATAATGTAAGGTCGTGTCTAATGCTGACACTTTTTGAGAACTTGTTAAGCAAGGGTGATGTTCTCCTTAGTCAAGCCCTTAGAAAAACTAATTCATTGATGATAAATAAAATAGGCAAACATGCAATATAACTAGGATGATGCAAGTTCATATTGTTGGTGTGAATGAGGTTATTCCCTAACTAGTTCCTTTCTAAGACCTATATCACATGTAGTTTGTTTACTTAAAGAACACTTTTAGGGAACACTTAGCATAGTTAATTTTTTGTGTCCCATATCATGATATAATGACACAAGTTGTCATAATCCTGAGTTGTTCCACCTCTCACCTCACATTTTAAGCAAAACTTTATTTGTACATTAAACATCTTGGATCTTGCATCCTCTTGTATACTTGAATCATTATTTAACAATATATCATTCTTTGTTGCATCTCTCTTATGTGTGAAAGGTTATTTAGTGTTGCAAAGGATTGTTGCTCTTGTGAGTCTTTGTGGTAACTTTAATAATGTATTTGAGCTTTATTTCTTACAAGCCCTTTCTTGATCTAGAGAGCTTCTAACTTCATTTTTATGTGGGTGTATCTTGATTTGTATTTGACCTCATGATTAAGTCTCCAAAAGCCATTTTTTTTAGGGTGGATTGTAAACATGATATACTTTCTTACAATCATATCAAAGTATTTTTCTTGCACCTACCTTGACTTTACAATGTCCTTATAGGTTGCATATAGCATCGAAATAATCCTTTTTTTTGTGACATTTTCTTTATAGCAAGTGATAAAATATATTCATGGTAAAATATTCTTTGAAAGTATTAATGTTATTTTTAAAAATTGGTATAGGTTCTCTAGTCATTTGTACCCTTGGGATCTTATTAGTACCTATATACATAAGTTGTTGAAATGCATGATAGGTCCAAAGAAATACTTGGCACTAAGTTCCTAGTAACTGTTAGAGTAATAGGTTGTTTACTTGATTAATTTAACCATGTTGATTAATTAATTAAGTCACCTTTACTTTATTTCACTTAAGCTAAATTTATGAATCTTTATTTATGCATTATTAAATTAGTCATGTTGTCTCATTCATTATGATCTTGACACTTGTCACATGCAAATTTAATCCTAATCCTAGGGTTCACTTTAGGGTTATGATCTCCTTTCTTAAGGATTAATCTCTTTGTAATTATTTACAACTTCTCAGAAACTTTTGGGTAATGCATCTTTTGCTTCATGTTTGTAGAGCACCATTCTTGTGTCTCTTGATCTTCTTTGGTGATAGGTTATTTTCTTGCAGGTGTTCATTGGGATTTGTGAGGTTGGATTATCAACTTCTACATGGTATCAGAGCTCTAGATCTGCAAGCTTCTTGTTCCTTTTTTTGTGAGATCTTGCCTTGAAGTAATTTTTCAGTGCATCCAGAGTCAAATCGAACCTCTTCATTGAATCTAGAGCTGCTAGAATAGTCAAGATTGACCCTTTTTTTTGTCAAAATTGGCTTTCGTTTGTCAGATTTGTGAGGGTTTGAAGAAAGGGTTTTTTTGCCAGATCTAGGGGCTGCCTGATTTTTTGGAACATTTTGAGCCCAAACGGACCTCACCATTGCGCTTAAAAGGCCCAAAAACCCCTATTTCCATATATAATTTGTCAATTTTGGAGGAAGTCACCTTGGGGTAAAAAAAAATTACTTGGTAGGGGCCTTACGGCCTCCCATGATAAAACATGCAAGTACCTGCAATTTTTTTCCGCACAAAACTTAGGTATTTTTTAATTGTAATAAAAACAAATTGTTTTAAAAGCTTTAAAACAATTTAAAAGCTTTTATGCAAAGTTTTTTTGGTTTTTTTTTAAATAAAAAAGAGGGCAGGTATGTACCTGTGCAGGGTATTGCACAGGTCTGTACCTGCACAGCCCTACACAGGTCAGTACTTGTGCTCCATTATGGGGAGCGGTGGGGGTGGGCCCACATGCTCCCCCACCCACAATTTTTTTTATTAAAAAAAAAATCATTGTAAATTTTTATTGTTTTAAAAAAAAAAAAAAAAAAAAAAAATTCAATAAGGCAAATTATAAAATGCACCGATAACCATTTGGCTTTCAAATTTAGGTTTGTTGTTTAACTACAATAGTTGTTTGGCCGTCAAATTTAATGCCATAGATTGTGTTTTTTGCACTTTGGGAGCTATTTTCTTCTTGAGGCCATAACTTTTGCCCTCGGTGTCAAAATCGAGCAAACAAGATATCATTGAAAAGAGGACTCGGAGTACTTTCCAATGGTGTAGGTATTTTTTGGAGATATTTTCTCAGGTACCTGTTATTTCCAGTCAAAGTTGGATCTTCTTTTCTAGAGTCACCTTTAGTGTTTTCGGCATAACTTTTGCATATGATGTCGAAAATAGGCAAACGAGATATTGTCAAAAAGCTTGTTCCGAGCTCTTTGCAGTGGTGTAAGTGGTTTCCAGATTTATTTTTTATATTTTCTAGAAATCCTTCTTCTCAGCTATTTCCTTTTTGGACCTTATGGGCTCACATTGCATGTATTTATCATTTGTAAACACATTGAACTAAAGTGCCTTAACATTGTATGTGTAGTATTGGGATTCTTTCAAATCACTTTGTGCCTTGTTGTACTCACACTATGATATAAATTACCATGGGGGTTGATGTTTTCCTTTTTTTTCCTTCATACCTTTTTCATGCGTATGTGACTTTTGTTTTCACATCCTTTCTATCTGATTGTACTTTCATGATTAAACCTTCAGATGTTCTTGGTTCCTCTTCATGCACTACTTTCAGGCATTCAGTTTCAGTATACCTATCACGCCTCTCCCTTTTCAACATTATGGGGAGGTTTCTACTATTGGTGTTAATGCTTCATTGGTTTCGTTAGAGTGAGCTATGTATACAGTATTTGTTCCTATGTACTAGGCGGATGCAACAGTTGGTTACACATGCATTTCAGTGAGATGGAGCACTTACCATATGGACACTCTTGCATTCCTTTCAACATTTCAGCAGTCATTCTACAACAGTGTTTGCAGCTTCTTCATGCTTCAGTGGTGTTTTCCATGTTCATCCTTTGTTCCTATCTTCTAGGACAATTTCTTCTTGATTGGAGGCTTCTTTGTCCTTCACTCTTGTCTGGAGGATTCTTAGACCTTCACTTGTATTTCTCTCTTTTGGAGAGGATTTTTTTCCATGAGGTTTTCTCCTTTTCTCCTAGTGTGAGATCTTTTACATTTTTACATGGGTACCTCATCCAGCCTTAGTTGTCAAGACCCATCTTTGCTTTCATGCATTTTTTCCTTATTTTTAAGCTTCTCCCTAAGTTCATCTTAAGAGGGGGTGTTAGAGTAATAGGTTGTTTACTTGATTAATTTAATCATATTGATTAATTAATTAAATCACCTTTACTTTATTTCACTTAAGCTAAACTTAGGAATCTTTATTTATGCATTATTAAATTAGTCATGTTGTCTTGTAAATTATGATCTTGACACTTGTCACATGCTAATTTAATCATAATCCTAGGGTTCACTTTAGGGTTATGATCTCCTTTCTTAATGATTCATCTCTTTGTAATTATTAACAACTTCTCGGGAACTTTTGGGTAATGCATCTTTTGCTTCATGTTTGCAAAGCTCACCATTCTTGTGTCTCTTGATCTTCTTTGGTGACAGGTTATTTTCTTGTAGGTGTTCATTGGGATCTGTGAGGTTGGTCAAATTTTAAGCATTCCATTGAATCTAGAGCTAGCAAAATAGTCAAGTTTTCCTTTCGTTTCGTCAAAAAAGGCCTCCATTTTTCAGATCTGTGAGGGTTTAAAGTTTATGAGGGTTTCTAGACCCAGAGCATACCTACAATTTTGGAGCATTTTGAATCCAAATAGACCTCACTATCGCATTCAAAGCACCCAAAAACCCCAAAATTGACTGTCAAATCGTCGAAATTGGACATAGTGACTTCATGAGGCAATTTTTTTTCATTTTTGGGTCGTATGGCCTGGTACGACACACAATCCAAGAATTTTTTTAAAAAAGACACAATGTTAATGGCGGCGCCATCAATAAACTACTAGCGGTTAATGCTAGCAGCTAGTCTAACTGCTAGGTTTTCCTCCAAACCCTTTTGGAGCAGTTTTGGTATTTTGGCCATAACTTTTGCGTCTAAACTTGGATTTTAGAAAACGAAATATCGCCGGAAAGCTGGTTTTGAGCCCAATCCAGTGGTGTAGGTTTCATTTTCTACTTTTTCTATTATGTTGCAATTTTTTCTAGTCAAATTCAGATCATCATTTTCATTCTTCTGGGGGCATATCTTTTGCATACAATCTCCATTTTTTGAAAACGAATAGGTGTTGGAAAGTTGGTTCAGTGATCTGTGATCAGACTTATTTTCCTAGATTTTTTCCTAGGTACATTTTATTCATCTTTTGGTGTTTACATAATTTTCTTAATTACTTGGACGTTTTGGCACTTGGGAATGCTCTATTTGTGTCATTTGGCTCTATTTCACATGATTTTCATGCAGTAAAGTCAATTTTCTAATATTTTTTCATTTGAAGAGTAATGATGGGTTTTTCTACTAACCCTTCTGTTGTAATCCTAGATCGGGATAATTATGAGTCATGGGCAAAGGGCATACTTACACATTGTAGGTGGCTTAATATTTTGCATCATTTATATGACCTCATACCTGAACCAAACACACGAGGGAGAAAAATAGCTTGGGATATTATTAGAGATGATTTAGTAGGACTTATATGTTCTAGTATTGATTTTGACACTATGTGTGTTGTATCAGACACTAATTGTCCCCACACACTTTGGACTCATCTTTGGGAGATCCATGGAGACCCTAATCTCTCTCCATACCCAAAGGATCCTGCTTCAGATTGTCTCTTACCCATGGCTACTACAAATTGTATACCCATTGATGATGCTACATTAGGGGACCCAGAGTATCTAGTAGATCTTGCACATCCCAATGGATCAGAGGCTTGTCTCATAGTTCCTACTCTTTAGAATGAGATTACACATGCATCATTTGTTGTTCCTAATGACATCAGTATTGCCACATTGGCCCCTATGGATTCAGTTTGGCATCATGACCATCTTGGTCATTCATTTTCTACTACATCATGGGATTCTTATCTTTCAGGCACATCATTGTTTGTTGAGTCTCACACTGTAGATCTCAAGGATTATATTAAGGACATACATCTCCTCTATCTTGACAGTTAGATTATCACTATACGCCCACCATTATCAGTGCATTCAAAGGTTGTATTTTAGGAGTCTTCACATTAGTTTGGATTTGGCATCATTTTTTTTAGTTTAGACACAGAGATTATTTAGATCCTATCATGGCACACATCTTGAGACATATTGGTTCATCAATCTTCTCAGGGTTTCTTTGACATCATCCTTTAGATCCATTTCTTCCCAAGGGGAGGAATGTTATTTGCCACTTCGGGATCTCTTTATGGATTCTACATCAAGCATCCACCATTGTGACAGGAGTTTCTTCATTGTGGGGGGGCCTTCTAGTCTCTTTCTATCTCTCCTATGGAGACCATTGTATAAGTACTTATGTGATAGAAGTTCTCTTTGGGAGGTATCATGTAATCCACCTTCTATCCTTCTATTAGTGCATTACATTCTTTTCTTTTCTCTCTTTTGGAGGGGAGTTTTTCCCATGAGGTTTTCTCTTTTTCTCCAATTACAAGAGATTAGCTTGTTGTACATGGATACCTCATCAGCTGTTAGGGTGGAACCCATTCATGAATCCATTCATGTATTTCTTTATCATAGTTTAGTTTCTCCCTAGTTCATCTTAAGGGGGGGTGTTAGAGTAATAAAGTCATCACCTAATTAATTAATTAGGCCACTTTATGCTTTATTACACTTAAGCTAAACTTAGGAATGCTTTTATTTCTTTATTTGCTTTAATTAATTAGTTGCTTTTTGCATAATTAGAACCTCTAATATTAGAACATGTTGTCTCATTCATTCCTATGAGGACACTTTTCATGTTCTAAACTAACCCTAATCTAGGGTTAGCTTTCATCATTTTCATAAGGATTGATTCATTGTAATTATTTATCAATTCTCTACGACATCATATTCACGGTAGTTGTTCATATAATGCAAATTGGTGTTTTCATTAGATTTAAGTTGTATATCTTGCATATTTATTCATAGTGTGATAGGTTTATCATTGCAGGTGATTCATGGAGCTGTTATTTCAATCAAAGTCAGATCTTCTTTTCTAGAGTTGCCTTCAGTGTTTTTGGCATAACTTTTGCATATGATGTCGAAAATGGGAAAATGAGATATCATCGAAAAGATGCTTTCGAGCTCTTCACAATGGTGTAGGTGGTTTCCAAATTTGATTTTTGGTTTTTTTCCATAAATCCTCCTTAGCTGTTGTCCTTTTTGGACCTTATGGGCTCACATTGCATGTATTTATCATCTATAAACACATTGAAATAAAGTGCCTCAGATTTGTATGTGTAGTATTGGGATTCTTAAACATCACTTTGTGCCTTGTTGTACTCGCACTATGATATAAAGTGTCATGGGGGTTGATGTTTTCCTTTGTTTTCCTTCATACCTTTTTCATGCGTATGTGAATTTTTTTTCACATCCTTTCTATCTGCTTGTACTTTCATGATTGTACCTTCAGATGTTCTTGTTTCCTCTTCATGCACTACTTTCAGGCATTCAATTTTAGTATACCTATCATGCCTCTCCCTTTTCATCATTATGGGGAGGTTTCTACTGTTGGTGTTAATGCTTCCTTGGTTTCGTTAGAGTGAGCTATGTATACAATGATTGGTTACCTATGCATTTTGGTGAGATGGAGCACTTACCATATGGGCACTCTTGCATTCCTATTTCTGGAGGCAACCTTCCATTTTTCCTTGATCTTGATCATTATATGGTTTAGCGGAGGTTCTTCTTTCAACATTTCAGCAGTCATTCTTCGACAAAATTTGCAACTTCTTCATGCTTCTGTGGTTTTCTCTTTGTTCCTATCTTTTGGGACAACCTTATCTTGTGTGGAGGCTTCTTTAGTCCTTCACTTGGCTTTCATCTCTTTTTGGAGTAGAGTTTTTGCCATGAGGTTTTCTCTTTTTCTCCACATTATAGAGATCTTTTGTTTGTACACGGGTACCTTATTTGGCCTTGTTTGTCGGGACCCATCATGCATTCTTTTTAGGGCTTTTAGCTACTCCCTAAGTTCATCTTAAGGGGAGGTGTTAGAGTTATCTTTCATTAGCTAATAATTAATTAATATTTAATTGATTATTAGTCTAATTTATTCTCAACATACTTTAGCTAAACTTATGAATGCTTTATTAGTTGAATTAATATTAGACCATTATGTCACATCTCATGTGATGTTGACACTTGTCATGATCTGATCCCTTTCTCATTTAGGGCTTTGCTCTTATAAGCATTCAACCCTCATTGTAATTACTTCACGGAGAATATTGGAGCTTTCATATCTTCTTGAAAGCTTCTTCTATAACTTTTCCTTGTTGATGAATATTGCACATATTTGTTTGTAGATCTCTTGCGTGGAAGGTGTACTTGTTTGTTGTTTGATCTTGTGGCTCGTGGTTTTGTGCTTGTTTCACAATTCTAACATGGTACTAGAGCTCAAATCTACAAGCTTCTTGTTCCTTTTTTTGTGAGATCTTTCCTTGAAGCAGTTTTCTAGTGCATCTAGGGTCAAATCAGACCTCTCCATTGAATCCAGAGCTATTGAAATAGTCAATATTGACCTTTGTTTTGTCAAATTTGGCTTTCGTTTCTCAGATATGTGAGGGTTTGAAGAAAGGGCTTTTTTGTTTGATCTAGGGTGTGTTTGTTTATTCAGAGTGTTTTGAGCCCAAACAGACCTCACTATTGTGCTCAAAAGGCCCAAAAACCGCTATTTCCATATATAAATTGTCAATTTTGGAGTAGGTCACCTCGGGGCAAAACAAAATTAATTTCATGTTGGTTGTGGCATGGCTCTTGCACAAAGATCACTTGTGGCACCTTCAAAAATGAATCATATTTCTTTCACATAGTGTACCAAAGCAAATTTTAAATTGTAAAAATTGGTTTTTAAAAGCTTTAAATTTAAAAATAAATCTTTACAATGTTTTTTTGTTTTAAACAAATCAAATTCATCATGTGAGGTATAAAATTCCTCACAAGCAGGGATACCAAGATTCCACATGTATGGGTGAGGTGTGGCCCATGCCTCTGACCCTGAATATACTTGAAAAACACATATTTTATTTTAAACATTTTTTCTCAATAATAAGTCAACTGGGAAAAAAAATGTGGTGACGACCATTTGGCCATCAAATTTAGGTTCGTATTTTTACTGCGACGACCATATGGCCGTCAAATTTAATGCAGTGAATGACTTTTGTCACCTTTGAGAGTTGTTTTCTTCTGGAGGCCATAACTTTTTCCCACAGTGTCGAAATTGGGAAAACAAGATATCATCAAAAAGAGGACTCAAAGTACTTTCTAGTGGTGTAGATATTTTTTGGAGATTTTTTCTCAGGTTCTTGTTATTTCCATTAAAATTCAGATCTTCTTTTTTGGGGTTGCCTTTAGTGTTTTCGTTCTAATGCTTCCTTGGTTTCGCGATGGAGTGAGCTATGTATACAATATTTGTTCCCATGTACTAGGCAGATGCAGCAGCTAGTTACCCATGCATTTCGGTGAGATGGAGCACTTACCATATGGACATTCTTACATTCCTATTTCTGGAGGCAACCTTCCATTTTTCCTTGATCTTGATCATTATATGTTTCAGCGGAGGTTCTTCTTTCAACATTTTAGTAGTCATTCTTCGACAATGTTTGCAACTTCTTCATGCTTTTGTGGTGTTCTCTTTGTTCCTATCTTTTGGGACAACCTTGTCTTGTTTGGAGGCTTCTTCAGTCCTTCACTTGGCTTTCATCTCTTTTTGGATTATCAACTTCTACAACATGTAAACGAAAGGATGGTGAAAAGGTCACTATTTTTATAGTGTGATACCAAATGCTTTACTCAAATATAAACATTACGATTACTGACGCTGACCTTTAAATAATGTTTATTTCCAATTTGTAAAACAAAATCCAAGCCAAAATTGAGATGTTGAAATTTCCATCCTTTAGTAATTTGTGTACAACCCTTCATAATTACCAAAATTTGGTTAGTCGTCATGAAGTGAAAACTTCCTCTAACCATCCTAAAAATTCCAAATCTACACCTCAAACCAACTATCAATCTTTCAAGAAAAAGAATAATGGATTTTTACAATTTAATCCCCCTCAATCAAATCAGCATGTTGACAGCCAAGTGGCTACTATAAATATGACAAAACCATATGCCTTTGGGGATAGAAATAGATAGTTAACCCCCCTACCTGATACCCTTTGTAATACCATGCTACAAATCTGAGACAAGAATTTGATTTCCCTACCTCATGTTAGAGCTCCTGATCCTACTAAACCTTTACCTTCAAACTATAGACCAAATGCCTATTGCCATTTTCATCAACAAAATGGACATGATACAAAATATTGCAAGCATCTTAAACATCTTGTGCAAGAACTCATTGATTCTAATTATATCCTAATTGGTGGTGTTAATGATCAAGGTAAAATTTTTGTAGCCCCTCCAAATCAAAATTTAAAAATCTTTACAAATCCTATGCCAAATCATAATATTTCCTTTGTCAAAGCTAGTGAAACAAATAATGATGTGATGAATGTTGACATCGATGATGATAACATAAATGATAATGAGGAAGACTCTATAAAATCTATGGTTGGATTTATTGAAGCTAAACCTTGTAAGGGCCAAACCAATATGCCCCTTGACATTGCTTTCTCACAAAATGACATAATTAAACTTGCAACCAATGGTCCTCTTTACATGGTTGGAAGAATCAATGACAAGCCTACTAATGGGATATTAATTGATCTCGTCTATGTAGAGAATGTGATCACTAAAGAGTTCCTATTTGTACATGAGCTTTATCAAGATACTTATGAAAAATTGAAAGTATGGATCAAAACTCATAATGGTTTTGCTTTCCCTATGATAGGTTCGATAAATCTCCCTTTAAAAGTTGGACCAAAACAATTAAATGTCTCATTCAGCATCATCCTGACTTTGAACCTATTTCATGTGAAGTTAGGCTATACATGGCTTCGCTCCATGAATGTTGTCATCGATTGTGCATGGGTGATCCCACAATAATGGTTTACAATTTTTGGCCAAACTAGACACTGATATTTTTTTTTTTAACAAAATCTCCACATTCGGGCACCTATATCGATTAAACCATCAGGAATTTGAAAATGATGCAAACTAGAGTCTTGTCATATTTTGTCTGTAGATTCTAAAAATATTTTTTTCAATTTTTTTGGAATCAGATTGCACTTCTTTCCATCTCCCACGAAAACTGGTTTTTTTCAAAAACATTCTAAAGCATCTTAGAATTCATAATCTATAACCTTTTTTTCCTTGAAAGATAAAATTCCAATTCTTTCAAATTTAGATTTGTAACTCTAATATCTAGTGCTTCCACTTGGTTAGACAGTTTTTTATTGAATATTTTTTCTTGAATCAAGTTTTAAAAGTCAAACCACTACAACTTATTGATAACACAACCAGATAAATTTGAGATAACCTTTTAATCTATGTACTAATTTTATTTATTTATTTTGGATCAAGGACTTCAATATCTGGTGCACACATATTTTTAAATTTTTTTTGATAATCTTCTATTTTTCCACTTGTGCAGAATAGAGATTTTTGTTTTTAGTGAAAAACTTATATTTAATAAAACTTAAAAAATAGATAGATAATATAATCAAAACATATTAAAATTATATTCATTGGATAGCTCGTTTTAAGGGGAACCCGATACTAGTTGGGTTTTTGAGATCTCCTCCATCTTCATTCTCAAATTGAGCTTCGAAGTGCAAAATTCTCAGCAATGTTGGTGCCTTAGGAGGCAAGGGTGAAAAAATAATGGTTCGGCCCAACAGGTGTTCGGTCGAAGAAAATAAAAATGTTCGGTCGAACAGGGGTTCGCTCGAACCATGTTTGACCGAACCCACTATACATAAAATAAAAAATGATTTTAAATGGGTTCAACTGAACATTCTAAAGATGTTCGGTCGAACACCTTGATTTTAATATTAATATAAATATTATTTATATTCTTTTTAAATGATAGCTTAAGAGAAAGATTTT
>VDFB02271358.1:166195522-166465054 GCA_007258455.2 Sequoia sempervirens | reverse complement strand
TCGATTTGACCTTGGATGCACTGAAAAAATGCTTCAAGGCAAGATCTCACAAAAAAAAAGAACAAGAAGCTTGCAGATCTAGAGCTCTAATACCATGTGGAAGTTGATAATCCAATCTCACAAATCCCAATGAAAAATTGCAAGCAAATAACTTGTCACCAAAGAAGATCAAGAGACACAAGAATGGTGCTCTGCAAACATGAAGCAAAATATGCATTACCCAAAAGTTTCCGAGAAGTTGTTAATAATTACAAAGAGATTAATCCTTAAGAAAGGAGATCATAACCCTAAAGTGAACCCTAGGATTAGGATTAAATTAGCATGTGACAAGTGTCAAGATCATAATGAACGAGACAACATGACTAATTTAATAATGCATAAATAAATATTCCTAAATTTAGCTTAAGTGAAATAAAGTAAAGGTGACTTAATTAATTAATCAATATGATTAAATTAATCAAGTAAACAACCTATTACTCTAACAGTTACTAGGCACTTAGTGCCAAGTATTTCTCTGGACCTATCATGCATTTCAACAACTTATGTATATAGGTATTAATAAGATCCCAAGGGTACAAATGACTAGAGAACCTATACCAATTTCAAAAAATAACATTAATACTTTCAAAGAATATTTTACCATGAATATATTTTATCACTTGCTACAAAGAAAATGTCACAAAAAAGGATTATTTCGATGCTATATACAACCTATAAAGACATTGTAAAGTCAAGGTAGGTGCAAGAAAAATACTTTGATATGATTGTAAGAAAGTATATCATGTTTACAATCCACTCTAAAAAAAAAAGCTTTTGGAGACTTAATCATGAGGTCAAATATAAATCAAGATACACCCACATAAAAATGAAGTTAGAAGCTCTCTAGATCAAGAAAGGTCTTGTAAGAAATAAAGCTCAAATACATTATTAAATTTACCACAAAGACTCATAAGAGCAACAAGCCTTTGCAACACTAAATAACCTTTCACACATAAGAGAGACATAACAAAGAATGATATATTGTTAAATAATGATTCAAGTATACAAGAGGATGCAAGATCCAAGATGTTTAATGTACAAATAAAGTTTTGCTAAAGTTTTGCTTAAAATGTGAGGTTAGAGGTGGAACAACTTAGGATTATGACAACTTGTGTCATTATATCATGATATGGGACACAAAAAATTAACTATGCTAGGTGTTCCCTAAAAGTGTTCTTTAAGTAAACAACCTACATGTGATATAGGTCTTAGAAAGGAACTGGTTAGGGAATAACCTCATTCACACCAACAATATGAACTTGCATCATCCTAGTTATATTGCATGTTTGCCTATTTTATTTATCATCAATGAATTAATTTTTCTAAGGGCTTGACTAAGGAGAACATCACCCTTGCTTAACAAGTTCTCAAATAGTGTCAACATTAGACACGACCTTACATTAGATATAGGTATAACAAGTTGAGGTGAATTTTCTATAGTCATCCATCCTACCAATTTGATTGCATAGGTCCAAGTTCAATTTAATATACTAGATCAATTTTACATGCATGAATTTAAACTACTCCAAAAAGCAATCATTTTGAGATGCTTGTCTCACCAAGTCATAAAATTCTAATATAGTGACAAATCAATTCTCAACATTTTTATCAATATATTCTAATTCCACCACTAAAAATTTAATAAAATATTTTATTGCGTTGATAGATGTAACCCTACAATGGCAGCATGATTGATAGATGTAACCCTACAATGGCAGCACGATACTTATAAGAGTTCAGCACAATCGGTCACAGAAAAAAAACACAAAAACAAACACATTTTAGAAACAAAACAAAAAAATGAAAAATATTTTAGAATAAACAAAAAACCAAAAAATAACTTTTTAAAAAATAAGTTTTGTAAAATGTAATAATAATAAACCTACAGTCAATTTTAAAATTATCCTAATTTTTAGATTGGAAGGTATTTTCGGGGCATTGATCAAAGTGGTACAAATTTACGGTCAAATGTGCAGAAGGCTGCATAGACAATACGCTCTGTTTCAGTGCAATCCGTCGATCTCGGAGCACATGGAGGCCGTCGTTTATTTTTGACTGTAAGTCCAAGAAAATGAAGCCTGGGTCGTATGGTCGCAGAATATTTAATTTTGATGACGTTGAAGTGCGGTGCTGTCAGCCCTCTATAAAGAGGGCCCCTTCGCCTCTTTCTGCATTGCAAACTAAGGGATTTCCAAGTAGCAGATCAAAGATCGAATCCTGCCGCTTTTCTGATTTGAGTATCAGGAAATGGAAACATATTATGATGGATTCAATGCTAGCTTTGATCCTGATTACCCTGTGATAAGTCGCGAAGATGCGTGCAGTGCAATGGACGAACTATTGGATTTTGAGGTTCCTCTTTTTGTGGAGGACGTAGTAGCATTTAAGGCCCCTCCTTATGACGCCATCGAAGCTTCCTGGCATTCGAATTCCTCAGAGGATTTACAGAGTGCAGAGGGATTTAATCAACTGGCGGTTAATTCTTTGCCCTGTTCTCAACATAGTGTGTGCGCACAGAGTGCCTTCTGCAAATACAGTAAAGCTAATCCAGTGGCCGCTGTAGATTTTCTCAAAGGCGGCCAGAATTTGCACAAGAGATGTTTAGCTGTTCTCAGAAAAATTGAAAAGAAGAGCAAATTGACGAGGCAGATGTCAATGCAAACTGCTGCTGCTCCTCCTCCTCCTCAACTACAGCAAGCAAAGTCAGGGTTTCAGAACAAATTGGCGTTTGATCATATGCTAGCCGAGCGGAACAGAAGAGTCAAACTGAGACAGCACTTCTCCAATCTTTGTTCTCTCGTGCCTAAAATCACCAAGGTAATAAATTATTACGTTTTTATCATGAATTTTTTCTCCCGCAAATAAGTGATGTTACGAATCTGGAGTCATTAGATTGTTCTGCTGCTTTGCCTTTTTGGATTCTGAGATCATAAGGTATTCGCAGAGAGTACAAAATTTTAGGGAAACTATTGTGTTGAAATTTTTTAAATCAAAAGAAATTTGCAAAAAGCGGCTAGCTAGTAATTTTAAACTAATTTCACATAAAATTGTCCTTGAATATTGCAATTCATTCGAAAAAATTTACAATTTTTTAATTTTTCCAAGAACTCTGTATTTCTCTTTCAGTACTGTTTAAGGAAAAAAACACCTGATTTTAAGTTACAATTCTGTTGCTGCTTCTGACTTCCAAATGATCTGTTTACAGAAAGATAAACATTCAATACTGGCAGATACTACAAGCTATCTGCAGGAATTAAAGCTCCGTGTTGCTGAGCTCGAACAACAAAATCAAATATTGCAGGAATCAGTTTCCACAAATAAAGATGACGGAAGTAGGGGGTTCGAATCAACGGAGCAGTCATATAATTCAGAAAAGAGAGTCATTTATTGGAGCGATCAAGTAACTTTGGAGCAATGGAAGAAGAGCCCCTGCCAAGTGAACATGAAAATAATTATACAGAAAGATAAGTTTTCGTGCTCGGCAAGTCTGCTGACCAAGCAACTAGATCTGTTGAGAAGTAACCAACTAGAAGTCCTTTCTGTCCAATCACAGACAGAGCCATTTCATTTTCGCTCTGACATTCTCCTGAGATCAAATGTATGTATTTGTGCAAAACCCTCTTTAGATTTTTTAGTTACAGTTCTCACTCTCTTACTGTTTTCAGAATTCTTCATGTTCTTATGAAATGTTTCATGTGGAATATGCGCAGTGTGAAGCCTGGGATATCTCCAAGTGGCAAAATTTTGCCACAACAATGAGGGAGTCCCTCTTATGAGCAGCCGTAAATACAAGCAAGGAAAACAAAAAGAACAAATTTTTGGGTCGACATTTAGTAATGAACCTGCCGTGTTAATTCACGGCTCAAAGTAAATGATCTTTATAGGAAAGAAATTAATATGACGGCCATTAAAATCTTCCCACAGAGCCTGTAGGTCGATCAAGTTGTCCGTATAACTCGACCAAAGTATTCCAGGAAACTTGCTTCCCATTGTAAAAGTCACGTACTTGAAGGTTTCATTTTCAGTACTTTACATCTGTCTCAGGGTACACAATAGGAACTATAGGAGCGGTAGCCATAACAAATGCAATCGATCTTCTCAAGGGCAAAGATTGTAAAAATATAATGAAAGAGAAAATGATTATTTATTGCATTATACTGGTTATTCATTTTATTGGGTTGTAAATTTTTCTCAATTTGATTGTACAATATGGGAATTATATATTTAATGGATGACAAAGTCAATAAACGTACAATCATAGTCATCAATTGAATTTAACTATTTTTAATAGTATTATAATATTAAATAATTAACATTGTTGTCTATTTGTTCTCTTCAATGTACTTGAAGACAAAAAAAATACTATAGATTGAAAGAAATATTCAATCATATTGACCTTTTGATACACAAAGTCCAAGTATTAATGTTTAAGATTATTCATATTAGCCATCAACATATAAATATGTTTATTAGTCTAGTTTTGAATGTGTAAAGTAATCAAACTAGTCATTCATTTAAAAAAATTCATTAAAATTTTAAAATATAGGGAAAAAAAGACTTGATGAAAACATAATAATTTGTTCCATTTTTCGTATTATTAGGTCATAAAATTTGACATTTTTAAGCATTTGACATATTTTATTAATTATATTGAATAAACTGTTAATAATTTAAACTAGTGATATGAGTCATTATTCTGTAGATTGAATTTTCAATTATTTTTTATTATTTTACTGATAGAATGAGGGTTGGATTGAATCATTCACTGACTCAATGCTCTGGGTCTCACTTTAGATAACCCCTGGTGTTGCTGTCTCCACCAAACCTATATGTTCCCAAATTAATTAGGTACCCCTGGTCTTTGCTGCCAACCCTGCTATCAATATTCCAAAACATTCATAATGTCTTAATCAAGCATTTCTCGGTGCTTTTTGCCCTCACTTCACTAACTAGCCCTTAAACAATTTAAAGACCAGTTCAAACTTCATCTATTTCCAAAACTTGTTTGGCAGGGTGTGTTCAGCCTTCTATGGCTACAAAATCATCAGGAAAGATCTTTGCATAATTACCAAACTCAGGCTTTCTGTCATCAGCAAAAAGTCACTATTTTTTTTCTTTGGTTTTTGGTAGGGTTCCAAGCTTTGGCCCTTTTAGCCTTCCACACACAAGGAAAATGATTATATCTCCTCTCCCTTTTTGAAACTGAACCCAGCTCCCTTCTAACTCTCAGAATCCTTCTTTTTTTCAAACTCCATCAGATTCTTGGGGTTTGGAACCCTCTCTGCTGCACACAAACAGAATTCAACATTATTCAAAATAATGAGGGTTTAGGCCATTTCTTGGTTTGTATAGCTTTCTCCAATCTTAAATTCACTGGCAAAAATGCTGACTACACTCCTACACCTGCTCCAAGACTTCATGCATTCGCCAACCACCTTAACTTGTATCATAAAGAACACCCCTGCCACGCAAAGTCAAGTTTCTGCTGTCTTTTCCAAGCTGGGCTTTTTAGCTCGCCTAGGGATAGCTTTTCAACAAGGAAACATGACTTTCATTCACTCCTACCACTAACATATTTACATGCAAGGGGTTTAGCCTTGTTTCCCACGTAGCCATGCTTCTTGGCACGAGCAGAAACAGACTAAACCTCCATTGTAAGCAGATTTACCAGTCAAAAAGAAAATGAGAAAGTAAAGCACTATACAAACAAAAACAGAAAGAAACGTTGAAAAGCTGTTTAAAACGCCACTAATAACAATTCAAAGGGAGTCTTTACATCTCAACAAGCACATTGAATGCCTGCTAAAACATTAAAATTGCTGCTACATAGTAAAAATCAGAAAATAGATAGATTTTTCTTTAACACATGAAATCTTTGTTTTCTTTATTATTTCCAAAAAAAACACTCACACCAGCAAAACTCCCCATCCAAAAAACCTTCCACACACTCAAAAATGTCGGGCTCTTCCTTTTCCACCTGAAAAAATCAGTTAGGTTTAGAGATTCGGGCTTAAAAGTGGAGAAAAGATGTTTTTTCGAAAACACACTGTGTTTTGCGATTTTCACCAAAACCTAAGGAAACGCCTACAAAACGAGTTTCCATTTCATTTTAATTTTACCTAAGCTTCAAAGAGGTCCCCTTACACCTTATCAATGGTGTATGAGACCATTAGAAACAAAACAAAAAGATTAAGAGCAAAACATTAAAATTACGCTTGCATTCAAGTAGGTGCTCTTGCACCATTCTCCCTCTCTCAGCACGAAGACTAAGGACTGGAAGGTGGTATTAGCTTCAGGTCAATGCCAAGCTTCTTGAATTGGTCCTCTTGTACCCATGTAGCCTCTGAGTCAGGTTTGCTCTTCCACTTGATAAGGTGTTCCATGTATACCTTATTCCTTGTTGCTTTCTTCACCCTAGACTCCAAGACCTTCTCTGCCTGAGCTTTCTCTTGACTTGGAAGGGGTATATTACTGATATCCTGAAAGATTTCCTGACTGTTCTGGAATTCATCATTGATTGTACCCTTGTACCTAATCAAATCAGCAACGTTGAAGACTGGAGATATACCCAAATCCGATGGAAGTTCCACCTTGTATGCATTCTTTCCATACTTAGCTATCACCTTGCATGGTCCTACCCATTTCATTTGCAACTTGGTGGAAATCCCCTTCTGCATTCTGGATTTGTTGAGGTGAACCATCACATAATCACCCACCTGGAACTGCACATCTCTTCTTGTCTCATCAACTTTGTCCTTCAACTTTTGTGTTGCTACTGTGATTGTCCTCTTAACCTGCTCATGAATCTCCTTCATGGTTTGAGTGAAGTCTTCTGCATGTCCACTCCTATTCTCCATTGTTCCAAGGTCTCTGAGCTCACAAATTCCCCTTGGATGCATTCCATACACAACTTCAAATGGGCTTTTTCCTGTAGTTCGGTTCACACTATCATTGTATGCATATTCCGCTTGGGAAATCACCATATCCCAGGTCTGTCCATATTCCTTTGTCAAGCACCTCAATAGGTTACCTAACACTCTGTTAACCACCTCGGTTTGACCATCGGTCTGAGGATGGTAAGCTGATCCAAATGATAAATTAGTTCCCAATCTGCTCCATAGTGTTTTCCAGAAATGACTCATGAACTTCACATCCCTATCAGAAACAATACTCAATGGCAATCCATGGATTCTCACAACTTCCCTGAAAAAGAGATGGGAAATATAGCTTGCATCGTGTGTAGTCTTGCAAGGAATAAAGTGACTCATCTTGCTAAATCTGTCCACAACTACAAAAACACTGTCAAAACCAGATTTAGTCTTGGGAAGACCCACCACAAAATCCATGCTCACACACTCCCATGGTCTGTTCGGAATAGGTAAGGGCTGATATAACCCAACATTGCTAGCTCCCCCTTTGGCTCTCATGCAAACAACACACTGTTCAACATACTTTCTGACATCTCGTGCTAACTTAGGCCAATAGTAAAACCTTTGTACCAGCTCTAAAGTTTTGTTAATACCAAAATGCCCACTAAGACTGCCATTGTGTTTCTCTTGGATCAAATTTTCCCTCAGTGATCCTCTTGGGACACATAACAGATTGCCCTTGAATAATAACCCATTTTGCAATGTATACTCAGCATATTGACTGTGAAAATGATTTGCAAAGTCTGAACATACCTTGTAGGCTTTGTAAAAGTCTTTGTCATCACCATAGAGATCCTTAAAACTTTCCAATCCTATGCTTTTCAGCTGTATCTCTTGGACTGTCAACATCCTCCTGCTTAATGCATCTGCCACTTTGTTTTGCTGTCCCTTCTTGTGCTTAATGGTGAATGTGAAAGCTTGAATATACTCCATCCATTTCAAGTGTCTATTGCTTAACTTATCTTGGGTATTGATGTAACTGAGTGCCTGGTTATCCGTGAAGACCACAAACTCTTTGGGCAATAAATAATGCCTCCATTTCCTAAGGGACTGCACTAAAGCATAAAGTTCCAGATTATAGGTGGAGTATTTTTGTTTAGCTTCATTAAGTTTTTCACTAAAGAAGGCTACAGGTCTACCTTCTTGACTAAGGACTCCTCCTACTGCTACTCCACTTGCATCACACTCAACTGTAAACAATTTATCAAAACTAGGCAATAACAAGATAGGTTGTGTTGCCACTTCTTTTTTCAACTTTTCAAACCCTTTATCAGCCTCTAAAGTCCACTTAAACTTTGTTTTCTGACCACCCTTGATTGTATCTAACACTGGTGCACATATACCACTAAAATTCCTTATAAACTTCCTATAGAATTGAGCCAAACCATGAAAACTTCTTACCTCAGTTGCTGTGGTTGGTGTAGGCCAGTTTAGGATAGCTTCCACCTTACTTGGATCCATCTTCAGTGTTCCTTGGGATACCACAAAACCTAGATACACAAGCTCTTGTTTGAAGAATTCACACTTCTCAAGGTTGATTGCCAACTGTTCTTCTTGCAACCTTTTGAGCACCATCTCTACATGCTTCAAATGCTCTTCTATTGTCTTACTGAAAATTAGTATGTCATCCAAGTAAACTACCACAAAAATCCCTGTGAAATCTTTAAGCACCTCATTCATTAGTCTCATGAACGTGCTAGGGGCATTTGAGAGGCCAAATGGCATCACTTTCCACTCATACAAACCATCGTTTGTCTTAAAAGCTGTCTTCCATTCATCACCTTCCTTAATTCTGATTTGGTGATACCCGCTCTTAAGATCTAGCTTAGTGTAAAATTTTGCACCTCCAAGGCAATCCAATAAATCTTCAATCCTAGGTATTGGAAATCTATACCTAATTGTGATTCTATTTATTGCTCTAGAATCAGTACAAAGTCTCCATTTACCTCCTTTTTTTGTTTCCAAAACAATTGGGACTGCACATGGACTAATACTCTTTTGAATCAAAGCTTGACTCGGCAACTCTTCCACTTGTCTTGTCACCTCTTTGTTCTGCTCAGGGGTTAGTTTGTATGCTTCTTTGTTAGGCAATGAGGCTCCAGGTATGAAGTCAATTTGATGACTTATTGCTCTCTTGGGTGGTAGAGTGGATGGTGTTCCATCACTCACAATGCTCTTGTATTTGTCAAGCAAGTTTTGGACTGCTGCTGGTAACACTGTCCTTTCAGCCTTTTCCTCTTCTTTGGGCTGCATCATGATCACATACCCTTCATTCCCTTGATGTAGATCCTTGATGAACTCCTTGCCACTGCTCAACATAATGTTTGGAACCTTGGATTGCCCTTCATCTTCCTCAATCAACGATTGCAGCTTGAAGGTTCTTCCATCCTTCGTGAATTCTATGGTATTCTCCTTCCCATGATATACAACACCTCTATCATATTGCCATGGCCTGCCAAGAAGAAGATGGCATGCATCCATGGGCAGTACATCACAAATCAGCTTGTCTTTGTAGCCTCCTATTGAAAATTCCACTGTAACCTGCTCATTCACTAAGACACTCTGCCCTTTATTCAGCCATGTGACTTTGTAGGGATTGGCATGAGGTACCTTCTACAATTTTAACTTATTTACTGCTTCCTCAGAGATGATATTGTCCGTAGAACCAGAATCTACTATAACCTTGCATACCTTTCCCAATATCTTACACCTTGCTCTAAACAAAGCTCTCCTTTGCTTGGGTTCTTCCTTGATTGGTTGTTTGATCAGCACTCTATTAAACATCATATTTTCACCTACTTCTGATTCTATGTGATTGATATCAGGTGTCTTTACACTCATGGTGTCCTCTTGTGCATAAGCTACTCTTTTCTCATTGCTAGATGAAGCTTTCTCCGGGCACCTATAAGCTGGATGGCCTAGCTGATTGCAGTGATAACATTTCATGGTGGAAAAGTAAGAGTTACTTCTGCCTGCTCCTCTTCCTCTGTTTGAACCTCCTTGAGGTCCTCTTCCTCTATTAAATCCTCCTCTTGATGAGATTTTACCTCCATGCTCAGTAAGCTTTGATTCACCTTGGCTTCTTTGGTCACCACCTCTTCCTTGGTAACCTCCACGCTGTCCTTTTTGATCTCTGCCTCTTCCTCTGCCCTTAGAGGACTGATCATGCTTCCTTTTGTTCCTCTCTTCAATCTTGATAGCTAGCTGATAACATTGGTGGACTGTCTTGGGGCTGAGCAAAGCCATCTCTTCCTGTATATTCCACTTCAATCCGTTGAGGTATCTAGCCACTTTTAGACTCTCATCTTCTGCCACATTTGATCTCAAACAAAGTTTCTGGAACTCTTCCATGTAGGTGTTTACATCTTGGGCTTTTTGTCTTAAACTCTGCCTCTTCTTGTGGAGCCGAATTTCATAATCATCTAGCATATAGGCTTCTTTCACTTTAGCAACCATTCCTTGCCAGGTTGATATGGGCTGCTTACCTTGTTTCTCCCTTTCAGTCTGGACAAACTTCCACCAAGTTAATGTTGATCCTCTCAACCTTGATTTTGCAACCATCACCTTTTGTGCTTCTATAACTCCATCACATTCGAAGTGATTCTCCATTCCATCTATCCAGTCCAAGACCAAATCGGGATCCATCTTTCCATGAAATAATGGTACACTCTCAAGTCCTTTTCCGCTTAGGGATTTTAATGCCTTCAAGAAAGGCTCCTCCTCCAAGACAGGGTTAGGTTCAGGGACTTTGTCCTCCTCTGCAACTTCTTCTTCTTTTGGCACTTTGCCTTCTAGTTTCACCTTGTTCAGTGCTGCTTCAAGCTGTTCTATTCTTTCCTTTAGAGATTTGTTATCCTCTTCTTGCTCTTCAACCATCTTGTCTAACTGTACGTTTGTCACCATCTTTGGCGGTTCACTTCATTCAACTTCCTCTGACATATAAGCTGTTGCTTCCCAAATCTTTCACTGCTCTGATACCAATCTGATAGAACGAGGGTTGGATTGAATCATTCACTGACTCAATGCTCTGGGTCTCATTTTAGATAACCCCTGGTGTTGCTGCCTCCACCAAACCTATAGGTTCCTAAATTAATTAGGTACCCCTAGTCTTTGCTGCCAACCCTGCTGTCAATATTCCAAAACATTCATAATGTCTTAATCAAGCATTTCTCGGTGCTTTTTTCCCTCACTTCACTAACTAGCCCTTAAACAATTTAAAGACCAGTTCAAACTTCATCTATTTCCAAAACTTGTTTGGCAGGGTGTGTTCAGCCTTCTATGGCTACAAAATCATCAGGAAAGATCTTTGCATAATTACCAAACTCGGGCTTTCTGTCATCAACAAAAAGTCACTATTTTTTTTCTTTGGTTTTTGGTAGGGTTCCAAGCTTTGGCCCTTTTAGCCTTCCACACACAAGGAAAATGATTATATCTCCTCTCCCTTTTTGAAACTGAACCCAGCTCCCTTCTAACTCTCAGAATCCTTCTTTTTTTCAAACTCCATCAGATTCTTGTGGTTTGGAACCCTCTCAGTTGCACACAAACAGAATTCAACATTATTCCAAATAATGAGGGTTTAGGCCATTTCTTGGTTTGTATAGCTTTCTCCAATCTTAAATTCACTGGAAAAAATGTTGACTACACTCCTACGCCTGCTCCAAGACTTCATGCATTCACCAACCACCTTAACTTGTATCATAAAGAACACCCCTACCATGCAAAGTCAAGTTTCTGCTATCTTTTCCAAGCCGGGCTTTTTAGCTCGCCTAGGGACAGCTTTTCAACAAGGAAACATGACTTTCATTCACTCCTACCACTAACATATTTACATGCAATGGGTTTAGCCTTGTTTCCCATGCAGCCATGCTTCTTGGCGTGGGCAGAAATAGACTAAACCTCCATTGTAAGCAGATTTACCAGTCAAAAAGAAAATGAGAAAGTAAAGCACTATACAAACAAAAACGGAAAGAAACGTTGAAAAGATGTTTAAAACGCCACTAATAACAATTCAAAGGGAGTCTTTACATCTCAACAAGCACATTGAATGCCTGCTAAAACATTAAAATTGCTGCTATGTAGTAAAAATCAGAAAATAGATAGATTTTTCTTTAACACATGAAATCTCTGTTTTCTTTATTATTTCCAGAAAAACCACTCACACCAGCAAAACTCCCCGTCCAAAAAACCTTCCACACACTCAAAAATGTCGGGCTCTTCCTTTTCCACCCGAAAAAATCAGTTAGGTTTAGAGATTTGGGCTTAAAAGTGGAGAAAAGATGTTTTTTCGAAAACACACTGTGTTTTGCGATTTTCACCAAAACCTAAGGAAACGCCTACAAAACGAGTTTCCATTTTATTTTAATTTTACCTAAGCTTCAAAGAGGTCCCCTTACACCTTATCAATGGTATATGAGACCATTACAAAACAAAACAAAAAGATTAATAGCAAAACATTAAAATTATGCTTATATTCAAGTAGGTGCTCCTGCACCATTTACAATGAGTGATATTTTACTGTAATGCATAATTTTTACTACAAATAAAAAATTTCTATAATTTTTAGAATTGAATTATCAAATTTAATATCTATTCATAAGTGTTGGAGAATGCTAGGTTTAGAGAACTTGAATTGATAACCTTCTACAAGTGAAATGATAAACACAATAGGATGCCTATCATTCAACATGAAGAGTGTAAAATACAATGAGAAATCCTTGCATATATAGGAAAGAGTGAGGAGGTAGGAAGGTAGAATTGAATAATTTACTACCCTTCAAATGTGCAACACTTGTGAGATCACTTGACAAGTGTGTGAGCAAGTGTTAGTAAGTGTCTTAGGTGATGAGAACACATGTTTCAATGCTATGCAGTAAGAAAAAAGCATAATAAACTTAAGTAAACTTAAGTTATATGTGTGAATAGGTCAACCCTAAAAAAGTGATTAGCTAACTAGGTGTGATAATGACACTTTTACACTAACACCTCTCTTAAGTGCTACTTAGGGAGTAATGTATGCATAATGTTGAGTCTCGAATACTAGTCCATGCTAGGTACTCGTGTATAATTTTTTCATAAAGTGGAGTAAAGGAGAAAACCCATTAGGAAATAAAACTCCTCTCCAAAAGAGAAATGCAATGAAATGAAATGTACAAGTGAAGAAGATAAGTGATAAATGGAGGACTCATCATGAGCCCCCAAGGACTACTTCTATCATAATACAATAGATGTTCCACCCATAGGAGAGAAAAGAGAGAAGATCTATGTGACCCCCCATAAAATGTGAAGAAATAAATTCCATGTGAGTAAATGCATCCTCCCAAAATTGATAGGAGAAGAGAAACCATGCAACCTCCTCTCAAAATGATGCATGTAGTACTGGTAGATGCACAAAATTGGATGTTGAATATGGTCCACAGTCATTGAACAAAATTTCTCCCCTTGGGAAGAAACAACACCACAAATGTGTGCAAGATGACTTCCCACTCCAGATAGGAATATGCAAGAAGTAAGATGAATATCTATAATATCATGTTGGAGAAAGACAAGATCAGAGAACTAGAATTGATAACCTTTCACAAGTGAAACAATAAACATAATAGAACATCTATCATACAATATGAAGAGTGTAAATAAAATGAGAAAACCTTTCATATATATGCAAGGATGAGAAGGTAGGAAGGTAGAACTAAACATTCAACTACCCTCAAAATGTGCAACACTAGTGAGCCCACTTTACAAGTGTGTGAGCAAGTGTCAATAGTGTCTCATGTGATGAGGACACATGTCTCAATGCTATGAAATGAGATAAAATCATAATAAACCTAAGTAAACTTAAGCTATGAGTGTGAGTAGGCCAATCCTAGAAAGGTAATTTCCTAACTAGATGTGATAATGCCACTATTTACACTAACAATAAGTAGAAGGTGTTGTTGTATGTTGAAATGCACAAGACAACTGAGAGAGGGGGATGAATCAATTATCACCAATCACATTCAAAAATCTCAAACAATTATTAACTCCACATCCACTTTAATATGTTATTAAGTGTGAGCATGAACTAAAAATAACATAAAGCAATATCAACTCAAGAAACCAGATTTATGTGGAAAACCCAATAAGGGAAAAACCATGGTGAGGATTAACTCACAATATAAGAGTAATTACAAAAATGATTACAAAGAGGCTCACTACCAAAGATAGGACTCACTGTCCAGATACAAGGCTCACTACCTACAGATAGGACTCACTATTCAGAAGGGAGGCTCACTGCCTACAGATAAAGAAAGATAATAGAAAATCCACCATAGAAACTTGCACACATCTTCAGCCTTGATCAGAGAATTGCAGACACGATCAACTCACTGCTTTCAGGAGTTAAACACATTAAAGTACTGCTTCCTTAATTCACTTTTGCACACTCTTGCTTCTCACACTTGTGGCATGTCTCAAGCATAACATCTCGACTTGACATATATTTATACCATCTTCAACCTTAGAAACTTTCTCCAAGGTCGGCTACACACACTTCATATTACAAATTCAAATTAGGTCGGCAACTCAACATTCCCGCAGTGGAAGACAATGAGAGCGAACCAAACCAATAGTTGACCAAGACTCAAAACAACATCTCGAATCAAACACATGCTTCCTTAATTGATACTAATCCTTTGAATGATGTGTAGACACCAGGTCAGCCAAACCTAATGAAAACACAAATGAACTTTGAAGTACGCATTTTTGCAATAAGAGAATAACATGTGGACCACATAACATGCTTCAAAATACATTGGAACACATCTTGGATGCTTTCAGGTTCATCCACAGCTAATACAACAACCTTCATACACAAAACACTTTCCATCAGTCCATTCGGACTGTACAAACACACACAATAACTCTAAAACTAGTCTTCCAGAGCACCAAACCATGAACACCTTTGATACAACATAGATGACATCATTACAAGTCTTCTACTAGATCTGAAAGACTTGAAACAAACCAACGGAGGACTATGGAGTAGATACATTTCTCCCAGTCCATAAACAAACAATTTTTCCAGACCAATTCACAAACCGGTGAACACAACTTTCAATCTTCATCAAACCAGAAGCTCTAATCTAGGATGTATCACCCAAGGATTCCCATAAACAACACTTCAAATCTACACAAGCATAGGATCAACATAGAAGAAATGCATAGCACAAACCAAAGCACATTATGAACACACACACAATTTTTTCTTCACTAATTCTCAAAAACACTTGGTAACTCATCATATCAGAACACCTGCAACATCATTAAGATAGCTCCATGTACTCACAACATCTCTACAGTATCTCAACTATACATGCACAATCTACAATCACTCAAGTTTCCTTTCTCTACAACAACCTATACTGTGTTGACATTAATGACAACACCACCATACTCATTCATACTTGCAACAATCTCCCCCTTTGTCATTGATGGAAACACATGATATGAAAAACCACCAAAGAAACAATACACACTCTCCTTTATTTTCTAGATTAGACAACCTACACAATATTCATGCACTCTATTTTCCTTACAATATCCTCTCTCTCTATCTCTCCTTCTTTCAACTTTTCTTTTTTGCATGACTCTCTCTCACCCTTTGACATCAATGGAAAAGAAAAAGAGTTTGATCACTCCCCCTTAGGAGTGCACCCACATCTCATACTGCAACAATGATACTTCCTACTCCCCCTGAGGAGTAGACCCCAGTCATCAGTCTAGACCAATGAAGAATTTGTAGATACATTGGACTGATGCACCTCCATGTGCACCTAGTTCAAAGAAGGAGGGGCAGTAACCCCCAACTTCTCTCGTAGATACTCAAAAGTATCATTCGGAAGAGCCTTAGTAAATATATCAAAAATTTGATCCTTTGTAGGAACATATTCCAATTGGACTTCATTCTCCATACCTTTTTTCTCAAGAAATGATATCTGCTAGATATGTGCTTTGTCCTTGAATGCATTACCAGATTCTTTGAAATATTTATTGCACTTGTATTATCACAGAAGATAGGGATAGGCTCATCACATATCACTCCTATATCCTTCAATGTTTTCTTCATCCATAATACCTATGTGCAATAAGATGTTGCTACAATGTACTAATCCTCTGTAGCGGATAAAGAGATTGAATCCTATTTCTTGCTTAGCCATGAAAGCAATCTTCCTCCAAGAAAGAATGCACCACCACTTGTACTCTTCTGGTCATCCACACAACCAGTCCAATCTGCATCAGTGTAAGCACTCAAAGTGAAATCAATATCCTTAGGATACCACAGGCCATAATATGAAGTGCCTTTTAGATATCTAAAAATCCTCTTCATAGTTGTAACATGTGTTTCTTTAGGTTTTGCATGAAATCTGGCAACCAAACATACTGCATGCATGATATCTGGTCTAGTAGTAGTAAGATATAACAATCCACCAATCATAGATCTATACATGCTCTGATTGACTTTAGGAGAATCATCATCCTTACTCAGTTTGCATCCAATCACCATAGGGGTATAGACCAGTTTGGAATCATCCATTCCAAACTTCTTTAGAAATTTTTTAACATACTTTGATTGTGAAATGAATATGCCCTTATCAGTTTGATTCACTTGAAGTACAAGAAAGAAGTTCAACTCACCAATAATAGACATCTCAAACTCCTTTTGCATCTCCTCTACAAATCTCTTCCACATACCCTCATTTCCTCTGAATATAATATCATCAACATACACAACCACTATCAACATTTTTTTTCCTTCAACTTTGAAATAGAGATTACTATTTGCAGAGCCTTTTCTGAACCTTTTCTATGTCAAATATCTATCCAACCTTGCATACCATGCTTTGGGAGTCTGTTTAAGTCCATATAGTGCCTTTTTCAACTTACAAACCATGTCCAATTTATCTGATAACTGAAATCCCTCCAGTTGTTCCATGTACACCTCTTCTTCCAATTCTCCATTCAAGAATGCAAACTTAACATCCATATGATATACCTTGAAATCTTTGTGAGAAAAAAATGCCAAAAACATCTTAATAGCCTCCATTCTTTCCATCGAGGCAAATGTCTCCTCAAAGTCTACTCCTTCAACCAGTGAATAACCTTTGCATACAATTATTGCTTTGTTTCTTACTACTTCACCATTCTCTTTTAGCTTATTCTTGAACACCCACTTTGAACCAATTATGTTCTTGTTTACAGGTCTAGGAAGTTCCAATTCCCATGTCTAATTTTTCTCTATCTGCTACAACTCCTCTTTCATTACTCTAACCAAATTCTCATCTTCGCATGATTCACACACTGTTTTAGGTTCTATCTTGGAAAGTAAACATATATTTACCTCAACTGCCACCACTTTTCTTCTATTCTTTACACCTTCACTTTTATCTCCAATTATCTGTTCTTCAGGATGATTTTTCTATACATATTTTGGGGTCTTAGGAGTAGGTTCTAGAGCTTCTTCTTCTTCTTCAATATGTTCTTATTCTTCCTTATTCTCTTCTTGTACTTGTCTATAGATAGGTTCATCTAGTTCAACTTCACTTATTTCAACCGGTCTATGCATATCTTCATCAACTTTTACATTTGCACTTTCAACTATCTTTCTCAATCTTTTATTGAGGCATCTATAAGCTTTGCTATTGGTTGAATATCCAAGGAAAATACCTTCATCACATCTTGCATCAAACTTTCCAAGGTTCTTATCATCTCTTTTAATATAAAATTTTCTTCCAAACACCTTAAAGTATTTAACAGTAGGAATCTTGCCAGTCCACAATTAATAAGGAATCTTTGTGTTGTTACCTCTAATCTGAACTTTGTTAAGGATATAAATAGTAGTGTGGATTTCTTCTCTCTCATATACATCAGGTACAATTTCCTCTTTCATCATAGTCCTTGGAACCTCTTGAATAGTCTAGTTCTTCCTCTCTACAACTCCATTCTGCTAAGGAGTTCTAGGAGCATAAAAATGTCTCTTTATACCATGCTCTTCACAAAATGTATTAAACTCACTAGAAGTGAATTATCCACCTCTGTTAGACCTTAAACATTTGATTCTTAGGTTCACTTCATTCTCTACCTTGGCCTTGAACACTTTAAATCTATCTAGAGCTTGAGCTTTCTCCCTAAGAAAAGTGACCCATGTCATTCTAGAATAATCATCAATCAAAAGCATAAAATACCTGTCACCATTAATAATTCTTGTTCTTGTGGGACCACAAAGGTTTGTATGAATCAATTCCAACATTCTGGTAGTTGATTATTCTTTTCCTTTAAAATTAAATCTTGTTTGTTTTTTTGATTGACAACTTCTGCAAATAGTATTGGTGGGCTTTGTGATTTTAGGAAGATCCCTGATAGCTTCTGCAAATAGTATTGGTGGGCTTTGTGATTTTAGGAAGATCCCTGATAGCTTCTCTTGAACTAATCCTGATCATATTTTCAAAGTTTACATGTCCCATCCTCTAGTGCCATAGCCAACTTTCATTAACTTGAGACACAAAACATTGACCATCAACACCCTTAAGCTGATAAATATTTCTATATGTTCTTCCTGCAGCTACCATAGTTCTAGACCCTTTTCTAATCTAACAAGTATTATCCTAGAACACAAGGTTAAATCCTTTGCTACACATTTTTCCAACACTCAAAAGATTATGCCTTAAGCCCTTAACATAATAGACATCATCAGTGCTGTGTTTTCCATTAAAACTAATTATTCCTTTTCCAACAATCTTTGCACCAAAATCATCTCCAAACATGACTAATCCTCCATCATACTTTTCAAGTTTAGTAAAATTAATTTTACAGTCTCTGATCATATGATTTGAATAGCCACTATCAATTACCCAATAATCTTTGTCTTGTCTAGCATGAAAGGCAGTAACCAAAGTACCTTCCATCTCATCCTTCTTGTTTTTTGAACCACATTCCCTTGCACATCTTCCATGGTTAGTAGAAATAGATTTATTCTCTAAGGCTACAAACAAGCATTCATCATTATCTCCCTTAAAATCAGATTCATCATTAGAAATTCCAACATCTTCTCTAACATAATATAATTTTTTGAACTTTTTTTCCTTTTTTTCTTTATTATCTCTATTCTTTTTGTGTATGGCTCTATTTGGACATCTTGAAGCATAGTGACCAATATTTCTACAACGGAAACATTTAAAAGGTAACATACCTTTGTACTTGTCAGTACCTTTCTTCAATTTCCTTGTAAAGTTTGCTTCCAACTCCTCTGAACCTTCACTATCTGAATCATCTTCTGTCGTAGTGGCTTTGAAGGATGTCTCTGTTTTGTCCTTTTCTTTCCCAAATTTCCTCATTTCAAGTGTGGTCAAGGTTCCAAATAGTTGTTCTTTAGTGAATTTATTTGGATCATACACTTCCTCAATAGCTGTGACCTTGTCACTATAACTCTCTGGTAGGGTCATCAAAATATTCTCCATTACATATTCATCTGTCATAGTACCACCTTGATTTTTGACTTCACTTGCTACAATATCAACCCTTTGAAAGTAGCTTGCAATGTCTTTACCTTCTTCCATTTTCAAGTTCTCATATTTGCGCTTTGCTATTACCTTCTTTGATAATTTGACTCTATCATTTCCTTCATAGATATCTTTCAACTTTTCCCATAGTCCATAAGCAGTGCTTAATGAAATAACTATTGTTTGATTAGTCTTAGATAAAGCACTATAGATTGCATACCTTGATTTTTCATTTTCCTCATAGGCTAAAATATCATCTGCAAAAGAAGGACCACTTGTCGGCTCAACATATTTTGTCTCAACAAATTTCAAAGTCTTGAATCCAAGAGAGATCAAGTAACCTCTCATCTGCACTTTCCAATCACTATAGTTAGATCCATCAAACACAAGGATTGACAATTTGTGTGCCATTGGATCTAGCTCAAGTGGTTAAACTCTTCTTCGAGGAACCAAAGCTCTGATACCAATTGTTGAAATACACAAGACAACTGAGAGGGGGAGGTGAATCAATTGTCACCAATCACATTCACAAATCTCAAACAATTATTAACTCCACATCCACTTTAATCTACTATTAAGTATGAGCATGAAGTGAAAATAACATAAAGCAATATCAATGCAAGAAACATCGGATTTACGTGGAAAAACCAATAAGGGAAAAACCATGGTGAGGATTAACTCACAATATAAGGGTAATTGAAAAACTGATTACAAAGAGGCTCACTGCTAAAGATAGGACTCATTGTTTGGATACAAGGATCATTTCCTATAGATAGGACTCGCTGTCTAGAAGGGGGGATCACAACCTATAGATAAAGAAAGATAATAGAAAATCCACCACAACAACTTGCACACATCTGCAGCCTTGATCAGAGAATTGTAGACACCATCAACTCACTTCTTTCATGAGTCAAACACATTAAAGTACTACTGCCTTAATTCACTTTCACACAATCTTGATTCTGACACTTGTGGCATGTCTCAAGCATAACATCTTAACTTGACATATATTTATACCATCTTCAACCTTAGAAACTTTCTCCAAGGTTAGCTACACACACTTCATATTACAAATTCAAATAAGGTTAGAAACTCAACATTCCCGCGGTGGAAGAGAATGAGAGTGAACCAAAACAACACTTGACCAAGACTCAAAACAACATGTTAGATCAAACAAATGCTTCCTTAATTGATACTTATCCTTTGCATGACGTGTAGAAACCAGGTCAGACAAACCTAATGAAAACACAAATGAACTTTGAAGTACACATTTCTGCAACAAGAGGATAACATGTGAACCACATAACATGCTTAATCATTCACTAGAACACAACTTGGATGCCTTCAAATTCATCTACAACTAATCCAACAATCTTCATACACAAAACACTTTCCATCAGTCCATCCGGACTATATAAACACAGATAGTAACTCTGAAACTATTCTTCTAGAGTACCAAACCGTGAACACCTTTGATACAACACAAATGAAATCATTACAAGTCTTCTACCAAATCCGCAAGACCTGAAACAGACCAGCGGAGGACTGCAGAGTAGATACATTTATCCCAATCCACAGACAAACAACTCTGCCTAACCAATTCACAAATTAGTGAACAAAACTTTCACTCTTCATCAAACCAAGAGCTCTAATCCATGATGTATCAAACAAGGATTCCCATAAACAATACTTCAGATCCATACATCCATAGGATCAACACAGAAGAAATACAGAGCACAAACTGGAGCACATTCTGAACACACACATAATTTTGTTTTCAATATTTCTTAAAAGCACTTGGTAACTCATCATATCAATACACCTGTAACATCATAAAGATAGCTCCATGTACTCACAACATCTCTACAGTATCTCAACTATACATGCACAACTTGCAATCACTTGTTTCCTTTCTCTGCAACAACCTGTACTATGTTGAGATCAATGACAACATTAATGAAATACCACCATACTCATTCATACTTGCAACATTGTATGTGTCAAATTATGATGTTTTATTAAAATTCAATTGTGTGGTTTTTTATTCAAACTCATTGATCCATATTTTATTAGTAATGTTTAACAAAAACCCATTTTTCATGAACATAGATAGTTCACTTAGTACTAATTGCATCTAGGTGATGTTGTAGGTGTGAAACATAAGAAAATTCCCTAAGGTCACTTATCCAAATAATTCTTCGAATCAAGTACACTTAACCATAAAATTTCTCCCAAGATCAAGCCCACCTAGCTTGCTAGCTCATTTCAAAAACTATAAAAAATTATTATGCATTATCAACCATTTATTATATAATCTCTTTATCTCACCCATTGCCAAGTAGGAGGTGATTTTTTACATGTCAAGTTTTGATGTTTTATTATGATTCAATTTTATAATTTTTGAGTCAAAACTCATTGACCCAAATTTCATGAGTAGTGATTCACACAAACCCATTTCTCATGAGCCAAAATGACCTGTTTAGCCCTCATTACATCTAGGTGATACTCAAAGGTGTGAAGCACCAAGAAATTCAAGGAGGCCACCCATCCCAACACTACTATGACTCAAGCACACTTAACCATGAAATTTTCCCAAGATCAAGCCTACATAGCTTCCTACCCAATTTGAAAAACCTTATGAACCATTCATTATAGAGCCCCTTTATCTCATACTTTGATAGGTGGAGGTATTTTCTACAATGTATCAAATTATTATATGAAAATATAGTTTAACCACATAGCTTTTGAGTCAAACTCATTAACCCATATTTCATGAACTTAGTGATTTACAAAAAAGCATCTCTTATGAGAATACATGATCCACTTAGCACTCATTACATCTAGGTTATGCTCACAAGGATGAAGTGTAGAGACTTCCCAAGAGTTCAGTCTTTCAAGTTCTACTCCAACTCAAGCACACTTAACCATGGAGTTTCCCCCAAACTCAAGCCAATGTACCTTTCAAATTTATTTCAAAATCCTTAAGAAAGTGGTGTTCCTTATGAACCATTCAATATAGTGCCAATTTAGCTCATCCATTGATGATTTGGGAGTATTTTTCTATAGTATATCAAATTATAATGTTTTATTAGTATTCAAATACATAGCTTAAATTAGTCAAACTCATTGACCCATTTATCATGAGTAGTGGTTCACACAAACCCATATATCACAAACATAAATGGATTACTTAGCATTGGTTGTATCTAAGTGATTCTTGTAGAATTGAAGAATTGTGTCTTCCTAGTTGTTCACCCATTCTAATGCTACTTCAATTTAAGCATGCTTAACCATAGATTTTTCCCAAGATCAACTCCAATTACCTTGGTGATGTAACATCAAAAATTGCATACCCTTTTAATTTCATGCTATACTTTGTGCTTTCTTTGGTGTCCATTCCTTAGCATTTCATTAAGTTCATTTTAGCCCTTGCATTAATCTTTCTCCTTCTCATGGTGCTTAGCTATTATTATTTATTGTTGCTTTTTTATCAATTTTATGGTACATTTATGTTATTCTTGTGTTTAACTAGTGTCTCATCTTTTTTTAGCTCAAATTATTTGAATAAAATCATAACACATGGACATATTTGTGACACACTAACATTTCATGATAGTTTCTTATTTAATGGTAATTTTTTAGTGTTTCACAACTTGTAACTTTCTTAGGTTAGTGGTAGTGACTCGAAAGATATTTAAATAGCTTTATAGCATCTTTCTTTGGACTCTCTTATAATTTTTTAACTAATAGTTTAGTCTTAGTTTTACTTTTAGAAACCTTGGCTTTCTTACATTGTTAAGCTCACACACAACTCTCTCAAATCCTACAACTCTCTATAGCAATCATATAGCATCTTCCTTTAGCTCACTTGTCTCCTTGGATTTCTCAAGCCTTCATAGGTGACATTCTTATTTATTACTATTTTACTATCAAATATTTCTATTTTTATTGTAGAAATTATTATTTTTATACCCTTTAGCACCTTGGGATCCTCACATCCCTTCTATTTCTTTAATTCTAGTTTTCACTATCACATAATGAAAAATATTACATTCCTTAGCACACTTGGGATATGAGAACTCTCACACACTATTTTTTAAATATCTTTCTTGGAGATTGTACAGGTATCAAAATAAGGGTTTGAACTAAAGGAAAAGCCCCAAACAACCCTAATATATTTTCATTCTTTGGGTAAGTGCAAAAAGATGGGGTGCCAAAAGGGGTCTTAAGTGGCCACTTTTTTTTTCTAAAATCGGGAAATACTGACCTTGGATGAGAAATCAAGGATAGTTCAACTCAAAATTTTAAGATGCACCAAAAAATGTAGCAAGTGCTCCAAGTCTTCTTTCTAAACTACTTTTTTTTTTAAATGGTATAGATTAAGGGGTTCAAAAGAGGGAGCCACAAAAATTGGTATTGTTTTTGTCAAAAAAACATAACATAGCGATTTTTGTGGCTCCCTCAAAAGGTTAACTTTTTTTGGTATTTTTAAAATCACTTTGATGAGAAATTAGCTAACAACATGTAGTTTATGCCTAATTTTTTTGATTATTTTTTAATAAATATTTGATTTTTTAATAATTTTCAAAGCAGAAACTTCCAAAAAAATAGAATTTTGGCCATGCTGCCCCTATAAATTTTGAAAACTAATTGAAAATCATTTTTTGAATGTGTGTAGAATGGAGTCTAGTTTCTAAAAATGTAATGTATTTGAAATTTTGATGAATGGTCAATTTATAAAGAAAAAAATACCAAACACTGGTTTTTGCCAAAAAAAGACACACAAACAAAAGAAATTAAAGATTAAAGGCTTAACATTGTCAAAATGTGAAAAAAAATATATCATTAGATAGCTAAGAGAGATCCTAACATTACCCATGTGTTTGATTTGTTTGACCTTGAAACACATGCAAACCCAATGCTTAGAACAAACATGATTATGTGAGAGACTTGAAAGAGAGACAAAGAGATAGATATGAGAGAGGGAGAAGGGTGGGAGGGAGATACCTAAGAGAGGGAGAGAGGGGATTGGAGTGAGAAGGACTTATCTAGGTAGGGTGGGAGGGATGGAGAGAGAGAGAGAGAGAGGGGGGGGGCGGGAGGGAGTGGGAGAGAATAGAGAGTGAGGCTTATCTAGGTAGGGTGCCAAAGGGAGAGACCTAAAAGATAGGGATAGAGAGGGAGTGGGAGAGAGAGAGAGAGGGGGGGAAGTGGGAGAGAGGAGTGAGAGGGACTAATCTAGGTAGGGTGGGAGGGATAGAGAGAGATAGAGTTATCTAGGTGGGGTGCTAGTGGCAGAGACCTAAGAGATAGGGAGAGAGAGGGAGTGGGAGAGAGGAGTGAGAGAGAGATGGAGTGAGAGACGAGGAGTGAGTGGGAGAGAGATATATGAAGTGAGAGAGAGAGAGGGAGAGAGAGAGGGAGAGGTAGAGAGATGGAATGTGAGAGAGAGAGACTTGAAAGAGGGAGAGGGGGTGGGAGGGAGAGACCCGAGAGAAAGGGAGAGAGAGGGAGTGGGAGAGAGGGGGTTTGGATTGAGAGGGACTTATCTAGGTAGGGCGGGAGGGATAGTTAAGAGAGAGGGAGAGAGATAGGGAGTGGGAGATAGAAGGATGGGAGAGAGATAGAAGAAGTGATCTAGAGAGACCTAAGAGAGGGAGAGGGGGTGGGAGGGGGAGAGTTGAGAGAGTGAGAGGGGGGTGGGAGGGAGAGACTTGAGAGAGAGGGAGAGAGGGAGGGAGTGGGAGTGGGAGAGAGGGGGTATATGTTTGGATAGATTTCATACCCCATTCAAAGGTCCCATTGCTACTATGGCTAAAAGCCTAGAACATGTGCTTTTGATCAAACTATGGATGCATGGAAAAATATATCGAAGGATAATAGTAAGCAAAAGCATAGACAAGGTATTGAGCTATTTGAAAAAATGCCTCAAAGAAATGGGGTCTCCTGGTGATGTATATCAACAAGAGACCCCATTTCTTTGAGGCATTTTTTCAAACAAATCACTACCTTGTTTATTCTACCACATTGAAAAGGTAGTGAACTCACCACCTTGTCATTTCTAGCACATTGACAAGCTCACTACATTGTCAATGTAGTAGCAATTACAAGGTAGTGAGGTGTTTGAAAAAATGCCTCAAAGAAATGGGGTCTCCTGGTGATGTACCCCATTTCTTTGAGGCATTTTTTCAAACAACTCACTACCTTGTCATTACTACCGCATTGACAAGCTCACTACATTGTCAATGCAGTAGCATTTCCAAGGTAGTGAGCTATTTGAAAAAATGCCTCAAATAAATGGGGTGTCAAGGTGATGATACATCACCATGACACCCCATTTCTTTGAGGCATTTTTTCAAATAGCTCACTACCTTGCCAATATGGTAGCATTAGCAAGGTAGTGATCTCACTACCTTGTCAATGTGGATGCATTGACAAGGTAATGAGCAGTGTAAGAAAAAATGCCTCAAAGAAATGGGGTCTCCTAGTGATGTACATCACCAAGGGACCCCATTTATTTGAGAATTTTTTTCTTACAATGCTCACTACCTTGTCAATGCATCTACATTGACCAGGAGGACATACCTCATTGAGGCATTTTCTCAAATAGTTCATGTGCCTTGTCTATGCATCCACATTTCACATGTGTCTACCAAGGAAATTGCAACCATAGCACTCATGAAAATCCCCCCTTTTATGACTAGAAAGATATCATACCTCATTCCAAGGTCATGTTGCTGCTATGGCTGAAAGCCTAAAACATGTGCTTTCGACCAAAATATGGATGCATGGAAAAAATCTATCAAAGCATAATAGTAAGAAAAAGCATAGACAAGGTATTTTTTGATGGTCAAAACAACACAACAAAATTAAACAAAATATCTCTATCATATTTCTCTTGAAAAAGAAAGATAACATAAAGTAATCTAACTCCCAAGGTCCTAGTAGTTGGTTCTCAACTATGCTGATGTTACTCAATGGCCATTGTAACTATAATTTTCAAGGGGCCTTTGTTGGTAATAAGGAAGAAAAACTACATCAGATCAATTAACCTATGTTGGGGGGGTGTAAATAAATGGAAAAAGATAAATCAGGGCTTCAAAACAGCAGAATATGAATACAATTTCTTAACACCTAGACACATGCACCTTAACAACAAGTGTTTCTTTATCCAACCAAAACCATATCATGATGCAATTCATAGAATAATCTACACCACTACATACATTCATGGTGCTAATTCAAACAATCACAACCATTCACTAAAACTTCACTTCAAGACTTGAAATAGATCACTCACTCATTGCTAAAACCAGATCAAATAGACATAAAAGCAATTCCATTCATAGATAATTTAATGAAATAATCTTAACATCTAGTTTCCCCTATTGATCTTGCATCAAATAAAAAACATTTAGGCACAACAACTCACTGGCATACGGATTGATTATGCTTCATTAACATTACCATAAAGGTACAAACTTAACAATAACATGTAAACTATATAAAGTTGTAAAAAGTATCCAAGTTCAACCAAAATTTCAAAGTATCTTGCTAAAAATTACGAAATCCTAAGACCATGATTCTTATCTACTATCATATCAAGTGGCTAATATTTCTTCAATCATCCAACCTTTACAAAATGGAGCCCAAAAGTACATATAGGCAAGCCATGCATAAGTTTCTCTGAATAAAAACTCAAATCCACAAATCAAGGAACCATAACTCCATGAAGAAAGCATACTATATGATCTTCAGTTCAAAGGTTGATTACTTCATTCTACAAAATTTGACACCCAAGGAGGAAGGTAGAACTAGTGGATGAGAACTTTGAGTTCAACTCATGTTAAAAAACCTACAAAATAGGAGAGGAGAGGAAGTTGTGTATCAAGAAGAGAATGTTTTGTTTCCTGCTCACTCTTGCATTACTTGGTCAAGGAGATACTCATCATAACTGGAGAATACTTGTTGAAGGATGTCTAGATCAGGTCCATCTACCCAATTATCCTCAAATTTAATCCTCTTCAACTTTGTTGAGGCAAATTCTTGCATATCTTTCAATTTGATTAATTCCCTCCTAGTAGCTTTTACCTCCTCCTTGATGTCCATGAGTCTCTCCAACAACAAGTCTTCTCTATCATCTTCTTTTTTCATTACTTCCTCAAATCTACTACTCCACTTCACCTTCAACTTATCTAAATGAAGACCTTCTTTTACTGGGATGTCTAGATTAACTAGAATAGCAACCACTACCTCCAATTCATCAACTTGTTCATTCAAGTCTTTTCTAGCTTCTTGAACTTCATTCTTATGCTCATAGATGAATTTGGATTTGAATTAAATTATGCTCAATGTATTCTCAATAAAATATGCATTATCTTTCTCAAGGATTGATTGTTCTAGGAGAGTTGGCTTGGGCACCTTGCCTATGTCCTTTAGTTTCTTAACATGTTCTCTATATTCTTCATCTTGTTTCTCTAGGACTTCAACATTCTGATTAATTTCATTTGCCAACTCAAGTGCTCCTTCATGAACTTTGAAACCATCAACTAAAACTTTACCAACCTCTTGATTGAGTATATCAATCCACCTATCAAACATCCCCACCTTATGCCTAATCTGCACTAAGTCGTTAGCTTCATTCTTACTCGGTAGGACTGGGGTTTCCATAGCTACAACTTGTTGAAAAACTAGAGTGGAGACATCCTTTAGGAATTTGTGTAACTGATCCAATTGAGCTTTAAGTTCATCATTTTTCTATTTATCTTTGATCATCCTGGATTTGGTGGAGGAAGCTACAATATCAATGAGGTTCATCTGTTGATTCCTCGTAGGTCTCCCCAAATTGACAGTGCACAATTGGTAATAAGCTATTTGCATGTCTTCACTGTCCTTATCTACCATTGGGATTGCACATTCAGCAACAATTTCTCATGCATTCATAAGCTTGGTGGAATGAAGAACTCTGGCCTTCTTCTTGGGTCTTTCATTCTCTATTTCCTTCATCATTTCATCCCAATTGAGAGGCTGAGGTTGAAATATCTGCTTTTTCTCAAGATCAAGTTTTAACCATGTTGGAGCAATAGGAGTGGTGACTACTTGTGTTGAAGAAGAGGCAATAGTGGCAAAAGATAAAGTTTTCAATATGGTGTTTCTAGGTTGAGAATCAACCTCTTGCACATTTTGTTGTTCCCTTTGTGCATCTTCTTGTGCAAGTCTATGAGCTTCTTCTTTATCCCTTTGCTCTTGCAACCTTTTAGATTCCAACTCCTTTTTGAAACATTCTTCTTCCAATATCTTTTCCTCATACATCTGGTATCTCTATTTTTCAAGCTCCTTGACCTTTTCCCATGCCTCCTTAGACATATGTTCATGCAGAGCAAGTTCTTTAGCCCCCTTTTCTCTTTGTAGGAATTCTTCCTCTTCTTTATTTCTATGGGATTCCTCAACAAACTTGAATTTAGCCTCAAGGGCTTCTCTTTCTCTTCTCTATCTAGCCTTATCCTCCTCAAGATCATGGATCTTTTGCAGAATTTCCAATTTATCTCTCTCCTCTTTAGTTTTGAGTTCCTGCTCCTTTTGTTGTTGTTGCTTAGCCAATTCATCAGCCTTGGCTTTAGCCTCCAATTCTTGTTGCTTAATCAATGCATCAGATTGTGCCTTAGCATCAATCTCCTTCTATTTGGACAGTGCCTCAGCTTGTGCCTCGACATCTGATTCTCTCTTAGCATCCTCAAAAAGCTTCCATTGATCTTCCTCTATCTAAACATGTTTAGTCCCTGTATGCTTAGTTTCATCAAGAGATGCAACCACATCAGTCTCCTTATCAGATGGGGTAGCATCACAATCTGTCTCAATGTCATGAATCTCTATTTCAGGCTCCTTTTCCTTCAAGGATTCAACTTCCTTCTGAAGGCTTCCCATAGGCACCTCTCCACTTAGCTTCTTGGTGATAAGAGGTTGAGTTGATGTTTGTCTTTGAGTAGTTGTTGAGGCACTAGGTTCTATTGTGGCCTCTTCTTCATGCGCTTCAGGAAGATTCTGAGCAGGGATTTCAATCTCCTCTCCATAATTAGGAGGGAAAAACTCTAAGAGCTCCTTAGGAGCCATTCTTATTTTTTTCCTTTTATACCCTTGAGTAGTGCCTATAGCCTTTCTCTTCTTGGAGGTCTGAGCCTCGAGCTCCTTGATTCTAATGAGAACCCATTCGATGCTCCTATCCAATATTGTCCTTGCAATCTATTTTATATCAATGGACTCCTCTGCATTCCAATCTATTGGATCTAAGTCCTTGGTGCCTACTTTTTTAGCTTCATATTGGGGATCCAACATTAACCCGTCATATGAAAATGTCTCAAGAATGTCCTCCTTTATCCCATACTCAACAATGAGTGGGATAGGAAATATTTCATAGTTTCATCTCCTCAAATCATAATCATCTTGCAGATCCATCCAAAAGTCTTCTAGCAGATTGAAGTGTTTATCAAAAATAGTAGGCAATAAGGCTTGTATCTTATGTTTGGGATTGAAATGTTTCCTACAAGTGTACAAAACCAACTTCAAGTGGATTAACTCATCACAAATTACCTTAGCTGCCACATTGTGTGCACAGCTATACTAGCCCAACTTCATGGTGAATTTACGATAGGCAGTCTTGTGCTTATTGGAAAATTTGAGATTGACTGCTATAGCTTGATAGATGAACTCCATAGGGACAATCCTATTGTTGCAGTACCTAGGGAGTAGATGAGGGTGGCCATCAAAACCAGCCAGCCTGAAATAAGTAAATCTAGGGTACTGGATATACCAATGTCGCAACTCCGCAATAAAGGCCATAGCATCCCTGTTCAGTTTGTAGCCTGAATCTCCTATAAGCTAGTTTATGATAACATATGGAAAAGCATCATTAACCCTTCTATAGTGTGACTCAGAAGTCTGTAAGGTGAGTTGATCATAGTGATCCCACACCCTTTTTTGTCCTTGTGCTTCTCCCAATATTCCCACTACATTCAATCCAAGAAAGATGCCCCTTTTGGCTTCTGCATATATCACATAAGAGGTCATAAAGAAACTCTTAGTTTCTCTCACTTTGAGCATTTGGTTATGTATGTAGTCTAACACAATCGTAGACCAATCAAATTGTTGTCTGCCATCTAGGATAGTCTGAATGAATGGAAACATTCATTCATTGAACTGGGAGGCATCTCTCTTCCCAAACACTCTAGTGAGCATCATTATTATATCTCCAATCTCTTTGTAGAAATATTCCATTTTAGGCTGGCTAGGAATCTTGGCTAGGGACTTCTTTTCAACCCTCATACAATGCTTGTTTATGTGAGTCTTGCTAGTCTCCTTTTGTTTGCTATAGAGTTGTAGGGTTTTAGCCTCATTGAGCTGCCTGGGGTTTTGGGGAGTAGGTGCATTGAACATAAACCTTATCATTTGTGGTGTAACGTCAATTATAATGTTTCGCTATAGGTCCACACATTGTCTGGTGGCAAGATTGTAAGCTCCAGCTATTGTAAGTATCAACTTTGGACATTGGATAGACAAAGGGAAAAGGGAAACATGTGCCAAACCAGACTAAACAATCCTCTTTGTTCTTCCTGTGACATCTTCACTAAATGTACCTTTATAAAACTCTTCATAGTTGAAGGTGCCCAAGTTTGTATCTGTAATATTAGCCTAATCTGAGTCTACCTTGCTAGCTATGATGGTCGGACTCTGATGCTTATACCTCAAAGTATATGGGAGTTGTTCCACCTTGATCTTCTTAGGGTTAGATCCTTGCCTTGAACTTTCTGTAGGTTGGCTTCTTTGAGAAGTCTCTTCTAATTCTCTTGACATCTCTTTTTTCTACAATAAAACCTTGTATTAGATGAACAAAAGCATGAAAATCGATACATCATCTAATACCATCCTCTACTTCCTGAAGACAACTTTCATACTTAGTGAAATTTCATATTCATCATAAGCGGAGTCACAAAAGAATAAGGAACAAGAAACTAATGAACACAAGAGGGATTAGGACCAGAACTAGGATGAGACTGTAATCAGGATCAGAATGGAAACCGAACTTGAAACCAATCAATAGTTCCAAGTTCGACCTCCACTCCGGTTCCGCTTCCACTAAAGGGAAAGTGTGAAGACAAAGATCAATAGTAATCGAAAGTGGGATCATTTTGGGAATGAACCCTAATGCAAACATTTACGGGACAAGTTCATTCCCAAGTCTGCTTCCACTAGTTTACAACTCAAAATGAAGCAATTTCTTGAAGAGGTGGTCAGATGAGCTTAAGTACCTCAGTCACATGGGCTAATATGGGAATATCAAATAAAGGAGCTTAACCTCACCCTTTAACCGAATAAAGACCAAATTTAACTCTAGGGTTGGATATTTGTAAAGGTCATCGAGCAAACCCTAGTTTCCATGACGTGTCGACTAAGATAATTAGGGCATCAAAAATTGAACATGGAAATAAGATCAGAGGGGTTTCTATACAGATTTTCAAACATTTAAAGCACAAAGGACCCCATCAAATGAAGCCCTTGTTAGAAAATAGGGCATGATAGAACGAACCTGCCACAAAAGTGACAATAGAATAGAAAAGAAACCAATAGAAAGATGGGAAAAATAAAAATGGAAAATAAAAAAAGACAAAACGAAACCAAAAAGACAAAGGAAAAGGAAAAATTCACAAGAAATTCCCGTGAATGCACAAGAACATGATGAGCAAGAACAAAAAAACAAAATGACAAACAAAAATGGTAAAAGAGATGGAATCGACCCTACCTCGAAGTGCCAACAAGAAAGGCTGAAACTGGATATAAATCTGCTCACCAACACGCCTCCACATTCAAATCGTGCTCCTCTCAAAATTATCCTGGCTCTGGTTGGCTAAAACAACTTAGATAACAAAGATAATGAGCCAGTCAACCTCGATTAAGGTCTTAAAATCATTTTTCACGTGTGAGGAGGCTGCAATTAATGCAATAAATGCGGTAGGTCAGGGGTAGAGAAAACATAAACAAACAATCAACCAATGGGGAAATTAAAGGCAGGGAAGATGCAGACCCGGATCCAAAACAAGAAAAGAAACCTTTAATAAATCTCTAACCCAACTATGAAGCTAGTTTCAGTCCCATGAAAAGTACAGGAAACAAAGGAAGACGGGGGTGGAGTCAGAACCAAAACTGGACCTGGGACTTTTGCAAAGTTCCATGTTTAGTTATGATTTTGGTTTTGTTCCCAACAAAGGAACAAAACCAAGACAAAGACAAAAAAACAATGGGAAGCGGGACCAAAATGAAAACCGTGCCCAACCCAAACACTAACGAAAACAACAATGCAAAGCAGGTGAGCAGGACTGGGATCAAAACGAAAACCAAATCTAGAAATTTTACAAAGTTCCAAGTTTACTTTCAATTTCGGTTCCACTTCCGCTTGGGCAAAGATAAAACATAAGGAAACGAGAAATGACTCAAGGGAGAAAGAGACCCAAGAGCACAAGACAAACCAAAAGACAGTGAAAAGAACAAGGAAGAAAGGAGGGACTAGAACTACGACCGAATCTAAACTTGGAACCTTACAAAAATTCTAAGTCCAATTTCCATTCCAACTCCGCTTTCACCAAACCAAAAGAAACAAGTACTTAGGAGAAAAATGAACAAATCCTAAGACCTAAACAAAACACCAAGGACAAAACAAAACAAAACAAAATGGGGTGGTTATGCAAGGCATAACAAATGGCAACTTAGCTAGGAAAATGGTTTACCCATTTTCAAGATACTAAAGAATTCAGTCACTCAGAACCTCTAGTTTATGAATCATGCTAACTTAAGTAGGATCATATATATTGAGTAAGGTTGAGCTGGAATCTCAGATGTATATCAACATGAACTACTTTGAATCTGAGTGTGTGCATATATGGTGCATCTTTCTTTATAAAAACTTTCTCCACCCCTGAACAAATACATCTAAGATCCAAGCTGCATAGGTTGAGTCCTTTAACTATCATGCAATGAAATCTTGGGCATTGCTCCACTATCATTCAGGTGTTAATAGACCCGATGGAGATACCTGTAGTTCTCTCAAAGCATTTCTCTACTTCCAGATAGGTGTCCATAGCCCCAATAGAGATACTTGAATCACCGATTTTATATTGAGTTTTCCTTCTTTCAATGGTTCTCTTTTCTCTTTCTTTCATAGGCTTTACTTGTGGGAATTCTTTAGTAACTTTTCTCAATACTTAGATATAACTAATCTAAAATGTGGGTTGAGAACTACAGTGAACCTTATGACAGTATTGGGAATCATATTTTTCACTTGAATCAAAGATATAGCCACCCTGAGATAAATAGGCATTTTACATAGGTAGATGTTTTAACTATTTTGTGATAGACTTCAATCATAGTTCATGAGATTATTTACAATATAGCTTATTCTTAATAACTTTTCAAACCAATGTTAAAATGATCATAAGAGAAGTTTAGAATGAAATCTTTCAACAGATATCCCTGAAAAAATACCTAAATCAATTTCTCTCCTAGTGCCTGCAGCATAATTTGAATAAAAAACCCCCTTAATTTCAAAATGGAAGAAAATGAAGGTTCCCAAAGACCAAGACAAAAACAAAAACAACAAAAAGAAACAAAGGGAAAAGAAAAAACAAACAAACAAACAAAACAAAGAAAACAACTAATTACATATAATAGAATCAATCAGAAAATCAGACCTTCATGGGCCAAAGTAGTGCTTGAGAAACTGGCCATTAATGGGCAATGGAATAGGTTCTCTTGTTAGGGTGCTCAAGTGAAAATAATTTTCACCCACAATCTCAACTATTTGATATGCACCCAAACAAAGTCTGTCAAACTTCTGGAGGTCTCCCTTTTTCTCCTTAGCTTTATCCCATAGCAACACGAGATCTAATATCCTAAAGGCCTTTATTTTGGCCCTCTTGTTAAACCAGCATTTGACAACAACTTGATGTTTAGAGAACTGTTGTAAAGCAGTGTCTCTCTATTCTTCCATGTTTAGTAGACTAGTTAGTCTAACCTCTATCTGATCATCCTTTGAATAAAATTCCTGCATAAACCTGAGGATAGGAATTTGTAAATGTATTGGGAAGACTGACTCTTGGCCGTAGACTAACTTAAAAGGTGAATTTCCTAGAGCAGCTTTAATACGAGTTTGATCTGCCCATAAGGAAAATATCAGCTAGGTATGCCAGTCCCTAGGGTTGTTTTCTAGCAATTTTTTAATCACTTCCAATAGGTTCTTGTTGGTAGACTCAGCTACTCCATTTCCCTGAGGGTAGTAATTAGATGAATACTTCAAAATAATTTTGTGTTCATAGGCCCATTGAATGAACTCAACAAAAGAGAAAGCAGGGCCATTGTCACATACCAGGGCGAATGGTACTCCAAACTTGGTTATGATGCTTTCATTGAGAAACTTGATGACCACATCCATGGTGCTATTTTTTTAGGGCTGAGCCTCAGTCCAACGCGTGTAGTAGTTGGTTGTTGTCAAGATGAACTTATGAACTACATAATATTTTGGATTAATAACCCCTACAAAATCCAGTGCCCATTGGGCGAATGGTCTTACCTTATACACCGACCGTAAAGGAATTGTTGAATTACGTTCCCTAGATGCAAAGGTTTGGCATGTGTGACATGTTTTGAAATGTTAGATTGCATCTCGAAATACATGGTGCCAATAGTATCCTAATCTGATAATTTGATGGGCCAAGGAATCAACAGATCCATGCCCTGTACCATGTCTACCATGAAACTCAACAATAGCATGTTTGGCTTCTTTCTGATCCAAATAGTGTAGGTAAAACCCTTCGAAATTTCTTCTGTATAAGGATCCTCCTTTAAGCATATAATGAGCACTCTTCATCCTTAATGCTCTCCTTTGAGTAGCATTCATCCCCTCTGGGCATCTATTATTAAGGAGGAAGAAGATCAGATCTGTGTACCAAGGATCCTTTGTGAATGACTGCACTGTGTACTACTAGAAAGTGATATTCTTATCGACATCCGCCATTACTTTAGATAAGCCCTATCCTTAAACGAGATTCATTGGATGTATTTCTAGATCAAACTCTTGTAAAATGGCCATCCATTTTCCTCTTCTCTCCCCCAATTCACTCTGCATAAGGAGAGACTTCACAGCTGGATCAAGAACTATGGCGATGACCTGACTCCAAAGGATGTAGTGCCTAAACTTTTTTACTACTCGCACCAGTGTGAAGGCCTGCTTTTCAAGGGGCGGATATCTGACTTCTGCAATTTTTGAATGGGGATCTCATGAAAGCAATAGGCCTTTCATCTCCCTCGCCTCTCTGTTGTGTTAAAATAGCCGCACATGAATGATCATATGCAAAAGAATAGATATAGAAGGGCTTGAGATAATTTGGGCTAGTCAAGATTGGTGCCTTAGATATTGACTGTTTAATCTATGAGAAAGAAAATTTAGCCTCGTTACTCCATTCTATTTTTGCATCTTTTCTCATCATTTCGTTAAGAGGTTTGACAATTTTTGCAAACCCTGTTATAAATTTTCTCACAAAATTGATCCTTTTGAAGAAAGATCTCATCTCCTTTTTGCTTCTTGGCATTGTCAATTTTAAGATGGCTTCAACTCTATCAGGGTCTATGGATATCCCCTTTTCTGATATTACATGGCCTAAAAGTTTCCCTTCAGAAACTCCAAATACACATTTTTTTGGATTCAAAGACACACCATAGCTTATACATCTTTTAAGGACTTTTCCTAAATTTGCAGCATGGTCCTTTTTGTTCTTAGAGAAGATAGTTAAGTCATCTACAAAAATTATGATACACTTACCTATTAAATCCTTAAATTCCATGTCCATTGCACACTAAAAGGTAGCTCTAGCATTGATAAGGCCGAACGACATCCTCCAATAGGTAAATGTCCCCCACTTGGTAGTGAAGGTAGTTTTCATTTTGTCCTCATGACTGACAAGCACTTAATTATACCCAAAATAGCCATCCAAGAATGACATCATATGGGATCCATTAATAGTTTGTAATACCTCATCAAGAGAAGGAAGTGGATAGTTATCCTTCTTAGAGGCCTTATTTAGGTTCCTGAAATCAATGCATAATCTAATCTCACCATTTTTCCTACACACTGGAACCAAGTTTGCAACCCGGTGGAATGTCGTATTGGGAAGATTATTCTTGCAGACAACAACTTTTGCACTTCCTTATGAATTAATGGCTCGATCAAAGCATTCACTATGTGCTAATTTTAACAAAAGGGCTTTTCTTATGGATTCAGAGGTATGGTATGCATGATCACTAAAGTGTCAAAGGTCTTTAAATCTTCATAACTCCAAGCAATTTCTGCAATGTCTTCTTTCAACACCTTAATTATTTTATCTTTTATTTCCTTAGGGCAAGTTTTTCCTATATAGACATTCCTTTTTGGACCTGAATCAACCAAATTGATAGATTCATACTTCCCTCCATGACTTTCCATTGGCACTCTTTCACAAGCTCGAGGATCAGAGTCAAATATTCTTTCCAAAGCTACCATCCCCTTGGGAATACTGTTGCTTTTCAAATTCAATATCCCTTCTATGTCACAACTCTTAGGGTCCCAATCTCCCTGATCTCTTTCTCATTCATCAATTATCTATCCTTCAAAGACATATGATCTTTCCAAGAAGGAAAGTATGTGTTGGTCATCATCGAGGACCTAAAATTTTTGGACATTATCTGGGACAACTATAATCAAGACTAGTTCAACTAAAAATATTTTCAACTTGGAGTCCTGGATAGGCTCCAAAGTGCTAGCAGTGACAAAAAGGGAATCTGCAATATGATTGTCATCCCTAGGAATTAAAGTGATTCCAAAAGCATCAAAATACTCAATTAGATTCCAAACTCTATTTTTGTATACAACCAATCTTTTGTTGTGACAAGTATATTGGTTGTGGACTTTCTTGACAATCACTTTAGAATCTCCCATAACCATGAGGGATGTGACTTTCTTCTGATGAGAAAATAATAGTCCTCGAGCAAGTGCTTCATATTTTTCCACATTGTTTGTGCATCCAAATTGCAACCTGTAAGATGCAAAGTATGTTTTCCCTTTTGGATTGGTTAATTCAATTCCTTCTCCACTTCCTGATTTGGACTTAGAGCCATCAAATTTAAGACTCCATAATTGGTCTAGAATTGAGATTTCTTTCTTCTTTGGGATTACAGGTGATGGCTTGCTTGAAGTGTGTGGCAGCTTGGACTGATGTTGGCCATCAAGATTTAAAGGTAGCTATGGGAAAGGTCTGTGAGAAGATTCTCCTATATTCAAAACATGTTCAAGAGCTACTTCCTGAACCATTTCTTGGATCATATCACAATTTAGTACATTTGTCATCAATTCCTTAGGCATTGGAAGGGTATATGGGGTAGGTGTAATAGACAAATACTAAGATTCCTCAGTATATCTTTGGAATTCAGAGCATAGAACCTAAGTCTGCTCAAGTTGGGAAGGATCTTCCTCTTGAGTGAGATTGGTTCTCGTAAGGATGGTAGCATCCTTAGCTTCAAATTAAAATCTATTGGTGAGTGCTTGGGGTTGGCATTCACAATTTTTCTTAGCCTGACAAACATGGTTTAAGATATCTACACAAGGTTGACATTTCAACTCGAAATGATTCTAATAATGAATCCTACACCAATTAGGAAGCAACAAACTCCACAAATCAACCTCTTCTCCCAATACCCACGTATCTTGTTGTAAATTTTTGATTATAACTTTTTTGTTGACCGTGGTCATTGGGTCGCTCTATTCTAGAGGCAATGTATCATTAGGATTGAGTATTGAGAAGGTCATGATCTCCTCCCTCTTGTAAACTCCTATCTTAGTTTCGAAGTAAGCTACTTCATTGGGAGAATCATATTCAGTAATCATATGTTTGAGCCTAGGCTCTCTCTCAATTCTGAATTGTGTTGCTATCCCTTTCTAGGGCAACCGCATGTGTGAGAAGTCCAAGGAAAGATATCCCCCAATTCTTTTCATTAGGTCTCTGCTTAGAAGCATACCATATGTTTTTGGGATATCAGCCACTTGGATATCCATGTAAGTTTGGATCCTTGGGTTAGATCCAACTTGTACATGAATATTTTTTAGCTCTCCTACCACATTGACTTCAATTTTATCCAATTGAATGACCTTTTTGTTAGTCTAAAGCGGACTCAAACCTATCTTCCTACAAATTGAGAAGGGAATGATGTTACCTGATGCACCAAAATCCAATAGAAAATTGTGCATATTCTTTCCAAAAATTCTTAAACTTGAAAGGAAAGGTGGGGTGCCAATCTTACCTTTGTAAAGGGTTGCATTCATCTCATTTGTTGGAGTCACCTTACGTTTTCCTTTTGACCGATCTGCCTCCTCCAAGGCCCTCATCACAATTTCTTTTTGGGTAGGGCACCACTTCATAATGTCAAAGAATGACAATGGAGTCTTTTGCTTCTGCATCTCTGCAATGAAATCAAACTCTGAATCATTCTTTACCTGATACTTAGGAAAAAAGGGTCGGTTACCTTTATTCTGAGATTCATATGGCCCCTTTGGTGGTGGTGGGTTGTTATTTGTGTTATGATTTGGTGGGACCATGTTGTTAGGAGGGGCAGATGTAGTAAATGGGCACTTATTCTGATTTCTTCATAAATGACCTCCCTTGGCTTGGAAGCCCTGGGCATCGTATACGTCTTCCACTGGTTCATTCTCTTCCTGGCTGGGGAATGGAAGTTCTTCATTAAAGATGTTATAAGCCATGGTGATATCTATGGATTTTCCAGACTTGTTGGGAGCACATTGTAATGGAGCATCAACATGTGCTATCTTGACCATCTTCTCCATTTTTAGGCAGTTTATCTTAGAATGAGCTAGAATGTCGTGCAACCTACACCAATTCATCATAAAATTAAGATCTGCCACATTTGTAGTGTGTGGCTTTTCATCACCTGCCTGATAATTATTGGAGACTCCCCCATTATTTGGACTAGTGTTCCATTGTATATTATTGTTAGACCTTTGGTTGTATCCCCTATTCTGATTTTGGTAATTTTGGTTAGGGGAATTCTAGCTTTGGGAGTTCCTCTTATTCTAATTAGTGTTATAATTTTGGTTGGAGTAGCCACCTTGATTAGAACACCCTCCATGATTCTGGTAATTTTGGTTTGGTTCTAAGGGGGGTTGTGTCTAAGTTGAGCCATATCATTAGACATCTGAGATAGAGTCTTCTTGAGAGTTTCCATCTCATTAATCAATTGAATAGTTTGGTCACTTTCTGCAATTTTCACAACAAATGGTTGATTAACAAGATTTGATCCTCTAGCTTGATTACGGTAATTTTGTGATTGTTGGGAGGAGTCTTGAGAATTATTAGTGAAGAATGGTAGGGGAGGTGAGGTTTGTAACTAAGACATGGGTCCATATTGGGAATAAGACATCCCTGGGACCATATTGAATAAAGGAGTTTGATTAGGCATTTGATATCCTATGGGAGGAAGAACTCCTCTCAAGCTCCCCGATTTTAAGCTTATATGTTGTTGCAATTTGATGGCTAGGTGATAAACTTTAGACAAAGAATCAATTTTTGTGTCATCATACGTCCTCTATAAAAATAGGCCAATCAAAGGATCCACAACCCTTAAATATGCCAAAATTGCAATCTTCTCAGCAACCAAGTAAGGATCTTGTAGCCTTCGTTACATTCTCTGGAATCTTGTGTTGAATAATAGAAATGGTTCATGGGGTTCTTTTCTTATGGTAGAAAATTGGTGATACAAAATGGTAGGGTCTACATAGACCGAAACTGATTAATAAAGGAATTTTCTAAGTTTGTCCAACTCAGAATAGACCCCTGGGGCAGATTTAAATACCAACTATATGCCATGTCACCCAAAGAGTAGGGGAACAACCTACACACAACATCATGGTGAGCTACTTGAGCCTGAGTACAGGCATCCTTAAATTCCTTTATGTTCTCTTCAGTACTCCTTGATTCTCCATGCATATATTTGGGACAAAATATCTCAGGATTCTTGGGAAGATCATGTATACCCCCAGGGATAGTCCCTAGTGGAGAGGGGTTATTCACAAAGAAATCCATGGGTGGTGGTGGGACTGGTTGAGCCAGTTGTGGAATGGGTGATTTTGGCCGGTGAGGTGGTGTGAGTTGATTTGGTGGAAACCCAGGTGGAGTAGGCGGTGGTGGAAATGGTGGAATAAGGACTCTACGAGCTTGGGGCCTATACCTAATAGGGGTTTGGAGTTCAACTAATGGTTCTAGATTCTGAGAAGATCTAAGAGCTCTTTCATACCTATCTAGTGAGAAATACCCAATTTGAGCCAGTTTGTTTCTCAGGCCCTCCATCTAGTGCCAAATCTATTGATGGTCAAAATAACACAACATTAAACAGAATATCTCTATCCTATTTCTCCTAAAAAAGAAAGATAACATAAAGTAATCTAACTCCCAAGGTCTTGGTACTTGGTTCTTAACTGTGCTGATGTTACTCAATGGCCAATGTAACTGTAATATTTAAGGGGCCTTTGTTGGTAATAAGGAACAAAAATTGCATCAAATCAGTTAACCTACATTGGGGGCGGTGTAAATAAATGGAAAAAGATAAATCAGGGCTACAGAACAGCAAAATATGAACAAAATTTCTTAACATCTAGACATGCACCTTAACAACGAGTGTTTCTTTATCCAACCAAAACCATAACATGATGCAATTCATAGAATAATCTACACCATTGCATACATTCATAGTGCCAATTCAAACAATCACAACCATTTACTAAAAATTCACTTCGAGACTTGAAACAAATCTCTCACTCATTGCTAAAACCAGATCAAATAGACATAAAAGCAATTCCATTCATAGATAATTTAATGAAATAATCTTAAAATCCAGTTTCAATGATTGATCTTGCATCAAATAGAAAAAAAATTAGGCACAACAACTCACTGGCATACAAATTGATTATGCTTCATTAACATTACCATAAAGGTCCAAACTTAACAATAACATGTAAACTGTATAAAGCTATAAAAAGTATCCAAGTTCAACCCAACTTTCAAAGTATCTTGCTAAAACTTACGAAATCCTAAGACCATGATTCCTATCTGCTATCATATAAGGTGGCTAATATTTCTTCAATTAGCTTACCTTTACAAAATGGAGCCCAAAATTACATATAGGCGAGCCATGCATAAGTTTCTCTCAATCAAAACTCAGATCCACAAATCAAGGAACCAAAACTACATGAAGAAAGTATACTAGTTGATTTTCCGTTCAAAGGTTGATTGCTTCATTGTGCAAAATCTGATGCCCAAGGAGGAAGGTAGAACTGGTGGATGAGAAATTTGAGTTCAACTCATGTTAAAACCCTGCAAAATAAAAGAGGAGAGGAAGTTGTGTGTCAAGAAGAGAATGTTTTTCTGCCAACTCACTCATGCATTGCTTGGTCAAGGAGATACTCATCATAACTAGAGAATACTTGTTGAAGGATGTCTAGATCAGGTCCATCTACCCAATTATCCTCAAATTTAATCCTCTTCAACTCTACTGAGGAAAATTATTGCATATCTTTCAATTTGATTAATTCCCTCCTAGCAGCTTTTACCTCCTCCTTGATGTCCATGAGTCTGTCCAACAACAAGTCTTCTCCATCATCTTCTTTTTGCATTACTTCCTCAAATCTACTGCTCCACTTCTTCAACTTATCCAAAGGAAGAACTTCACCGGGATGTCCTGATTGACTAGAATAGCAACCACTACCTCCAATTCATCAATTTGTTCATTCAAGTCTTTGCTAGCTTCTTGAACTTCATTCTTATGTTTATAGATCAATTTGGATTTGAACAAGATTATGCTCAATGTCTTCTCAATTAAATCTGCATTATCTTCCTCAAGGATTGATTGTTCTAGGAGAGTTGGTTTGGGAACCTTGCTTATGTCCTTTAGTTTCTTAACATGTTCTCTATATTCTTTATCTTGTTTCTCTAGGACTTCAACATGTTGATTCATTTCCTCTGCCAACTCAAGTGCTCCTTCATGAACTTTGAAACCATCAACCAACACTTCACCAACCTCTTGATTTAGTCTATCAATCCACCTATCAAACATCCCCACCTTACTCCTCATCTGCACTAAGACATTAGCTTCCTTCTTGCTAAGTAGGATTGGGGTTTTCAGAGCAGCAACTTGTTGAGAAACTAGTGTGGAGACATCCTTAAGGAATTTGTGTAATTGATCCAATTGAGCTTTAAGTTCATCCTTTTACTATTTATCTTTGATCATCCTAGATTTGGTGGAGGAAGCTACAATATCAATGAGGTTCATTTGTTGATTCCTCGTAGGTCTCCCCAAATTGATAGTGCCTAGTTGGTAATCCATTATTTGCATGTCTTCCTTGTCCTTATCCACCATTGGGATTACACATTCAACAACAATTTCTCTTGCATCCGTAAGCTTGGTGGAATGAAGAAATTTGGCCTTCTTGGGTCTTTCATTCTCTATTTCCTTCATCATTTCATCCCAATTGAGAGGTCGAGGTTGAACGTCTATCTTCTTTTTGTCAAGATCAATTTTTAACCATGTAGGAGTAGTAAGAATGGCGACTACTTGTGTTGAAGAAGAGGCAACAATGGCAGAAGAAAAAGGTTGCAATATGGTGTTTCTAGGTTGAGAATCAACCTATTGCACATTTTTTTGTTCCCTTTGTGCATCTTCTTGTGCAATTTTCTCAATTTATTCTTTATCCCTTTGCTCTTGCAACCTTTTATCTTCCAACTCCTTTTTCAGACGTTTTTCTTCTAATCTCTTTTCCTCATACATCTGGTCTCTTTGTTTTTCAAGCTCCTCGACCTTGTCCCATGCCTCTTTAGACATCTCTTCATGTAGAGCAAGTTATTTAGCCTCCTTTTCTCTTTGTAGGCATTCTTCCTCTTCTTTCTTTCTATGGGCTTCCTCAACAGCCTTGAACTTAGCCTCAAGGGCTTTTCTTTCTCTTCTCTGTCTAGCCTTATCCTCCTCAAGATCATGGATCTTATGCAACATTACAAATTTATCTCTCTCCTCTTTAGTTTTGAGTTCTTTCTCCTTTTGTTGTTGATGCTTAGCCAATTCATCAACCTTGGCTTTAGCCTCCAATTCTTGTTGCTTAATCAATGCATCAAATTGTACCTTAGCATCAACCTCGTTCTGTTTTGCCAGTGCCTTAGTTTTTTCCCTGACATTTGTTTCTCTCTTAGCATCCTCAAAAATATTGCATTGATCTTCCTCTATCAAAACTTGTTCAGTCCCTACATCCTTAGTTTCATTAAGAGATAGAACGGCATGAGTCTCCTTATTGGATGGGGTAGCAACATAATTTGTCTCAAAGTTATGAATCTCTATTTCAGGCTCCTTTTCCTCCAAGGATTCAACTTCTTTGTGAAGGGTTCCCAAAGGCATCTCTCAACTTGGCTACTCAATGATAAGAGGATGAGTTGATGTTTGTCCTTGAGCAGTTGTTGAGGCACCAGGTTCTATTGTGGCCTCTTCTTCATGTGCTTCAAGAAGATTCTAAGCAGGGATTTCAATCTCCTCTCCATAATTGGGAGGAAAAAACTCTAAGGGATCCTTGCTAGCCATTCTTCTTTTTGTCCTTTTATACCCTTGAGTGGTGCCTGCAACCTTTCTCTTCTTGGAGGTCAGAGCCTCGGGCTCCTTGATTCTCATGACAACCCATTGGATGCTCCTATCCAATACCATCCTTGCAATCTATTTTTAGATCAATGGACTCCTTTGCATTCCAATCTACTAGATCTAAGTCCTCGTTTCCTACTTTTTCAGCATCCTATTAGGGATCCAACGTTACCCCATCATCTGAAAATGTCTCAGGAATGTCCTCCTTTATCCCATACTCAATGATGAGTGGGATAGGCAATCTTTCATAGTTTCATCTCCTCAAATCATAATCATCTTGCAGATCCATCCAAAATTCTTCTAGCAAATTGAAGTGTTTATTAAAAATAGCAGTCAGTAAGGCTTGCATCTTATGTTTGGGATCAAAATGTTTCCTACAAGTATACAAACCCAACTTCATGTGGATTAAATCATCAAAAATTACCTTAGCTGCTACATTGTGTGCACAACTATACTCGCCCAACTTCATGGTGAGTTTACGACAGGCAGTCTTGTGCTTATTGGAAAATTTGAGATTGGTTGCTATAGCTTGATAGATGAACTCCATAGGGACAATCCTATTGTTGCAGTACCTAGGGAGTAGATGAGAGTGGCCATCAAAACCAGCCAGCCTGAAATAAGTAAATCTAGGGTATTGGATATACCAATGTCCCCACTCCGCAATAAAGGCCATAACATCCCTATTCAGTTTGTAGCCTGCATCTCCTGTAAGCTGGTTTACGATAACATATGGAAAAGCATCATTAACCCTTCTATAGTGTGACTCAAAAGTCAGTAAGGTGAGTTGATCATAATGATCCCACACCCTTTTCTGTCCTTGGGCTTCTCCCAATATTCCCACTGCATTTAATCCAAGAAAGATGCCCCTTCTGGTTGTTGCATATATCACATAAGAGGTCATAAAGAAACTCTTAGTTTCTCTCACTTTGAGCATTTGGTTATCTATGCACTCTGACACAATCGTAGACCAATCAAATTGTTGCCTGCCATCTAGGATAGTCTGAATGAATGGAAACATTCATTCCTTGAACTGGGAGGCATCTCTCTTCCCAAACACTCTAGAGAGAATCATTATTATATCTCCAATCTCTTTGTCGAAATATTCCCTTTTAGGCTAGTTAGGAAGCTTGGCTAGGGATTTCTTTTCAACCCTCATCCAATTCTTGTTTAAGTGAGTCTTGCTAGTCTCCTTCTGTTTGCTATAGAGTTGCAGGGATTTAGCCTCATTGAGCTTCCTGGAGTTCTGTGGAGTAGGTGCATTGAACATAAACCTTATCATTTGTGGTGTAAGGTTAATGATAATGTTTCCCTACAAGTCCACACATTGTCTGGTAGTAGGATTGTAAGCTCCAGGTGTTGTAAGTATCGACTCTGGACATTGGACAGATAAAGGGAAAAGGGAAACATGTGCCAAACCAGACTGAACAATCCTCTCCATTCTTCCTGTGAAATCTTCACTAAATGTCTCTTCATACAACTGTTCATAGTTGAAGGGGACCATGTTTGTATTTGTAATATTAGCCCAATCTGAGTCCACCTTGCTAGTTGTGATGGTCAGAATTTGATGCTTATACCTAAAAGTATATGGGAGTTGTTCCACCTTGATCTTCTTAGGCTTAGCTCCTTGCCTTGAACTTTCTATAGGTTGGCTTCTTTGAGAAGCCTCTTCTAATGCTCCTAACATCTCTTATTTTTGCAATAAAACCTTGTATTAGATTAACAAAAGCATGAAAATTGATACATCATCTAATACCATCCTCTACTTCCTCAAGACAAATTCATACTTAGTCAAATTTCATATTCATCGAAAGCAGAGTCATAGAAGAATAAGGAACAAGAAACTAATGAACACAGGCAGGATTAGGACTAGAACTAGGACGAGACCAAAACCACGATTTGAACAAAAACAGAACCTAAAACTAATCAATAGTTCCAAGTTTGACCTCCACTCTGGTTCTTCTTCCACTAAAGGGAAAGTGTGAAGACAAAGATCAATAGTAATTAGAAGTAGGATCATTTTGGGAATGAACCCCAATGCAAACACTTATGAGATGCATTCATTCCTGAGTCCACTTCCACTAGTTTACAACTCAAAATGAAGTAATTTATTGAAGAGGTGGTCACATGAGCTTAAGAACCTGAGTCACATGGGCTAATATGGGAATATCAAATAAAGGGGCTTAACCTCACCCTTTAACCGAATAAAGAAAAAATTTAACTCTAGGGATGGATATTTGTAAAGGTTGTCGAGAAAACCCTAGTTTGCATGACGCGTTGACTTAGATAATTAGGGCATAAAAAACCCAACATGGAAATCATTGAACCATCACAAAAATAAGATTAGATGGGTTTCTACATAGATTTTCAAACATTTAATGCACAAAGGATGCCATCAAATGAAGCCCTAGTTATAAACTAGGGCATGAAACAACAAACCTACCACAAAAGTGACAACAGAACGGAAAACAAACAAATGAAAAGACAAAAAAGAAAAATGGAAAATAGAAAAAGACAAAACGAAACCAAAAAGACACAAAGGAACGAGTGAAGATTCACAAGAAAAGGTCCTGTGAATGTGCAAGAACACGACGAAAAAGAACATGAAAACAAAATGACAAACACAAATGGGAAAAGAGAGGGAAAAGACCCTACCTTGAAGTGCCAACAAGAAAGGCTGAAACTAGATGAAACTATACTCACCAACATGCCTCTGCAATCAAATTTTTCTCCTCTTGAAATTATCCTAGCTCTGGTTGGCAAAAACAACGTAGATAACAAAGATAATGAGCTAGTTAACCTCGATTAAGGTTTTAAAATCATTTCATGCATGTGAGGAGGCTACAATTAATTCAATAAATGTGGTAGGTTAGGGGCGGAGCAAACAACGTAAACAAATAGTCAACCAATGGGGAAATTAAAGGTAGGGCGGACGTGGACCCAGATCTGAAAAAAGACAAGAAACCTTTAATAAATATCTTACCCAACTCTGAACCTGGTTCTGGTCAAGCGACAAGGACAGGAAACAAAGGAAGATGGGGGTAGAGTCAAAACCAACAATGGACCTAGGACTTTTGCAAAGTTCTAAGTTTAGTTATGATTTCGGTTCTATTCCTGACAAAGGAACAAAACCAAGACATGGAAAAAGAAACAACAGGAAGTGGGACTGAAATGAAAACCGAGCTTGACCCAAACACCAATGAAAACAACACAAAGCAAGCGAGCGGGAGCGGTATTAGAACGAAAATCAAATTTGAAAATTTTACAAAGTTCCAAGTTTACTTTCAATTTTGGTTTTGCTTCCGCTTGGGAAAAGACAAAACATAAGGAAACGAGAAATGACTCAAGGGAGAAACAAACCCAAGAGCGCAAGACAAACCAAAGGACAACAAAAAGAACAAGGAAGAAATGTGAAACCAGAACTAGGACTGAATCCAGACTTGCAACCTTACAAAAGTTCTAAGCCTAGTTTCCATTCCAATCCGCTTCCACCAGACCAAAAGAAACAAGGACTTAGAATAAAAATGAACAAATCCTAAGACCCAAACAATACACCAAGGACAAAGCAAAAACAAAGGGGGATCATTTTGTTCCAAAAAAAAATGGGGTGGTTATGCAAGGCATAACAGTATTGAGTTGTTTGAAAAAATGCCTCAAAGAAATGGGGTCTCCTTGTGATTTACATAACCATGAGACATAATTTATTTGAGGAATTTTTTCAAATAGCTCACTACCTTGTTTATGCTACTGCATTGACAAGGTAATGAGCTCACTAGCTTGTCAATGTGGTAGCAATGACAACTTAGTGAGATGTTTGAAAAATGCCTCAAAGAAATGGGGTCTCCTGGTGATGTACCAACAAGGTAGTGAGCTATTTGAAAAAATGCTTCAAAGAAATGGGGTTTGTCACTAGGAGACCCCATTTCTTTGAGGAATTTTTTCAAATAGCTCACTACCTTGTTAGTACATCACTAGGAGACCCCATTTCTTTGAGGCATTTTTTCAAAAAACTCACTACCTTATCATTGCTACCGCATTGACAAGGTCACTACATTGTCAATGCAGTAGCATTGACAAGGTATTGAGCTGTTTGAAAAAATGCCTCAAAGAAACGAGGTCTCATGGTGATGTATATCAACATGAGAACCCATTTCTTTGAGGATTTTTTTCAAATGGATCACTACCTTGTCAATGTGTTAGTGTTGGCAAGGTAGTGAGCTCACTAACTTGTAAATGTGGATGCATTGACAAGGTAGCGAGCATTGTAAGAAAAAATGCCTCAAAGAAATGGGGTCTCATGGTGATTTACATCACCAGGAGGCCCCATTTCTTTGAGAAATTTTCTCTTACAATGTTGACTACCTTTTCAATGAATACACATTGACCATGAGCACATATCTCATTGAGGAATTTTGTTAAATAGTTCATGTTCCTTGTCTATGCATCCATATTTCACATGTGTCTACTAAGGAAATTACAACCATAACACTCAAGAAAATCCCCCCTTTTATGTTTTGATAGATGTCATACCCCATTCCAAGGTCCCCCTGTTGCTATGGCTAAAATCCTAAAACACGTACTTTCGACCAAACTATGGATGCATGGAAAAAATATATCAAAGCATATTAGTAAGCAAAAGCATAGACAAGGTATTGAGCTATTTGAAAAAATGCCTCAAAGAAATGTGGTCTCATGGTGATGTCCATCACCATGAGACCACATTTCTTTGAGGCATTTTTTCAAACATCACATTGCCTTGCCTATGCTACCACATTTTCCATATATTTTCCATTTTGTACATATCCTGCAATCATTCCAATCTTTATGGGAAGATTGAAAAATGAACAAATGAAGTCAAATATTCTTGAACTTAAGACTTCCATGGGGAAAATACAACTGGAAATAGATGATAAGGAAGAAGCAATATGAAATGTAAGCGAAAAAAAGAGAATCGGTGTAGTGGACACCTAAAAGTCTTATCTATAAAGGTAGAGAATTTCTATAAAGAACTTGTTAAAAGAAACATTTGAATTCTGTAATCAGAAAGACACTTCCAAAGATGATAACAATAGTTGTAGATGCAAAGGCAATAGTTGGAAGTGTTGAAATTGAAGCAAAATAATTGAAGACTAAAATTAACCACTTAGAAAAGGAATTAAAAAACAAGAAGAGGATTTTATTATCAATGAAAATGAGGTTATTATGCTCTAAAAGCACTTGAAAAAGAAATAGACCAAATTGAATGAGATACTAATCTATTCAATGAAGAGATTCTTCATGTTCTTGAGAAGTTGAGGAAGGTGCATGTGTAGATTCTTCTCTGTTCATCATGTGACCAAACTGATTGTTCCAACATGTCCATATGGGTGGGTTCATGCTAGGCACAATCCTCTTTCACACCCAACATGTTGAAATAGTCTGAGCCACATTCTATCAATGAAGTCTCTTAAGAGAGCAAAGTGCAAAAGGGTAGAAAACTTCGACGATTGATTACTAAGAAACTGTGGCACATGGAAACATTTTTTCTAAGGCTATGAGATCATGAAGGGCCCATCTACAATAGCCTCTCTTGGTTTTTGATAGCTCCAAGTCTTTTTCCTGTGGTGAATAGATTTCAGTTGATGGAAAACAGGCCAGTTGCATGTAGTGTAAAGATGGAAAGTGGTGTAACTTTCGTTATGTTCATCATATGACCAAACCAACTATTCCAATGCATTATTATGGGTGGTTTTATGCTAGTAAAGGTCCTATTTTACTCCCAAACATGCCAAAATAGTCCAACCCACATTGTACCAATGAAGTCTCTTCAGAGACCAAAGTGCAAAAGGGCAACAAAATTTGATGAGCAATTACTCAGAAATTGTGGAACTTGTAAAAATTTTGTTTGAGGTTACAGGATCATGTAGGGCCCCTCTATAATAACCTCTCTCAGTTTTTGATAGCTCCAAGCTATTTTTCAATGGTGAACAAATTTTAGTTGATGAAGAATGGGTAAGTTACATGTGTAAAGTTGGAAAGTGGTGTAACTTTTGTTCTATTTTTCATACAACTAAATCCATTGTTCCAACACATCTGTATGGGTGGTTTTATGCTAGGTAAGGTCCTCTTTGGCACCCAAACACATTGAAACAGTCTCAACCACATTATACCGATGAAGTCTCTTAAGAGACAAAAGTGCAAAAGGATAGAAAACTTTGACGAGTGATTACTCAAAAAATGTGGCTCCGGGATCATGCAGGGCCTGTATACAATAACCTCTGTTGGTTTTTGATAGCTCCAAGTCATTTTCTCATGGTGAACACATTTTAGTTGATGGAAAACAGGTTAGTTGCATGTAGAGTAAAGTTGGAAAGTGGTGTAACTTTTGTTTTGTTCATAATATGACCAAATTGGCTCTTCCAACATGTTTATATGGGTGACTTTCTACTATGAAAGGTCCTCTTTTTCACCCAAACACACTGAAACAGTTTGAGCCACATTGTACTAGTGAAGTCTCTTATGTGACCAAAGTGCAAAAGGGTAGAAAATTTTGATGAGTGATTACTCCAAAATCATGGTGCTTGGAAACATTTAGTATGAGGCTATAGGATCATGTAGGGATTTTCTACAATAACCTCTCTCATTTTTTGATAGCTCCAAGTTTTTTTCCTGTGAACAGATTTCAGTTGATGGAAAATGGCTTAGTTGCATCATAGTGTAAAGTTGGAAAGTGGTGTAACTTTCATTCTTTTCTTCATAAGACCAAACCAACTATTCCAACACATATATATGGGTGGTTTTATGCTAGTAAGGTCATCTTTCACACCCAAACATTCCAAAACAATACGAGCCACATTCTACTGGTGAAGTCTCTTAAGAGACCAAAGTGCAAAAGGGTAGCAAACTTTGACAAGTGATTACTCAGAAACCATGGCACCTGGAAATTTTTTGTTTGAGGCTACAGGATCATGTAGGGCCTATCTATAATAAACCTCTCTTATTTTTTGATAACTCCAAGTCATTTTACTGTGGTCAACAAATTTCAGTTGATGGAAAATGAGTCAGTTGCATGTAGTGTAAAGTTGGAAAGTGGTGTAACTTTCGTTCTGTTCATCAAATGACCAAACCAATTGTTCCAACACATTTGTATGGGTGGTTTTATGCTATGAAATTTCCTTTTTTGTACCCAAGCACGCTAAAACAATCTAAGCCACATTTTACCAACGAAGTCTTTTAAGAGACCAAAGTGCAAAAGGGCAGCAAACTTCGATGAGAAATTACTCAGAAACCATGGCACTTGGAAACACTCTATCTAAGGCTACAAGATCATGTAGGTCCCATCTACAATAACCTCTCTCAGTTTTTGATAGCTCCAATTTGTTTGCCCGTGGTGAACAAATTTCAGTTGACGGAAAACAGGTCAGTTGGATGTAGTGTAAAGTTGTAAGATAGGATACTTTTCTATTTTGTTCTTCGTGGGGCCAAATAGTTAGCACCAACATGTCTAGGTGGGAACATCTATGCTAGGTATGGTCACCGTGCTTCATTATGAAAGGTTCATAGTCTTTCCTATTCGACGAGTCACAACTTTTCACACTTGAAAAGTCACAACCAAATTCATATCATCACTATTTGTGAGAACCTAAATTGATTTATTTATAACTTTCCATATATGCTTGGGGAAAAGACAATTCTTGAACTTTTAGTTTGTTTTGTTTATGTCATGCATGTCTCTTGAAGCTATTTATTGACAACTATTGTAAGCATGCAATTTTAACTTTTAAAGTTGCATTATTCTAATTATGTGGTTCAAATTCATGTTTAGAAATATGATGAATATCTATGAAGTTTGTTGTTGGAAATATTGATTTGTGGTCTCTTAATCTCCAATAATCCAATTCCCTTATGATCTTTAATTTAAGACTTGCATGCCTTGAGTTTTGTTTGTGATACTTAGTTGTTACTTTCCATTTTCTTTTGTCAATAGTTTTATGATGTTTTCTTTATCTACGTAATACATGAAGTATAAAGAATACAAGTGAGACTTAGTTGTGGAATGGTATATGTCTTCCTCAATGATATAAATCATGAAGCATACATGATAGAGATCCTAAAATTTTTGGAAAATTTGAGCTGGTTTTGTGCCCTATAATGGTTTGTTACATCCATGTCCATGATTGGGGTTAGGGTTTTTAGTTCTAGGGTCCATTTTGTAGAAATAAAGGTTTTAAGCTTTGAAATTTCTAATCCTTTGTTGACTTGTCTTATTGGGTTCCTGGTCATGTTAGTCACAACTTTATCCTTTCGGCTCGTGTTTTTATTGGCCTCGTGTTAAGTGTGTCAGTTACCCTTGTTTGCATCATCAATCTAATATTCCTTATAGTTGGGTATTAAAATTTTTCATGATGAATTATGTTGGTCTCACACTTTTTTCCTCAGGGGTTAAATCCTATTGTCCTAGTCATGGCCCCTTTTCTTTAAAACATCTTATTAGCACGTGGGTATTTTATCGCACATCACTGAAGTCATTTTCATCGGCAGGCTCTTTTCTGCGATGAGCGATGAGTTACACATTTTTGTTGTATCACTCATCGCCAAAGTATTTTGAACCCACAACCCAATTACTATGATGAGTGATGAGTATGACAGTGCATTGTATCACCCATCACTAAAATGTTCCTATCACCTTCTCCAACTTAAGTGATGAGCAATGGAAGGAGAGACTAAACGGTATGATGGCCATGTGTTGGGTTCATGTTTCATCATTTTTTTCACCCATCGCCGAAGTTGTTTCCAATAGCGTGATCACTTCTATGACAACTGATGGGTTAGGTCACCCAAATGCAAGAAAGGAGGAGCCCATCACCAAAGCTTCTAAGCATTTCTCCCATTCTTCTACGATGAATGAAAAGGGGTTGAGTTCCATCATGTGCTACAAAATGATTACATAGCAAGTTCTAAGGATCTTTTCGCTACTTTAAAGAATTGTTGTTAAAAGCATGAGCTATGGTAAAAGGGGACCATTGATTATGTTTTAAAACCAGATGATCAATGGTTGGGATTCAAACTAGAATGGCTATCCATCATTTTTCTCATGTGAACAACCCATCAACCATTAATGGTGAATGCACTTCAATGTTGGGATATTAAAGAGAATGTATGACATATTCTTTGAGTAATTGTATTGGGCATGCACATAAAAATTAGTTGAGTCGAGAAGCTGTAAGAGTGAAGCATTGCACAAAGCCAAGATTGAAGAGCATCAATTTCGTTCTTGGGTAAGTAAATTTTCTAGCTCTTGAGTTGGCTTGTTTTTTGAGTGTTTTGGAAAAGGTATAGGTAGTGGGGTTTGTGGTGTCTAAATGCTATAGTTTTGTCTACTTGAGGTAAATTGAAACTGTTGTTTGTGAGGTTTTGGGGTGAAAAGGAAAGGATTAGTGGTTTATAGAAGACCTTGTGGTTTTCAGATCTTTAAGGTGTTTTTTCAGTATCTTGAAAACCTTAGCTTTGTTTCCCGGTAATGATGAGTCAGACCTAGTTGCTCTAGAGCTAAAATTGATAGAAAACTTGCTCATAAATGTGTGAGCAAACCTAAACCTCATAGCGACCAACCTCAACCTGATGAAGCAAGTACACCCAAAAGGCAGAGGACTGTTAAGAAGGATCATCCTAGGTTTATGGAGGAATCCCCTCAAGACCTTGAATAGGAAATCAAGAAGGTAGGGAAGAGAAAGACTGGCGAGGGTATTTTAACTCCTCATTTTGAGGATGCCAACTCTCGAATCTATGATATTGTGGTGCCACAAAGTGGTTGGGACCTATTCTACTATGCTTTCAAATGAAGAAGAGTTGATTTCCCTACTTGCAACATATGGGCATGTGACATAGGCAAATTAGTGTGCCCAAATGTATTTGTGGAAGTAGAATTGATGCTAGCATTGGCCAACTGTTATGACCCAAATGATAGAATAATTAAAAGGTTCCCTAAATTTTTCCCCATGTTGAAGATCTTTGTGACTCAGATAATTGAGGAGTTCCAGCTGAATCCATTAGCCTCTAAGCCCATTAAATTTTGCAAATTGTACAATGAATATGAGAAGAATAAGGTCTGATATAGAAAGGGTGTATTGCCAATTCACATGAGGCATGACCTAAAGATCAATGGTGTACTTTTCATGGCTTCTGAGATGGAACCTTTTGATTGTGTTGACTTTGAGGATTATTTCAAAAATACTTATTATGCTATTTGTCAAGTTTTTCATAAAGAGTATGATATTAAGATGGACATAGCCTTGATGACTATGGCAATGGATATTCAACACAAGTATCAAAATAGGGCTTGGGACTATGCCACTTACATTGCTAAACATTTGCATGAGGACCTAGTAAGGTTGAAGGATGTCAATCATCCACTGTCCTGTAGGGATTATTCTCTACTAATGCACTTATTACTATGGAAGAGTAGGAAGTTGATGAGGAATTATATCATTTTTAGGGAGTTTGATGACAATGATAATGAGTTTCCAGTGCAAATGTGGATGCATATCTGGGATGTGCATTGTCCACATTCTAATTATAACATGTTCTATAATATCTTCAAGTTCTTGGTGGTCGAATAGATTGGTTTGAAACTGGTACAAAGGATCTCGCAAGGTGTCAAGGAGATGAGAAGGCCACTAGAACATGAACAAAACACCAAGCACCAGTTCAATTGGGGAGATTGGTATCTGTATACTATTTACACTACAATTAGAATATATGGAACTTTGGTGCTACCTCACAAATTGCCCATTTATGTGTCATATAGACAAGCTTTCATGGAAATAATGTGGCAAATAGATGCAATGGATAAAGAGTATTTTAGAGGTCCAAAGAAGGATTCTCTTATGAATCCTGATGTGGAGTTTGTATACTTTAGTTGTAGTTCAAAAGAGGGCATTGGAAGGTTTGGTTCCCTACTCAGTAATTATAGGTTGGGCCAAGAAGTCCAAAGGATCAGGGATCCGGAAGGGGTCATCTCAGCTCAAAGAAGAGCTAGGTCATTGGGAGCAATAGATCATCATTTCTATTTTCAAGAGGATATCATCATAAATTTGTCTACTAATGAGGAATTCAATGCAAGAAAGGATGCATGGAGAAACATATGTGCAATAGAGGACATGATAAGAAAGGATAACCCTCTATATGTCAACCCTTGTTTAGAAGTGAAAGATAAGTTTGCAAAAGAAAAAATGATTTTGGGTGATTTTAGTGATGGAAGTTTCTTTGAAAAGATGAAGCAAGTTGAGATTGGAGCTAAGGTTGCTAAAGAAAATTGTGATGCTTAGATAAGAAGTCAACCAACCCAATCTTCTGCTCCAAGCACTCATGTGAAATCAAGGAGGACTAGTGGATGACCTGTTGTGGCCCCATTAGCGAATTATCCAGAAAGTGAGCATGTGGAAGAGGCTCAGCTCCTAGAGGCCTCCGTTCAACATGACCCATTAGAGCAAGAAGTGGATCAGGATTTCCCTAAAGATAGAGTTGATGCACTAAACATTGTGGCTCCACCTAGTAGGGTTGTAAAATGGATATATGATGAAGTCGAGGATGATGATGTCGGGATAAAATCCTATGTTGAGTTTATGTGTGATGATGCTTTTATCAATACTAAGGAATTTAGGGAATTTTTCATCCATGTGAAAAGTGCAGACATAAAAAGAAGGATTGAAGAAGCGTGAGAGAAAGTTGACCCTTCTTTGCAAGATGAAGTTGATAAAGAAGAGGAAGACAAAATAAGACAAGAAATAGCTAATATGCCATTAGAAGAGGCAAGAGCATTAGTGAAAGGAGGTAGTGCACTTTTAATGTCTGGTTGTGAAATTTCATCTACCTTTGCATTAGATGCAGTTAGAAAGGACCTTGATGCCTTTGTTTCTGAGGAGGCCTTCAACAACAAGATATTTGGTTTAGGTTTTAGCCCTCAATTGTATATATTGGATGTTTGGTCTATGGCCCCTAACATAGGAAAACATAATGTTATACAATCTGTGGTGAAGGAAATTGGAGTAGTGATTGTTAAGAGAGAAACAAAGATGGTAACTACTATATCTACACAATTAACAATGCACGTTGCAATGTTGATTGTGGATACTGCTCAGATCACAAAGGCCAATTACCAAAAGTTATTGGATAGATACAATAAGTTGATGGATGAGCATAAAAGAGTATTGGCTACTGCATAGAGAGGTTTTCCATCCCCAACCAGTTCTACTTCAGATATGTCTACTCAAGATAGGGAAACTTTGTCCCTCAAGATTGAATATTTGAATCAAGTTTTGAAAGAAGAAAAGGAACAAACAAAGGAGGAAAAATTGGAAAACATCAAAGTGGCCAATAATATTTTTGATGATGTGTTGAAACATAAAGTGACCAAGTTGGTCAACAAGTCTGATGACGTGTGGGAAGCTTATAAGAGTATTCATGATGATAGCATCAAATACTTGTGGGTTTAGAAAGCTTTCCAAGAGGAATGGAGTCAGTAGGAAATAGAGTAGGAACCCTAAAGAAAATAATGTCTAAAGCTAATGAACATCCAGAGGTCCCCACTCACATTCCCGAGATATTGAAAACCATTGATATAATCAGTGAGATAACGACTTTCCATGGGAAGCTAGGGATGCAACTTGGAAATAAATTAAAGATGTTCAGAGATATGGAAGCATAGGGTTGCCACAAATATTTGATGACAATGGAGAATTGATGGAATTTTCTAAGTGGAAACATGAATTGGAAGAATGGTTGCCTCATGCTAAAAGTGTGTTAAGTGAAATTGATTACTCCAAGTTAAATTTCCATATCGACAACATGGCTAGAGTTGAAACAAAGATGGAAGTATTTGTTAGGGAGGCTAGAGCATTGATTGATTCCAGGTACACATAGCACAATGCTCGAAGGTGCAAAGTTTGTTGAGTACACAATGGCCCACTGATGAGGAATATAATTCATGGTTGGAGAAGTTTATTGAATAGGTTTTTGTGCATCAATGATAAATTTTTTGAAGGGTAATGGATAGAAGAAGAATAATACATATCCTGGAAATAGTATAGATTAGGCTTTGGTTAAGGTATTGCAAAATATTGTTCTATTCTCATCAAAAAATTTGATGACATGAGTGATGATCTGGATGAATCGATCACTTGTTTTCTATTGCTTTTACACTTTTTTGTTGACCTGGCATGGACGTGGCTAATTTTGGTCAACAAAGAAGGAGTCATAAAGTTTTTATAATATGAGGAAGTTCCTTTTGGAAGGCAAGTCTTTCTTCTTAAGTAAATGGAAATAATATTTGTCTCATATGTATTCCCTCCAATTGAAAGTGTAAATATAAATGTAAAGGGGAATATGTATTGTATCAATCCAATTGGGTTGTTACATGTGTACTTATGGCCTGACTCTTTTTTTTGCTCTCTTGTTCTATAAAATTGAATTCATGGCCATTAGTACGCGTCTCTTGTTGAATTTTGGAATTGAATTATGCAATTGAAAAACATTGAGTCAATATTTTTGAAGTCCTTATCTTATGCTTTGAGTCTAGTTAGTAAGTTTTGACAAATGTATGGTTCCTGAGCATATCTAAATGATAATGCAAGTTTTCAAAATATGTAGTCTCTCCAATTTTACTTTGTATCTAAATTATTAATGAAAACTCTAATCAAAGATCATTTCATTAATCTTCATCGTTATTATGCTTTGATGTATGCTTTGATTTTAGCTTTGGTTCAAAGAGTCAGTTAAAATGCTTAAATCAAATTGTAAACTCATATGCAGGATAATTGGATATGATAAGTAGTCATAGAATCCAATTATTAATTCGTGAATTTCAAAGAAACCTCATGTAGATCATATATGTTTAGGATTAAATTTACCTTGTAGTTCAATTCACTTTGACTCCTAGCCCATAGATATGGCACTAATCTCAATTCTTATATGCATTCCTTATGATTCTGGTCATCCAATTTGAGAACATCACTTAAAAAAAAAATTAAATTGATCTATCATTTGTCGTGGTTGGTATTGTATTGTATTCTCAGCTTAAGATGTGTAATTATCTCAAGGAAAGGCCAATTTCTTGAAGAATTTCATCTTCCTAGTCTATGATGAGAATACATCTGCTTTGTTATGCAATGTATCTGTTAATTGTTTAGAAGAGTCATAGGATATACATTATGGGATTACCCTTTCAGGTTTTTGCAGATCCTGAAGTGCAGGAGAAGGAGCATTACTGCTACATCTCATTTGTTGGCTAGCGATCTTGCAAATACTCAAGAGTTGAGTTTGGCAAGCTCATAGGTACTTGGTGAGATCTGATTGGTTTGTTAAAAATAACCAATAGAATGGCGACTCTACTAGGGACATAAGCTTTACAATTATTAGTTCTCCAGAGTACCTTATCAAAGATTACTATAGTATATGGTGATCTTTACTTATAGAGTACAGGTCTATTTGAAATTTTTACTAAATATTTCTCAAATATTTTTCATTTGTCCCACCAAAGTTCATGTTAAGTTTCCCACTCTTTTGTTTTGAAAGGCTTGTGTTCAAATTTCATTCAAAAGTATTTCGCATTTGTCAAATTTTTTCTGAGTTTCCAAGGATCTTGTGAAATTTGCATAAATCATAACATAATTGCTACAAATTGGTCCCAAGGAATTTAGGTGGTGACTTTGAAGTCTTTGCACTAGTGTGAGCCAGTGTTTAAAGATATTGAAGAATTAAAGAAGAATAGAAAGAAATCAAAGAAGTTGATGGATGTGAAGGAGATTCAAGTACAAATGCGAGGAACTTGAGGGCACATGAAGAAGCATCCAAAGTAGAAATTGGAAGGTGAATTGTCCAAGCACACTCGAGGAAAGTGGGTAAAAGAAAAGGATGCTAAAACATGTAAGTATACCCCCCATTTGATCCCTGAATGTGATATTTGTTCTAGCTCTAGTTCAAAATGTGAAAGGAATTTGCTAGATTTTAGTGATAGTGATGGAGCTCTCCAAAAATTCAATTTTTGAATATCCCATGGACTTAATCAGCACATAAAGCCCTTGTTTCCATGGTTTGGATAAGGTTTTTTTCTTAAAAAACCCTCTGCTCTTCTAATTCCATGTTGACCTACCTTGCCAGTTGTTAGTCCTCCAAGTTGTCACTTGAGCCATTATATCCGTTCAACTACCGACCCCTTCGACTTAGAGCACCGGTCATCTAGTTGGTCACCAACCTTAATATTTTCCTAAATTTGGGCTTTAATATTTCACCCCTAAATGACTTAGGCTTAATTCATTCATTTGTGATGGTTAAATAATCATTAGTCTAACAATGGCCCCATTCTTTAATGCTAACCTTGTCATATGTGCAGGTTTGGAGATTCATGACTGTGGGAAATGATCCTGGTCGTACCTCTCTAGCTCACAAATGTTAAATGTTGATTGGTTATGTTGTGCGAGGTTAGCAAGATAAGGACGTGTGTCCTTGTATGATCATGGGACCCGATCTCCACTATCGTGCCTACTGCCTGTATTACAAAATCGACAATGAAGATCAAGCACGGGAATCATTCTCTGCCATTCTCTATGGGCTCTCAAAGAAAAGGTGAATGTTCGTTAAAGACTATGAGTGTTGTGATTTCATGACATGTGGATTGAATCACTAGTTTATGAAGTGGGAAAGACTCACCAACGGGTGACATGTTTGTTGATTAGGATGAATGCTATTGGCTAGAGATGATTGAGCAATGAATGATTGAAATTCAAAGGTAGTCATCTCAACTTGAGCTATCTGATCCACCACCTCATCAAGGGATTGATGACTAAAATTCAAAATCAACAAATAGACATGTGGTAGCCATTTAGTTTGAAACTAGCGAGCATTAATGGTAGGCTCTTTGCAAGAGTGATCAAATTGATCTTCGTGCATGTGGAGACTTAATTGCTGGTAATCATGAAGCATGATATGCAAATTTCCATGCACTTGGGAATTAAATGGTGATAATGTAGACACCAACAAATTATTCCTAGTTTTTGCATGTGTTTTCATTGAGCATTGATGATTTTTATCATCACATTGTTCAATAAATATAGGTTGAGAGTTGTTATTTTCACCATAAAAATTAGTCATCGAGTCTTTTGAGTTTGTGCAAGAAGTCGAGGTTATAAGTGTAGGTTTTTCAAGTGGTAGGATGAGTAATTCTGACACTCCATTCATTCCAGTGTGGAGGTCCCCTCGACTCAATTTTTAGAAGTCTTGCAGTGAAAACCCAGAGCACACACATGGCACTCGTAAGGATGCTCATGGTGAGGAGTTTGTACCTATTGTTACCAGGAGTAGTCACCGGTTGAAGGGCCAAGCTGTGAGTTCAAAGGTGACTGGAGAAAAAGAAAAAGAAGTTGTTGGGCCTTCAAGTAGAATTCAAAGGAAAATTTGATATGGTCGAGGTTCATATGGAAGAAAAAACTCTCCCATTGCTATCTCTGATAGCTCATCTGATAGTGAGACAAAAATGGATTCGAGATATCAAGAATATCTCGCAATTCTGAACCAACTAGCTCCATCAGGGGAAGAGATGCTCATAGTTCCTCCCATGGCTGTAAAGACTCCAAGTGGACATGAGTACTCAATGGCTAGCAAGGATAAGAATGAAGAAGGAGCTATGGTTTCTCCTCCTCTCGTTGCAAGAACACAGAGCAGGTATGTGTACCGTGGCTCCAGTGTTGGTCCTGTGTAATGAGATTGCTTTCAGGGTTGTGGAATTTTGTCATGAAGATGAAATTACGTGTGGGTTGTTCTCATTTTTTGGGCGTTGGTAAATCTTATGTTGAACATGGACAATTGAAGTCAGTTTTTGTTATGACTGTACTAAATACAGATGTGGGTTGATGGGTTATGCCAATGGTTAAAGGCTACTTTTTGCGGTATTAGCACATTTTGATGGTTACACATTTTGCCTCCCCTTTTCGATAAATGATTGCAGATTCTGTTGTGGGGAATTTTGAAATGAAATGCAAATTATATTGAAATGACATATTTGAGTTGTAATTGCATTTCAAGCTGGAAGCTTGTCTACTTCCTTGTGTTATAAAAGGGAATTCATGGATCATTTGCAAGGGTCTAGACTTTTGAATCTTTAGGTCCAATATATGTAAAGGGTTAAAATTAGAAAGAATACCAGTAGGTAGAATAGTCAAATTGTCTTGGCTTTTGAGTTATGCATATGCAAATCTTAAATAGTCTTATAGAAATTACTGATATCAAAACAAACCTTATGAATAAGGAATATACTCTCCTTTGTAAATCATCTTGTAAATTTTGAATGAAATATCAAGCATATTTTTTTCATCTTCAAATATCAAGCATATTTGTTTGAATGCATGCTCTTATTTTTTCTTTGGTTCAAGGAATCAATTAAATGCTTAAATGAGGTCATGAGTTTGTGAGGATTTATAAGGATCTGGTAAGAAGTGATGCCTTAAGTACAATGAGTTTTCATAATGCAAAGCCTTATGAAAATAGTCCAAAAGTATCAGAATTAAAGAATTTCTATATAACTGATCGTAAGATGTGTGACTCCCTTGCCCAATTGATAAAGACACTAATATATTTTTTGAGATATTTTCCATTTGAAGGATAATAATAGTGTACCAGATCATGTATTCAGGGTTAGAACATTAATCTTTTAAAATCTACTTACCATGAGGCATGTGCGTGAGGTATTTCCTTATTCCTAGTGAATTAATAGTTATTTACTTAATGATTAACCAACCTTTGAGCGAATTATGTTATTTACCCCTCATAGGAACTGATCTGTGATTTGATATGTCATTTATTGAGATGGTAAAATGGAATGTTGTTAGGAACACCCTCTTAGGTCCCACAAAGCTTAAAGTGTAGAAGATTTTAGTCTTCGACAGAATCCTGTTAGTTGGCCATTCATTTTAAGGATATTAATTATAGGAGTTCGCTACTCTTTAGTGATTCCTTAGGTGTACTGGAAAAACAACCAACAAATAGCACATCTACTGATAGAGGAGAGGTTTTTATGAAGTCTGTCATCAATGAACAACCCTCAGACCAAGGCTTAAGAGCCATGGAAAGGAGGGAGAGAGGTAGAATACAAATGGATAATGCCAATGCTAGATGTGCTAAAGTTGAAGGACATTTGTCCCCAACTTCCCATCCAAATACTCCCGTTCCTTTAGACCTGTTAACTGGAGGTGATGAATATTCCCATAACACTATTCCTAATCAAGCTAAGTTTATAGTAACATCAGATGTTGATTATACTTTACCAAAGGAGGAAGAAGTTCTTAATGATATGCAACGGATTAGAGAAAGAGCCTTAAGATGCAATGAGAACAAAAAGAAGAGGTATGAAGAGAAAGAGAGAAGGATAAGGGAAGCCATGGTAAAGAGAGACATGTTACAAAGAAAGGTTGAGGAAATGGAGGAATTGGACAAATTAGTAGCTAAAAATGTCCAGACAGCTAGTCTTATTGTTCAAGAGATTGTAACAAGGGTTCCTATGGTTCCCTCTGTTGATAATGCTTCTATAAATTCACAAACCAACACTGCTGAAAATACTTCTTAGTTAACCCTCCTCCCAAAAATACAAATCATGTTCCTGACAATGATGATAAAGGAAAGAAACCCATGGAGGGAGTCAAAATAAATGAGGGAGGTCCCTCTAAAAAGGACATACTATAGAATGAGTCTATCTCATTAGATAATAGGCTGATAAAGGAAAATGAAGAGTTTGAGAAAAGAGTGAAAGAGATGGAATTAATGACTGTAACTGCTGAGATGAAAAGGAAACTTCATTTCCTAGAATCCACTATGAAGATTCTTGTCCCTAAAACCCAGAGTCCTCAAGCTTGCACATCATCCTCAAGTCATCATGCAAATGAAAAAATATCATCTAGTGGAAATCCTTCTAGTTCATCCTCACAGCTGGAAGATAAGGCTAGAACAATTCAATTTAATGATCAACTTGATTCCCAACTAAGAAGGTTTGAAAATAATAATGATAGAAGGAAGAATCATGATCACCACAATGAGGAAGAAGAACCTTTTGGAACGAGATTGTTGCACATTGATAGGTACAAAAAACTATGTTTTGAGAACATCCCAGAATATCCAAATCCAGTTCCAGATAATGCAAGGAAGCATCTACATAAGTTTGTTGGTAATAATGCTCTCAGTGGTGAGGACCATTTAATAGCTTTCCAAAGTTTTGTGGAGGATTTTGAATTATGGGATGATGATGTTGCCATGAAATATTTTATGCAATCATTAATAGAGGATGCTAGGGACGGATATAGGAGCTTTCCTGATGCAAGCATTGATTCTAAGGACTCTTTCTATTGAGTCTTTAGAGAACATTATGGAGACCAAACTGATCCTCGATTTAGGTTAAATGATTTTAACATCACAAAGGGGCATAATAAATTGACAACTGAGTTTAATACAAGGTTCCAAAAGGAAATGTATAAAGCCCCTACTTATCTAAGGCCTTATGAAAATGCATGTTTGGTTGTGTATTGCAATGCATATGATTCAAAAATGTGTTATTTGCTCAGAGATAAGAATCCACAACACTTGAGAGAAGCATACAAGATGGTAGTCAATATTGAAAACAATAGGAGGGCATCAGGTAAAGTGGGAAGAAGGGATGACCCAAAACCTTTGAAGAACCCAAGGGCTCAAAATGAAAAGATAGTCAAAGCTGCAACACCTGATGAAAAATTAGATCAAGTTCTTAGTTTGTTGTAGAAGGCAACCAAGAATGATAAGCCACAATTCCAAAGGAATGAAAGGCCACCGATTCTGTAGGACTATCCCTATCATACATATTGGCACAATGGGAAGCTAGTTAACAATAATCAGAAGAATTTCCAAAGTACATGTTGTGCAATTTTTGTACACATGCCCCACCAGAGGTGGGGACCCTCTTTTGTTTCGCATCTCTGCATCTTGACTTGGTCAATTTTTTTTGGTTTTGCTCTTCTTGGGAGGTTACTTTGGGATTAAGTCTAGAATGGGTTTGATGGAGGCAATATTTTGAGGCTCTAGGGGAAATTCGTCTATCTTGGAATTTGAAAATGGGGATTTTGAAGTGAATTTTCAATGTTATATGTAAATCTTTTTTGCACCCGTGGATAGAGGACGAAAAATTAAGCTGGGTTGTTTTCTGAACTTTTTGAAAATTCCTTCTAGAAAAAAAGTTATGGAGTTTAGGGGATTTTGACCCTACCCAGAAATGGGGGATTTTTGTCCTTGATGGAAATCCCCGAAATTTCCATTTTTGGAAATTTCCAAGACCCCTCAAAATCTTGAAATTTTCCAAAAATGGAAATTTTTTGTTTTGCACCCATGGATAGAGGACAAAAAATTAGGCAAGGTTGCTTTTTGAATTTTTTGAAAATTCCTTCTAAAAAAAAAGTTATGAGGTTTAGAGGATTTTGATCTTACAGGGAATTCGGGTATTTCCTCCCTATGCAGAAATCCTTGATTTCCGTCAGCCTCTTGATTTTCCATAATTGTTGCATTTAAGAGATTTTAACATCCTGTGGAATTCCCTCACCCTAGGAAATCTCCAAAATTTCCATCGCCTTGTCATTTTCCCGAGAATGCATTTGAAATCATCACTAATTTCCATCCCTGATGGAAATGCCCGAAATTTCCATTTTTGGAAAATTCCAAGCCCCCTTCAAAATCCCAAAAATTTCCAAAATGATTTTTTTTCCCGAAATGCAATTTTTTTCTTCCAAAAATGGAAATTTTTTCTTGAAATTTTAAAATGTTCCCGATAATGATGATATTTGTTTTTTAGGATTAAATAAATAAAAAGGGGGACTTGCATATGAATTTGTGCCAAGAGGGAAATTCTAGAAGTTCAACTCAACTATTAAAAGTGGGGCCTGCATAAGAATCCATGCCCAAACTGTCTACAGATGGAAGGAGTTTTTGGAAGACATGTGAAGCTGATTTCATCATCTAATCAAAATTTTCATTAATGACAAGCTAGCATAATATTGTTTCTCATTGTTCCATGATGTAACTACTTTTATGCAATTGGATGATGATGTACCAAGAGCTCCCAATTGTTGGATGCTTCTAGAAGTGTAATTTATGCCATTGGATTGATTTAATCTTGGCCTTTGATTCAAAATGTAATTTTCTATAAAAGGCCAATGCCTTCTCATTTGTAAGGGGGTTAGATTTTAGAAGATGTAAAAAGCCAGAATTAGCTAAGTTAGGAGTTAAATTCTGCAAGTTAGTAGCTATAGGAGAGGAGAGACTTGAAATTGTTATGTAATACTGGAGAAGTAATGCAACTGAGTTGCTGATTTGGAAAAAAATGTATTTATCTTTGACAGTATATGGTTTCTTGTTCTCAATTCTTAATGTTAGATGTTAGATTTTAGTTCTTTTGCAATAATGGTAAAAAGTTAATGATGTTGATCAATCTCTGGTCCATACTTTTAGCGATTTACTGATTGTAAGTTGTTGTGTGAAGTTAGTCTAGGCCTTATTTTGTGCTAAGTTCAATTGTGGATGCTTGTTTACATTGCACTAGTTATTGGGTATGTGAATGAATGTTCAAAGTCTAAAAATCTTCAGTTTCCTTAGAAGATTGCACCATTTCTGTGGAGTTGTAGGCTTTTCCTTGATCAAACAAAGATTGGTTTCATTAGGGATCTTTCCATCTGCAACATTCATCATTGTTGTGATTGATCTTAGGTTTTAGTCTTAGAAATCTCTCTGAAACCCTTATCTTTTTTGTTGTTTATTTTGAATATGGGTTAGTTTTAGGATTAAAAGCATCACCATATTGTTGCATTTGATGAAAGTACAATTCCAATATTGTTCATTTGTAAGGCCCCTTGTGATTACTTCACATATTATCTGAGTTGTTTATGCATTGTCAAGACCTGACATTAGAGACCTTGGGGTTATCTCTTGAGGCTTGTTGATATAGATTTACCTTTCAAGAGAGATAGGATTTCCATATTCTTTCTAAGTCGTTGTTGTGTATAAAACACCATCAATAGTACACCCAATCCTTTGCAAAAACATTCCACAAATGTTACCGAAGACCTACCTTGGTGTGGAGTGTGTCAGATGCCTCACTCTGCATGATAATGTGTTGTTGCTAGATCAGTAGAGGAATTGCCAGAGGATCAAGGAGGTTATGATTCTCCTCATCAGCAAGAAGGAATTGTGAATGTGCTCATGACCAAATTAGAATTTTCTTGTGAGGAATAATCTTTAGATGATGAGCCTAATAGAAGTGATGTGGATGTTCAGAGGCAGGAGGTGAGCTCTTACCACCAACAAGTATTCTCAGATGAATAAGGATAGAATGACTGCACTATCTACAGTTAGATAATGTTTCCTTGAGGAGACCCTCAAATGAGGAAATTGAAAAGTATACAATTGCATTGGTTGCTCGAGCAAGGAATGAATATCATTTAAGGAATAGAATTGTGAGTGGTAATTAGGGTAGCCTTGGTAGCATGTTTTTCAAGGAAAATAATGCAAAAAAAGAGGAACTAAGACAGAGAACAAGAAAGAAGAGACAAAACCTAAAGAGGGTAAAGAGATGAAAATTTGGGCTAAGAAGGGAACTAAGGTGAAAATTGATGGTGAAGATGCTCCTCAAATTGAGAAGTCCAAAGATGTGAAACCCAATGCTGAAAAGGTTCAAAGACAAGGTGAGAAGGTAATTCCTAAAGAATTTGTACTCCTTGAGTTACCAAATTATTCTCCTATAGATATGTTTCAAGTATTATCTCAAGTTAAAGTCATAGTCCCACTGCTAGAAATGATGAGAATAGATGAGCATAAGAATAGGACAGTTTCTCTCATTAATAGTATTAGCATGGGTAGTAGGGATAAGGTGGTTGCTAATGAACTTGAATCAAGTAAAATTCAAGAGAAGAATGTTGAGGTCAAAGCGGTGATCAATGAAAATCCTGAAGTGTATTTGGGAACCACTATTACTGCCAATCTGAGCCAATTCAATCCATTTTTTCTAAGCTTGATCATTGATGGTAAGTTTCTTAGAAATTGCATGATAGAATCAGGGGCCTCAAACAATGTAATGCCCGTAAAAATCATGAAGAATGGGCTTAAAGGTTGATAGCACATATGGGAAGTGTTATGCTATGGACTCAAGGGAAGTGCCTATTATAGGAGTAATCAATAGAGTTCCATATAGATTGTCATCCTTCCCTCAGAAGGAGTTGTTTATGAGTATCACAGTGGTGGATATCCCACCAACTTATGGGATGTTATTATCAAGACACTAGAGTGCTTCCATGGGCAGGAGTATTCAGTGTGATCTTTCATTTGAAATTTTTTCAATTGATCAAAAGGATGTTAAGATTGCAAGAGAACCAAGGGTTCACCACATGATTGAATTTGTAGAGGAGCTGGAAGAGCTAACAATAATTAACTTTGTAGCTACTGGCTTAGACACCTTCCAAGAATTGAAACAACAAGAAGAAGAATTCTAGCCTACACCGATTGACAAGGAGGTCTTGGATACACCATAAGAAGAGGCTCTTTGGACCATGTAATTTGATGGAGCTTGTTCCAGGGAAGGCTCAGGTGCAGGTATTATTCTCATCTCTCCACAAGGTAAAACCTTCAAGTACTCCTTGTTACAAATTGCATGTACAAATAATGTTGTTGAGTATGAGGCTCTCTTGCTTGGGTTGAAATTAGCTTCCAAACATGGCATTAAGCTGTTAAAAGTACTCTGGGATTCTGAGTTAGTAGTTTCCCAAGTTAGGTCTAGATTTATTGCTAAAGATAAGAGGCTTAGGCAACACAAGAATGCAATTTGGGATAATATTGAAGTCTTTGATGCTTTCAGCATAGATTGGATAGAAAGGGGACAAAATGTTAGGGTAGACTTGCTAGCTAATATCATTGTCAGATTTGATGATGTTACCTTTGATGGTGTTTCAAGAATAGAAGTACAAACTTGGCCTGCAGTGCTTGAAAACATTTGCAATTGGAAAGTGTTGACAATGACGATGATATTTTGAGATTCCTGCACTACATTGACCAATATGGAAGCCAAGAAATTGATATTGGCTTATTAGTGGTTGAGGTTGATGGGAAAGAGGCGTTATTTGGGAATGAGGTAATTCAATTAAAAAAATAAGATTCCAAAAGGACTAGTCGCACTAGAGAGGGTCTTTGACAGCCCTAAAAAATCAAATGTTAAGCAATCATCTTCCCATAAAGAAGATTTAGAGGAGATAAATCTTGGGATAGAGAATTCTCCCAAAAAGGTGTATATAGGCAAGAAGATGAAACCCCATGTGAGAACTATGTTAATTTCCTTATTGAGGAAATACAAACATGTATTTGCATGGTCATATGATGACCTAAAGTCTTACAAGGAAGATCTATTTCAGCATGAAATCCCTTTGAAACCTGATGCAAAGCCTTTAAAAAAAAAATAGAGGCCAATAAATTCTACTTTGCAACCAAAGATGCAAGGAGAGCGTACAAAGCTAAGAGATGCTGGGAGAATGAAGCCAATCAAGCATTCCTCATGGGTTTCAAATGTAGTTCCTATAAAAAAAATGGTGATATCAGGCTATGTGTAGATTTTAGGAATCTTAATGTGGCATCCTTGAAGGATAACTATCCTTTGCCTAACATGGAGGCTATGTTGCAAAAGGTCATAGTGTGTGAACTGCTTTCAATGATGGATGGGTTCTCAAGTTATAATAGGGTTATGGTAAGAGAATCCGAACAGTACAAGAGCACATTCACCACACCTTGGGGAACATACGTCTATGTAAGAATACCATTTGGTTTGATTAATGCTGGTGCAAAATTTTAAAGAGCCATGAATGTGGCCTTTGCAAATTTTATCAATCTCTTCCTTGCCATATACCAATATGACCTTATTGCTCATAGTAAAAAGGAAGAAGATCATTGTCTTCATCTGGAGAAGATCTTTATTAGAGCTTTGGAATATGAGATATCTTTGAATCCCAAGAAATGTGCTTTTGGAGTTAAGAAATATAAGCTGCTAGGGAATATTGTCTCAAAAGATGAAGTTGGAATCGACACTGAATGAGTAGCAGCAATAGATAAAATCTAACAACCTAGAAATGTGAAAGGAATTGAATCCTTCTTTGGGAAAATTAATTTTGTAAGAAGGTTTGTGACTAACTTTGCTGAAATTGTTTGGCCCATTTCTAAAATGTTGAAGAAAGGAGAGAAGGTATCATGGAAAGAAGAATCTACTAAGGCTTTCTAGGCCATAAAGGATGCAATCAAGGAGGTGCCTGTCCACAAGTCTCCTGATTATGCAAAACCATTTCAAATTTTCACCTTTTCTTCATTTCATACAGTGGCAGGGGTATTGTTACAGAAAAATGATGAAGGCTTTGAGCACCCTATTGCTTTCTTTAGCAAGTCCTTGTAGGATGTTGAGCTCAAATATGATGCCACAAAGAAGCAAGCGTATGCTCTAGTGAAAGCTATAAAAAAATTTAGACCATATTTGATAGAAGCAACTATTGTAGCTTATGTGCCAAATGCAATAGTTAAAGACATTTTCAGTCAACAGGAAACCACAGGTTGAAGATGTAGGTGGATCAGTAGGATCCAAGAGTTCAACATTGATCTCCAAATTACAAAGCTGGTAAGGGGTCAAGGTTTGGCCAAGTTGATGGATGAAACCATTTTGGAAGCCAACCAAATTAATCAAGTTGAACATGAGAATGTTGCACCCATGTGTGACATGCAGACCTATAGATGGTACAAAATAATTGTAGAATACTTGCAAACTATGCAATGCCCTGAAGGCATGCCTAAGAATGAAAGGAGAACCCTTAAGTTATAGGCTATCAAGTATTCCATCATTGATGATGAATTTTGGTGGAGAATCCTAGAGGGTGTATTGCTCAAATGTGTATATGGTGACCAAGTAGAAGACCTTTTTATTGAAATTTACAAGGGAGCATGTGGAGGTCACTATATGGCCAAGACAACTACCCAAAAAATATTGAGGGTAGGCTTTTGGTGGCTTACCATGTTCAAAGATTCCCATAGGTTTGTTAAGAAATGTGATGCTTGCCAGAGATTTACTGGCAAGCTAAAATTTTCTAGAAATTTTCCTCTTAGGCCAGTTTCAATCCAAGCCCCTTTCCAATATGGGCCATTGATTTCATTGGAGAAATGTCTGAAAATTCAAGCAGGGGTCATTCTTGGATCCTAGTTGCTATAGACTAATTCACAAAATGGGTGGAGGCGATTCCCACTAGAAGAGAAATAAGCAAAGTGGTGATTGATTTCTTGATGACTAACATATTAAGTAGGTTTGGAGTCCTATAGAGAATCATATCTAACAATGCCATGTGTTTCAGGTCTGAAGAATTCATTGATTTCTATAATCAACATGGTATATGTATTTCTTATTCATATCCTTATCATCCTTAGGGGAATGGATAGGTAGAATCAAGTAATAAGAGTTTGATGAAGATTATCTAACAGGTGATTGAGAAGAACAAGAAGTCATGGGATTCAAAACTGCAACTTACACTCTGGGCAGATAGGACTACATTCAAAACGGTCATTGGGAAGTCACCTTTTAACCTGGTATATGGGGTGGAAGCAAGGATACCCCATAATAACTTGATAAAGATGTAAAAATTTGTCCAAGAATATGATACTAACATCTGTTATGAGATGTAGTGTAAGATGGACGAGTTAATTGAGCTTGATGAAACTAGAAGAGAAGCTCATAAAAGAAATGAGAGGTTGCAACTACAAGTTAAACACCTATATGATAAGAAAGCCATTGAAAGGAAGTTTGAGGTCGGATGCATGCTCTTAATGTGGAATGCAAGGATGGAAGACAAAGAGAAACATGGAAAGTTTGATCCTTAGTTGCTTGGGCGATCTTATTACAAATACGCATGGGGGGATTCATATTTCTTGCAGTCCTTAATAGGTGAGCTTCTAGAACTGTCAGTACATGGAAAATTCCTAAAGTCCTATTTCTCATGAAATAGGTTGTTTTCCATGTACATTGTGTATTATGTAAATGTTGTACATAGGTTTGGTGTGTTTGTTTTCTATTGTGTCTGCTTGCCTGGTCCGAGAAAGCTAATGGTTTTTTTTGGGTTCCTCTGTGTTGGCCTGCTTTAGTAGGAGATCTATTTCTCACCATACCTTCCAAGGGTATGCATCCCTAAACATGAGCCACTAATAAAGCCCCAAATTTTTTTGGAAAATCTGGGCTAGTTTTGTGCCTTGTAATGGTTTGTTACGTCCATGTCCATGATTGGGGTTAGGGTTTTTAGTTCTAGGGTCGATTTTGCAGAAATAAAGGTTTTAAGCTTTGAGAGTTCTAATCCTTCGTTGACCTGTCTTGTTGGGTTCCCAGTCATGTTAGTCACAACTTGAGCCTTTTGACATGTGTTTTTACTAGCTCCGTGTTAAGTGTGTTGGTTACCCTTGTTTGCTTCATCATTTTAATATTCCTTATGGTTGGGTATTAAACTTTTTCATAATGAATTGTGTTGGTCTCACACTTTGTTCCTCAGGGATTAAATCATATCATCCTAGTCATGGCCATTTTTCTTTAAAACATCTTATTAGCACATGGGTCCTTTATTGCACATTGCTGAAGTCATTTTCTTTGGAAGGCTCTTTTCTATGATGAGCTATGAGTTACACATTTCCTTTGTATCGCTCATCAACAAAGTCTTTTGAACATGCAGACCCATTACTGCGATGAGCATTGAATATGGTGGTGCATTGTATTGACCATCATCGAAATGATTATATTTCCTTCTCCAATTTCAGTGATGAGTGATGCAAGGAGAGACTGAACAATATGATGGCCATGTGTTGGGTGTTGCAAGTATGAGCAAGTTTGGTGGTGTTGTCATTAATGTTGTCATTGATGTCAACATAGTTCAGTATGTTGTAGATTGTGCATGCATAGTTGAGATGCTATTGAGATGTTGTGAGTACATGGAGCTATCTTTATGATGTTGCAAATGTGTTTAAATGATGGGTTTCCAAGTGCTTTTGAGAAAATTAATAAAGAGAGAAGTCAAAGGTATGTAAGTTTTTAGAATGTGCTCCAATATATGCTTCACGTTTATCTTGTATTGATCCTGTGCTTGTGCAAATCTGAAGGGTTGTTGTTGGTGATCTGATGGTGATATCTACTGATTTGTAGCTTTTGGTTTGATGGAATGTGAAAGTTGTGTTCACCAGTGTGTGAACTATTCTAGAAGAGTTGTTTTTCTATGGACTAGGAGAAATGTTTCTACTCTCCAGTCCTCCACGATTTTTTTTTAGGTCTTGTGGATCTGGAATATTTCATGTAATGGTGTTCTCTAGGTTTTGGAAAAGTTGTTTGTGGTAGGTGATCCGAAAGTTGAGTTTCAAAGTTGTAGTATGTGTTTGCATAGTCTGGATGGATTGATGGACAAAGTTTTGTGTTAAAAGGTTGTTACACTTGTTGTAAAATGTATCTAAAGGAACCTGAGATGTGTTCTCATGCATGATGAAGCATGCTACATCTTCTACATGTTATCTTCTTGCTGGGAAGCATGTACTTCAATGTTCATTTGCGTTTTCATTAGGTTTGGCCGACCTGGTGTTTACACTTCTTATGAAGAATTAAATATATATAAGAAAGCATGTGGTTGGTTTGAGACATTATTTTTTGGTCTTGGTTAAGTGTTTAATTGGTCCACTCTCATTCCTTTCCAGCGTGGGAATGTTGAGTTACTGACCTAATTTGAATATATGAAATGAAGCTTATGTGGCCAACCTTGGAGTAAGTTTCTAAGGTTGAAGATTGTATAAATGCAAGTTGAGATTCAAAGATTTGGAAGATGCAAAGTAATGAAGTAAGCCACAAGTGTAGAGTAGAAGTGTGTGAAAGTAAGTTGAGGTAGGAGTACTTCATTGTGTTAGATTCCTAAAGGCAGTGAGTTGAAGGTTTTTGCAATCTTCTGATCAAGGCTATGGATGTGTGTAAATTTTGTGGTGGATCTTTTGTTTTCTTTTGTATCTAAAGGCAGTGAGCCTCCCTATTGGATAGTGAGTCCTTTCTGTAGGTAGTAAGCCTTTGTATCTAGATAGTGATTCCTCTTCTGGGTAGTGATCCCTTAGCAGTGAGCCTTTGTATTTAGTTTTTCTATCTCTTTATATTGTGAGTTAATCATGACCATGGTTTTTCCCTCAGTGGGTTTTCCATGTAAAAATTTGGTGTTCATTGTGTTGATTTTGCTTTCTTTTATTTGTATTTCATGTTCATACTTAATAATAGAATAGTGTGGTTGTGAAGTGTTGAAGCTTTGAGTTTAAATTTTTGACAATTGATTCACCCCCCTCTTAGTTGTCTTGTGCCTATTAACAATTGGTATTAGAGGTTTGGTTCCTTGGTGTAGAGCTTAACCGCTTAAGGAAGATCTGATGGTGCATAAGTTGGTGATCCCTATGTTTGATGGATCTGATTATAATGACTGGAAAGTGCAGATGAGAGGATACATTATTTCTCTTGGTTACAAGACCTGGAAGGCTATTGAGAAAAATTATGTTGCTCTGACGGGTGGTCTTACTATTGCAGATGAGGTTTCTTCTTATGAGGAGAATGAGAAAGAAAGGTATGCTATTTTCAATGCTCTGTCTAAAACTAAGCGAACTAAGGTTCTTTCTTTGGGCACTGCTCATGAAGTTTGGAAGAAATTGGAAGATCTCTATGAAGGAAATGATAGAGTGAAATTGACAAATAAGTTGACGACAAAGCATAAATATGAGAATTTGAAAATGGAAGAAGGTGAAGATTTTGCAAGCTATTTCCAGAGGGTTGAACTTGCAAAAAATGATGATAGGAAACAAGAGGGAAATCTGATTGATGAAGATATAATTGAGAAGATCTTAATAACCCTACTTGAGTGTTATAGTGATAAGATCTTAGTTATTGAAGAAATGTATGGTCCTAAGAAATACACTAAATAAGAGCTATTTTGCACCTTGACAACATTTGAGATGAGAAAGTTTGGAAAGAAAGAGGAAAAGACAAAAACTACATTTAAAGAAACAAAGACTGAGTATGATCTAGATAGTAATGGTTCTGATGAGTTGGAAGCAAATTTTACCAGGAAGTTGAAGAAAGGTATTGGTAAGTATAAAGGTATGTTTCCCTTTAAATGTTTTAGTTGTGGTAATATTGGTCATTATGCTTCAAGATGTCTGAATAGAGTTGTACACAAGCAGAACAAGGATCATAAAGATACAGATAGAAAGGATAAGAAATATAAGAAGTTGTATTATGTTAAAGAAGAAGCCAAAATATTTGATGATGAATCTAATTATGAGGGTGATGATAGTAAATGCTTGTTCTTGGCTTTAGAGAATAATTTTTTGTTTACTAACCCTAGAAAATGTGCAAGAAAGAATGTTCTGAAGAACAAAAAGAATGAGATGGAAGGTACTTTGAACACCACTTTTCATGCTAGACAGGATGGAGACTACTAGGTGATTGATAGTGGATGCTCTAATCATATGACTGGATATAATAGTAAGTTTACTAAACTTGAAAAGTATGATGGTGGTTTGGTCATGTTTGGTGATGATTCAAGAGCAAAGATTGTTGGGAAAGGTACAATTAGTTTTGATGGAATACACAACACTAATAATGTATATTATGTAAATTGTTTAAGGCATAACCTTTTAAGTGTTGGACAGATGTGTAACTTGTGTTTTAGAATAATACTCATGAGATCAAAAAAGGATCCAAAGATATGGTTGTTGTAGGAAGGATAACTCATGGAAACATCTATTAGCTTAAGGGTGTTGATGGTCAATGCCTTTTATCTCAAGTCAATGAAAGTTAGTTGCGGCATCGGAGAATGGGAAATGTAAACTTTGATAATCTGGTCAAGATTAGTTCAAGAGATGTTGTCTGAGGTCTACCTAGAATTACAAAGCTTGCTAATACTATTTGCAAAAGTTGTCAGTTAGGGAAACACACAAGATATAGTTTTAAGGGAAAAGAGCAATCTACTACTGAGATGTTGGAATTAATTTATATTGGCCTCTGTGGTCTGACTAGAATAGGAAGCCTAAATGGTGACAAGTATTTCATGCTACTTATTGATGATTATTCTCAAATGACATGAACCTGAGAATAAAATGTTTGAGATCTGATAGAGATGGAGAATTCACTTCTAGTGAATTTAATACATTTTGTGAAGAGCATGGCATAAAAATACCATTTTCTACTATGAGTACCCCTCAACAGAATGGGGTAGTTGAGAGGAAAAACTGGACAGTACAGGAAGCTGCAAGAACCATGAAAAAAGAATCAAATGTACCAGATGTGCACCAAAGAGAGGAAATACACACTATTTTTTATGTTCTTAATAGAGTTCATATTAGAGGCAATATCACAAAGAATCATTTTGAATTATGGACTGTTAAGACTCCTACTATGAAGTACTTTAAGGTATTTGGAAGTAGATGTTACATTAAAAGAGATTATGAAAATCTTGGGAAGTTTGATGCTAGATGTGATGAAGGAATTTTTCTTGGGTACTCAATGATAGAAACCTAGGTTGGAAAACAACTCACTTTCCCAATACAAAGGTTTGCAAACCACTTTTCTTCTCACAAAACCAATTTTGGCTTATTTTCCAACTTTTCACTGAGACCCTCTTGTAGGTTTGCAAACCTCCTTTTCTCCCCCAAAACTCTTAGAATTCCTTGAATTTTTTTGAAAATAACCACCATTTTAATCACTGATTTTAGTCTTCTCTAACATACATCAACCTCACATAGAACTCCTTTGGACCAACCTTCACAAATCATGCAAACTACGTTGTCAATATGGCCAAATAGGCCTAATTTCCAAAGCAACCACCTTTGAAAGATCTAACAAGCCCCAAAAATCAATGGGGAAGCACTCACCAAATGAAAAAGCCTCAAATTATCCAACTTATCTTTAGGAACTCGCTCTCTAAGACCTCATTCCGCAAAACCCTCTATTTGCACAATTTAGACAAGGGTTTATTGAAAAACCCACTTGCAGACCCTACTAGACCTTCTCAATGCACTCAAAACCTTCCAACTAACTTGAAATAACTTAAAAGAACATAAAAATTGACTGCCCTCAGAGATTTCTCACTTTACCCAATTCAAAGCTCTCCTTTTCATTCAAAATCACACAAAATGCCATCAAGGACATCATCAAAAACCATTGTTCTGACCTCCCCTACATATGAAACCTTGCACACATATTTTATAACTCTAATTAAGTCTATCCACCAAGTTACAGAAGCATATAGTGGGTGGAAGGCTTAAAACATCATTTTGATCACACTCAAAACCCTTAAACAAGGTATATAAACCAACTCTTAGCAAATTGCTTCTCAAATGCAAAAAAACAATTGAAATTGCTTCAAACCAAGTCTAAATTGATACTAAGCCTGTTTCCCACCAAATTCAATCCATTAGAGTGCAAGATCACCCTATATGGAACCGTACAACACAAAAGAACATCAAAAATTCTAGAAAATTACAGAAAATTGCAAGGAAATAATGATTTTTATTGAACTTCTGATGTGTACAACATCTCCAACCTCAACCTCAAACCAAGTGAGGTCTATTTAAACAAAAAAACACCTAACTACCTTGTCTCAGCTGACTTCAACCACCATCTTTCAAAAACTAACTGTTAATATTCAAATTTGTTGCAATTTTGTAACTTACAAATTTGTCAACTTCTCCATTTTGACACTTTATTGCACTAAGACTCCCTAATCACCTAAATGACTCAAAATGACTCCTTAGACACCAAAATGTCCTTGAAATGGCCTTATTACATCGAAAAGACCCAATCCCACAAAACTCACACTTTGACCTTCTAACTTGATGACTTGAACTAGGGGCACTTGCACCACTCAACCACCAACAAAGCATAAAGATATTTCAATAAAAGATTGAGGAAGATTGTTGAGAGTGATAATGTGAAATTTGATGAGGACATGCACAAAAATATTGAGATAAGTGAAGTTGAACCTGATGATGCTATCTATGGACAAGTGCCTGAAGAGAATAAGGAGAAGGAAGAAGAAGAAGAAATCTTAGAACCTACTGTTAAAACTCCTAAGTATGTGTAGAAGAATCATCCAGAGGAACAAATAATTGGAGATAAGAGTGAAGGTGCAAATACAAGAAGTAAAGTAGCAGCTAAGGTAGATCTATGTTTACTTTCCAAAATAGAACCTAAATCTGTGTGTGAAGCATGTGAAGATGAGAGTTGGGTTAGAGCTATGAAAGAAGAGTTGTAGCAAATAGAAAAGAATCAGACATGGGAATTAGTTCCTAGACCTGTGAATAAGAATGTTATTGGTTCAAAATGGGTGTTCCAAAATAAGTTGAATGAAAATGGTGAATTTATAAGAAACAAAGCAAGACTTGTATGCAAGGGATACTCACAAGTTTAAGGCATAGACTTTGAAGAGACATTTACCCCTGTGGCTAGAATGGAAGCTATTAGGATGTTTTTGGAATTTTATGCCCACAAGGACTTCAAAGTATATCAAATGGATGTCAAGTTAGCATTCTTGAATGGTGAATTGGAGGAAGAAGTGTACATGGAACAACCTAACGGATTTTAGTTATCAAACAAACTGGATATGGTTTGTAAATTGAAGAAGACATTGCATGGATTGAAGCAAGCTCCCAGAGCTTGGTATGCAAGATTGGATAGATATCTGACACAACAAGGATTCAATAAAGGCTCTGCTAACAATAATCATTACTTCAAAATGCAAGGTAACAAAATTTTGATAGTGGTAGTATATGTTGATGATATCATTTTTGGTGGAAATGAAGGCATGTGTAGAATATTTGTAGAAGAAATGCAAAAAGAATTTGAAATTTCCATGATTGGTGAGTTGAATTTCTTTCTTAATCTTCAAGTAAATCAAACTAATAAAGGGATATTCATCTCACAATCTAAGTATGTGAAAGATTGAAGAAGTTTTGAATGGATGACTCCAAACCGGTCAATACTCCTATGGTAACCAAATGTAAGCTAAGTAAAGATGAATCTGCTAAAGCTAATAAGAGAAAATACAAATCTATGATTGGTGGGCTGCTATATCTTACTGCTACCAGACTGGATGTTATGTATGCAGTATGTTTAGTTTCTAGATTTCAAGCAGATCCTAAAGAGGCACATGTTACAACTGTAAAGAGGATATTTAGATATCTTAAAGGTACATCGTATTATGGCTTATGGTATCCTAAGGATGTTGATTTCACCTTGAGTGCTTACACCGATGTAAATTGGGTTGGTTGTGTGGATGAACATAAGAGTTCTAGTGGAGGCACTTTCTTTCTTGGTGGTAGATTGGTTTCTTGGTTAAGTAAGAAATAGGACTTGATTTCTTTATCCACTACAGAAGTAGAGTATATTGTTGCAACATCCTGCTGCACACATGTTTTGTGGATGAAGCAAACTCTGAAAGATATTGGATTTATATGTGATGAGCCTATTCGTATTTTCTATAACACAAGTGCTATAAACATTTCAAAGAATCCGGTGATGCATTCAAGAACAAAACACATATCTATCAGATATCATTTCCAAAGAGAGAAGGTTTTGGAGAATGAAGTCGGACTGGAGTATGTGTCAACAAAGGAAGAAATTGTAGATATATTTACTAAGGATCTTCCGAAGGATACTTTTGGGTATCATAGGGAAAGGTTGGGAATCATTGGCCCTCCAAACTAGGTGCACATAGAGGTGCATCAGTCCAGTGAATTCATAGAGTCTTCATTTATTTGGACTGATGAATGGGTCTACTGTGCAAGGGGAGTAGAAAAGTTTTTCATTGTTGCAATATGAGTTGAATGAATGTACTCCTAAGTAGGAGTAATCAAAGCTTTTGATATTTTCCATTGATATCAAAGGGGGAGAGAGACATGTGAAAAATATTAAGAAAATGAAGAAAATGTGTTCTCCCATAATATTGTATAGGTTGTTGTCTTTGATGTTTTTTCACATCATCTGTTGTCATCAATGACAAAGGGGGAGATTGTTGCAAGTATGAGCAAGTTTGGTGGTGTTGTCATTAATGTTGTCATTGATGTCAACATAGTTCAGTATGTTGCAGATTGTGCATGTATAGTTGAGATGTTGTGAGTACATGGAGCTATCTTTATGATGTTGTAGATGTGTTGAAATGATGGGTTTCCAAGTGATTTTAAGAAAATTAATAAAGAGAGAAGTCAGAGTTATGCAAGTGTTCATAATATGCTCAGGTATGTGCTTCGTGTTTCTCCTATGTTGATCCTATGCTTGTGTGGATATGAAGGATTGTTGTTGGTAATTTGATGGTGATATCTACTATTTTGTGCTTCTGGTTTGATGGAATGTGAAAGTTGTGTTCACTGGTGTGTGAACTATTCTAGAAAAGTTGTTTTTTTGTGGATTGGGAGAAATGTTTCTGCTCTGCAATCCTCTGTTGTTTTGTTTTAGGTCTTGTAGATCTAGAATATGTCATGTAATGGTGTTCTCTAGATTTTTGCAAAGTTGTTTATGCTTTGGTGATCCGGAAGTTGAGTTTTAGAGTTGATGCATGTGTTTGCACAATCCGAATGGATTGATGGAAAGAGTATTGTGTTTGAAGATTATTACACTTGCTGTAAATGTATCTAAAGGAACCTGAGATGTGCTCTCATGCATGATGAAGCATGCTATGTTGTCCACATGTTATCTTCTTTTTGGGAAGTGTGTACTTCAATGTTCATTTTTGTTTTCATTAGGTTTTTTGACTTGGTGTTCACACTTCTTATGAAGAATTAAACTTATTTAAGGAAGCATTTGGTTGATTGAGACATTATTTTTTGGTCTTGGTTAAGTGTTTAATTGGTCCACTCTCATTCCTTTCTACTACGGGAATTTTGAGTTGTCGACCTAATTTGAATTTATGAAGTGAAGCTTATGTGGCCGACCTTGGAGAAAGTTTCTAAGGTTGAAGATGGTATAAATGCAAGTCGAGATGTGAAGATTTGGCAGATGCAAAGTAACAAAGTAAGACACAAGTGCAGAGTAGAAGTGTGCGAAAGTAAGTTGAGGAAACAATACTTCATTGTGTTAGATTCCCAAAGGCAATGAGCTGAAGGTTTCTGCAATCTTCTGATCAAGGTTGTGAATGTGTGCAAATTTCTATGGTAGATCTTTTGTTTTCTTTTGTATCTATAGGTAGTGAGCCTCCTTGTTGGACAGTGAGTCCTTTCTGTAGGCAGTAAGCCTTTGTATTTGGATAGTGAGTCCTCTTCTAGGCAGTGAGCCCTTGGCAGTGAGCCTTTGTATTCAATATTTATCTCTTTATATTGTGAGTTAAACCTCACTGTGGTTTTTCCCTCTTTGTGTTTTCCATGCAAAAATCTGGTGTTCATTGTGTTGATTTTTCTTTCTGTTATTTGCATTTCATGTTCATACTTAATAACATAATAGTGTGGTGGTTAAGTTAATAAGTGTTGAAGTTTTGAGTTTAAATTTTGTGAAAACTAATTCACCCCCCTCTCTGTTGTCCTACACCTTTTAACATCGGGTTCATGTTTCATCATTTTTTTTCCCATTGCCAAAGTTGTTTCCAACAGTGTGATCAATTTTGTGACAAGCGATGGGTTGGGTCAATCAAATGCATCAAAGGAGGAGCCCATTGTCGAAGCTTCTAAGCATTTCTCCCATTCTTCTGTGATGAGAAGAAAGGGGCTGAGTTCTATCATGTACTGCAGAATGATTACATGGCACATTCTAAGGATCTTTTCACTTCTTTAAAATATTGTTGTTAAAAGCATGAGTGATGGTAAAAGGGGACAATTGATTATGTTCTAAAACGAGATGATCAATGATTAGGATTCAAACCAGAATGACTATCCATCATTTTGCTCACACGAACAACCCATGAACCATTAATGGTGAATGCACTTCAATGTTGGGATATTAAAGAGGATGTTTGACATCTTCTTTGAGTAATTGTATTGGGAATGCACATAAGAATAAGTTGAGTCAAGAAGTGGTAAGAGCGAAGCATTGCATAGAGCCAAGATTGAAGAGAATCCATTTTGTTCCCGGGTAAGTAAATTTTCTAGCTCCCAAGTTGGCTTGTTTTCTGAGTGGTTTGGAAATGGTATAGGTAGTGGGGTTTGTCGTGTCTGAATGCTATAGTTTTGTCTACTTGAGGTAAATTGAAATTGATCTTTGAGAGGTTTTGGGGTGAAAAGGATAAGATTAGTGGTTTATAGCAAACCTTGTGGTTTTCAATTCTTCAAGGTTTTTTTTCAATATCTTGAAAACCCTAGCTTTGTTTCCTAGTAACGATGAGTTAGCCTAGTGGCTCTAGAGCTAAAACTAATAGAAAAATTGTTCGAAAACATGTGAGAAAACCTAAACCTGATAGAAACCAACCTCAACCTAATGAATCAAGTACACCCAAAAGGTAGAGGATTGTTAAGAAGGATCACCCTAGGTTTATGGAGAAACCCCCTCAAGACCTTGAACAAGAAATCAAGAAGGTAGGGAAGAGAAAGATTGGTGAGTGTATTTTAACTCCTCATTTTGAGGATGTCACCTCTCGAATCTGTCATATTGTGGTGCCACAAAGTGGTTGGGACTTGTTCTACTATGTTTTCAAACAGAGAAAAGTTGACCACCCTACTTGCAACATATGGGAACGTGACATAGGAAAATTAGTGTTCCCGAATGTATTTGTGGAAGTAGACTTGATGCTGGCATTGGCTAGCTGTTATGACCCAAATGACAGAACAATTAAAAGGTTCCTTGACTTTTTCCCCATGTTCAAGATCTCTACGAGTCAGATAATTGGGGCATTCCAGTTGAATCCATCTACCTCTGAGCCCATTAACTTCCACAAATTGTACAATGAATATGAGAAGAATAAGGTCTGGTATAGAAAGGGTGTGTTTCCAATTCACAGGAGGCGTGACTTGAAGATGAATGGTGTACATTTCATGGCTTCTAAGATGGAACCTTTTGATTGTGTTGACTTTGAGGATTGTTTCAAGAATACTTATTATGGTATTTGTTAGGTTTTTGCATAAAGAGTATGATATTAATATGGAAATAGGCTTGATGACTATGGAAATGGATATGCAATACAAGTAACAAAACAAGGCTTGGGACTATGCCACTTACATTGATAAACATTTGCATGAGGACCTGGTAAGGTTGAAGGATGCCAATCGTCCACTATCCTATAGGCATTATTCTCTGTTGATGCACTTATTAATATGGAAGAGTAGGAAGTTGATGAGGAATTATATCAGTTTTAGGGAGTTTGATGACAATGACAATGAGTTTCTAGTGCAGATGTGGACATATATCTAGGATGTGCATTGTCCACATTCTGATTATAACATGTTATATAATATCTTCAAGTTCTTGGTGCTTGAACAACTTGGTCTGAAACCGGTACAAAGGATCTATCAAGGTGTCAAGGAGATGATAAAGCCAATAGAACATGAATAGAACACCAAGCACCAGTTCAATTGGGGAGATTGGTATCTGCATACTAATTACACTAGAATTAGAATATATGGAACTCTGGTGCTACCTCACAAACTGCCCATTTATGTGTTAGATAGACAAGCTTTTATGGAAGTAATGTGGCAAATGGATGCCATGGATAAAGAGTATTTCAGAGTTAAAAATGATGTAGTATAGGGGTTGTTAGGGGTTGTCAAACCAAACAATATGCCAAACAAGTGAATATCAACCAGACTTCAAAGAAAAATCAGATGATTTCCTCAAGATTCAACTCTTAACCATGCTTTCCCTTGTAGCAAATGCAACTCTGTTTAAGGGATTTTTCAACCAAAAGTTCCAAAGCACTTCACAAAAAAATTAGTGATCAAGACACGCTTTTCAGAGTTACACAACATATGTGAAAACTACCATTGACTCCTTTGGACCAAATTTGAGAACCAATAACGTACCCTTGATCTAGGCTAGTGAATTAGCCCTCTTTTACAAAGAGAGTGCCAACTATTCACCTGTTCTTTACCCAATCACCTTGGATAGTTTTTTATTATGTCACAAAACAACAAATTTCAAGATTAGTTTGTACATTCAAGGCCTTTATAACACTACTCTAGAAAACCATCACATTACCATGCAAAGGCATAAGGTTTATAGGTGTTGGAAATATGTGCCTCAAACATTATAGGCTAAAACCTCCTTTAGAGCAATGTCGGTGTGACATCCTGATTGTCTGGCCAATAGCAATTTGTTTTATCCAATTCTGAATAGGTCACTGTGACCTAGGTATTGTCTTGCCGAAAGGTACACTGTGGAGTCTATCGTTGTAGCTTGGTTTATTCGCTATGAACTCATAGCGCTCGGGAGAGCCTTGGCCGAAAGGTCTTTCTGTTGTGTATCGACGAGACTCTTGGCAACTGGAGTTTCGGAGTGGCTTCAACATTCGGAGAGATGTCTCAGCAAAGTATTTATCTCTCGCTGACAGTGTATGTATTGAGGTCTTCAGAATAACCTATATTCACTCGGTAAGATGTCACCACGAAAGCAAATGTTATGTTGATAGTGTTTGCTTGTTTTGTTTCATCGAGAAGACTTAAGTGTTATCTTTGGTATAACTCAAAGCTATCGGGGAAGGTCTTAGCGATAGAAGAAAGCTATGCCGATAGGGACTACTCGGGAGTTATCAATATAACTCTTAGGTTTCATTATTGAATCTGAGCGATAAGCTATTGTCTTGCCGATAGCTGATGGTTGTCAGGGTAACTCTTAGCGATAGACAAAAGGTGTTCAGGATAAGTCATAGAGATCGTTAAGAAGTCTTAGATATGGACAAATGTTTTGGCGACAGGTGAACACTTCAGAGTAGCATATGAATATCGCTATGAACTCTTGGCGATAGGAGTAAGTCTTGCCAACTTCCATTGGGTGCTCGGTAGATATGGGAACATCGATATAACCTTAGTGTTTCGCCATAACCTTCTGGCGAAAGCGATAAGTTAGAACGACTACGTGATGACTCGGTATATCTGTTGGAGCTCGATATAATATCTTGGCGACTACAGAGGCTCTTGGCGACATCGATAAGAGGTCAATGTGGCATCAGTGAGACACTGTTAGTGTCTCACCAAGATGCCAATGTAATTCAAATTCTGTTGACCGTGTATGACTTCTGATGTGGCATCACGTGGATGAATCAGAAGAGCTGAATTAGAATCGTTGGGAGTCTGTTCGTTATGACGGTTCTATGAGGGAGCTTGACAGTCAGGGAATGCCATGGATATAGTTGGAAATTGCAGATGTTTTGTTGTTGGATAGTAGTTCGATCAACAGTGAAGTGTGAAGAATTCCAACTGTATCAGTGAAGGATTAAAAATTTGTAAAGGTTGTAACCTGAAAGTTTTATGTTTGAAGAATGTACATGATGAATGCTGCTATTTAATGACACCAGAAAGATAAGTCTAGAATTGTATGTAACTTTGATTACTGTAATACAAAGTGATTTCTGTTGGTGTGGTGGGTTTTTCTCCCATAAGGGTTTTCCCATGTATATCTGTTGTTCATGTGTGTTTGTCTAAATACTTTGTTTTTGTAATCTGTCTCATAGAGCATCTCAATTTAACTGTAATTGAAAAATTAAAGGTACTTCTGCATTCTTTCCTAAAGTATTGACGTTAGGAAAATTGTTTTCCACATCTAGTTTTCCTTACAAGTGGTATCAGAGCCTGGCCAGTTGTGTTATCCTTGGGGGTACATTGGGTTTTTTGTGTCAATACTGTTCAGTGGAAGTTTTGTAGAGATTGTTATTTCTATTTATAGATTAAGATGTCTAGTTCCTCTAGGAAGATTGAAATAGAGAAATTCAATGGCAGTAACTTTGAATTGTGGAAACTCAAGATGGAGGATCTCTTAGTAGATCGAGACCTTTGGCTTGCTGTGTCTAGAACTAAACCTACAGGCATGAAGCAAGAAGAATGGGACCTTGCAGATAGGAAAGTGAAGGGGCTGATAAGGCTCTATCTGGAAGACTCAGTTCTTCTCAATGTGCATGAAGAGAAGTCTGCTTCTCTCTTGTGGAAGAGACTTGCATCTATTTATTAGGGGAAATCTTTGGTGAATAAGCTATTCCTAAGAAAGAAGCTTTACTCTTTGAGAATGCAGGAAGGAGGGTCTGTGGCTGATCATTTGAATGCATTTAACATGCTGCTCATACAATTAACATCTGTTGGTGTAAAGATTGAAGAAGAAGATCGTTGTATGCTTCTGTTATGTTCTTTGCCAGACTCATGATATCATCTAGTGATGGCTATTGGGAGTACAACATCTAGTTTCAAAATGGAAGATATTGTTGGTTCTTTGCTATCAGAAGAAATGAGAAGAAAATCTTCTGAGATGGTGAAGGAGGCTCTTGCTATCAGAGGAAGGTCAAAGGAGAAAGGCAAGAAGAAGGACAAGAAGTCCAAATTAAAATCAGAGGGGAGATCAAAGTCTCTTGGCAAGAATTCCAAGGTGAAGTGTTGGAACTGTGGGCAACCTGTCATGTCTGAAAGGATTGTAAAGAGGAGAAAAAGAAGAAGAAAGGATCTTCCGATAATGGTTCTTCTCATAGTGATGGTGACACTTTCATTGCAGCCTTGGCTACTCAGGCATCAGATGATGTCTGGTTGATCAATTCTGGAGCATCGTTCCACATGACATCTCACAGAGAATGGTTTACAAAGTATGAAGAATATAATGGTGGAAAGGTGTACTTGGCAATTGATTCAACCTTGGAAATTGTTGGTCGTGGAAGAGTCAGAATCTAATTCCCCGATGGCAGAATAAAGGGGATCAATGATGTTATGCACATACCAGGTTTGGCTTAGAATTTACTTTCTGTCAGTAAGCTAAATGATATCGAAGTACAAGTCTTGTTCTCGGGAAGTGGCTGGAAGATGACTAGAGGTTCAATGGTGCTAGCTAGAGGTGCTTGAATTGGTACCCTGTACAAGCTGGGTGCACAAGTTGTTCATTGTAACAGTGTCTCTTCAAAGTCATTGAAAGTTGCTCATAGAGGTAAAGAGGGAATTGTCCCTAATTATGTAAACTCTATGGAAGTAAAACTTCCTGCAGAAAAGACTATGCTTTGGCATCATAGGTTAGGCCACATAGGAGAAAAAGGTTTAAAAATCTTGAAGAACAAAAACCTGGTTGAGGGGCTTGAAGACTATAATCTAGAATTTGAATTCTATGAGCACTGTATATATGGAAAGCAGCATCATGTTTCATTTTATGACAGTCCTCATAAAACTTCTGGTTTGTTAGACTATATTCATTCAGATGTGTTTGGTCCAGTAGATGTTCCTTCTTTGTCTAAATCAAGATACTATGTGTCGTTCATTGATGATTATTCAAGAAGAGCATTTATATATTTTTTGAAAAGTAAATCAGAAGTGTTCAGTTGATTTAAGGAGTTTAAAAATCTTGTTGAAAATTGGACTGATAAAATAATAAAATGCTTAAGGACTGATAATGGCGGTGAATTCTGTTCTGATGAATTTGAAAGATACTGTAAAGACCATGGAATCAAAAGACATAAGACTACACCTTACACTCCACAACAGAATGGAGTTGCAGAAAGGTTCAATAGGACAGTGATGGAGAGAGCATGAAGTATGCTTAGTAGTGCTGGTTTGGAAGAAAAGTTTGGGCTGAAGCTACTGCTACTGCATGTTACTTAGTTAATCGATCTCCAAACTCTGCTCTTGTTGATAAGACACCTATGGAAGCATGGTATAGTAAGAAGCCCTCTCTTAGACATATTGGATTCTTTGGCTGTGAAGCATATGCACATGTGCTGGATGTAAAAAGATCTAAGTTGGACAACAAGGCTGTTAAGTGTATATTTATTGGCTATAGTGCTAACATTAAAGGATACAAGCTTTGGAATCCTGTTACAGAGAAGGTTGTATATAGCAGAAGTGTAATCTTTCATGAGCTGAAACCTTCCACCTTGGATCTACAGTCAGAGACAAAGTCAAAAAATAGTAAGGATGTAGTAGCAATTCCTCCTACACCAGAGAAAGAGGAATTGAAGATTCAAAACGTACCTAAAACTAAGGAGAGCTCAAGTAGTTCTAAAAGCTTTGAAGAAGATGAACCTCAGCCTCAGCCAGTGAGGAGGTCAACCTAAGAAAGGAAACAACCAGATAGGTATGGGTTCTCATTAATTGATTCTACTTGTGCCTATGCCTTGATTTCTAGCACTGATGAGCCTATGACTGTAAAGGAGGCAATTAAAATGTCTGATTCAGATTCTTGGTTGGAAGCCATGGAGGAAGAAATGGCATCATTAGATAAAAATGAAACCTGGAGTCTGGTGCCCTTGCCTAAAGGCAGAAAACTTGTGGGCTGTAAATGGGTATTTAAGAAAAAGATTGGTGGATGGCAGTGTAGAAAAATACAAAGCACGACTGGTTGCAAAGGGTTATTCCTAGGTAGAGGGAATTGACTATGGGGAAATCTTTTCTCCTGTAGCAAAGCTGACGTCCATTAGATTTCTATTGTCACTTGCATAGCTTATGACTTAGAGGTTGAACAGATGGATGTGAAGACAACATTTCTTCATGGTGATCTTGAAGAAGAAGTCTATATGTCCCAGCCTGAGCACTTTGTTGAGAAAGGTAAAGAAAAATTGGTATGCAAATTAAAGAAGTCTTTGTATGGGTTAAAGCAGTCACCTAGAATGTGGTACCAAAAATTTGATACCTATGTATTATCTTTAGGCTTTGTGAGATCAAAATCTGATCACTGTGTATACTATAAAGCTGAAAGTGATCGAGTGCTTGTTATTGCTCTTTATGTTGATGATATGATGTTCATAGGAAATAGCAAGCTAATGATTTCTGATCTTAAGTCTCAGTTGTCTACTAAGTTCGAAATGAAGGATCTTGGTGCAGCAAGGTATATTCTGGGGATGGAGATAACCAGGGACAGGAAGAATAGAAAGCTTTGGCTCAGTCAGAGTAAGTATATAAAGACTATTCTAGAGAGATTTTGTATGAATGATTGCAAACAGTTAGTTGTTCTAGTCATACAGGGAATGAAGCTATCTGTTGAGGACTGTCCAAAATCTCCTACTAAGATGGAGGACATGACTAGTGTGCCCTATGCTAGTGTTGTAGGCAGTCTCATGTATGCAATGGTCTGTACAAGACCAGACATTGCCCAAGTAGTGGGAGTACTTAGTCGATTTATGGCTAATCCAGGAAGAATACATTGGGATGCTGTGAAGAGGGTGTTTAGGTATTTGAAGGGAACTTCAGATTTTTCATTGTGTTACCATGGTAATTCAGTTGAATCACAGAGGACTCTCAGCATTCGTGGTTATGTAGACTCTAATTGGGCAGGGGAAATTGACAGCAGAAGATCCACTAGTGGATACGTTTTCATGTTGAATGGTGGTGTAGTGAGTTGGATGAGCAAGCGGCAGGCTGTAGTCGCTTTGTCCACTACTGAGGCTGAATACATGGCAGCTACTCATGCTTGTAAAGAAGTTGTATGGTTGAAACATTTGTGTTCTAACATTGGTTTTGATGCAGGGGAAATAACAATCTTATGTGCTAGTCAGAGGGCCATTTTTCTGGCAAAGAATCCAACTTTCCATGCCAGGACAAAACATATTGATGTACAGTACCTTTTTGTACGAGATAGGGTTGAGGATGGAAAGGTCAATTTGGAAAAATTTGATACTCTGAAGAATGTTGTAGATGCATTGACGAAGCTAGTGAGCACAGACAAGTTCAGGTGGTGTGCCAGTTCAATGGGCCTTAGTGCCCATGTTTTTTAGTAAAGTAATTTTTGCATGCTCTGGAGGTGCCTGAATGATCTTCGTCAAGTGGGATATTGTTGGAAATATGTGCCTCAAACATTACAGGCTGAAACCTCCTTTAGAGCAATGTCGGTGTGACATCCTAATTGTCTGGCCGACTAGCAGTTTGTTTTATCCAATTCTGAACAGGTCGCTATGACCTAGGTATTGTCTTGCCGAAAGGTACACTATGGAGTCTATCACTATAGCTTGGTTTATTCGCTATGACCTCATAGCGCTCGGGAGAGCCTTGGCTGAAAGGTCTTTCTGTTGTGTATCGATGAGACTCTTGGCGACTGGAGTTTTGGAGTGGCTTCAACATTCAGAGAGATGTCTCAGCGAAGTGTTTATCTCTCGCCGACAGTGTATGTATTGAGGTCTTCAAATAACCTATATTCACTCGGTAAGATGTCACCGCGAAAGCAAATGTTATGTCGACAGTGTTTGCTTGTTTTGTTTCATTGGGAAGACTTCAGTGCTATCTTCAGTATAACTCAAAGCTATCGGGGAAGGTCTTATGCCGATAGGGACTACTCGGGAGTTATCGATATAACTCTTAGGTTTCGTTATTGAGTCTGAGCGATAAGCTATTGTCTTGCTGATAGCTGATGGCTGTCAGGGTAACTCTTAGTGATAGACAAAAGGTGTTCGGGATAAGTCATAGAGATCATTAAGAAGTCTTAGCAATGGACAAATGTTTTGGCAATAGGTGAACACTTCGGAGTAGCATATGAATATCGCTATGAACTCTTGGGGATAGGAGTAAGTCTTGCCGACTTCCGTTGGGTGCTCGGTAGATATGGGAACTTCGGTATAACCTTAGTGTTTCGCCATGACCTTCTGGCAAAAGTGATAAGTCAGAATGACTACGTGATGACTCGGTATATCTGTTGGAGCTCGATATAATATCTTGGCGACTACAGAGGCTCTTGGCGACATCGATAAGAGGTCAATCTGGCATCAGCGAGACACTATTAGTGTCTCATCGAGATGCCAATGTAATTTGAATTATGTTGACCATGTATGACTTCTGATGTGGCATCATGTGGATGAATCAGAAGAGCTGAATTGGAACCGTTGGGAGTCTGTTCATTGCGATGGTTCTGTGAGGGAGCTCGACAGTCAGGGAACGCCATGGATATAGTTGGAAATTGTAGATGTTTTGTTGTTGGATAGTAGTTTGATCAATAGTGAAGTGTGAAGAATTCCAACTGTATCAGTGAAGGATTAAAAATTTGTAAAGGTTGTAACCTGAAAGTTTTCTATTCGAAGAATGTACATGATGAATGCTGATGTTTAATGACACCAGAAAGATAAGTCTGGAATTGTATGTAACTTTGATTACTGTAATACAAAGTGATTTGTCTTGGTGTGGTGGGTTTTTCTCCCATAAGGGTTTTCCCACATATATCTGGTGTTCATGTGTGTTTGTCTAAATACTCTATTTCTGTAATTTGTCTCATAGAGCATCTCAATTTGATTGTAATTGAAAAATTAAATGTACTTCTGCATTCTTTCTTGAAGTATTGACGTTAGGAAAATTGTTTTCCGCATCTAGTTTTCCTTACAATAGGAAATCACACCTTCAGGGCTTACCCAATCAAACAAATGCTTCAAACTCACCAAACCTTCACAAGACCAATCCCTTCAATATTTTCCCAAACCCATGCTTAGGTTTCTCATTTTCACAAGGAAATAACACTGCCCAACACTAAGGCATCGTACCGTCACTACCCTATTGACTCTCCTTGCTTCCTAATGCATTAAAACATCTAACCTAATATGATACAAGTCAATCAACCAAGCCACAATACCAAATAGTTGGTGGATTGACTAACACATCATTTATTGCCTTTCAAACCCTTAAGACAGTGTAACTAGGCAGTGACAAAGATTTACAAAGAACTAGCACAAAACATAATATTAAACCCACAAACTTAGATTGAATTGAAACTAATTCATGGTATTCTGACATACAATGAATTTTAAATCATTAGAACACTGTAGGTACAGGCCATACACTTCTTGAAAAAATCAAAAAATAGTGTAAATTGCAGAAAATAACGTTGAGTTTATCAAAATGATCTAAAAAACAGACTTCAACAACCTCAAGTTCGAGCCTTTCAAGACTTTAAATACATTTTGAAACCAAAAAAAAACTACCCCCAACGTCTCTAACTAAGTTTTGAATTATTAAACCCTTATCATTCCCTAATCTACTTTTAACGACTTTTATTGACACTTTATTTGCACTCTTGCAATTGTTTTCCCTAATTGACACCTAAGACATAAACATCAACTTATTACATAAGAGATGGTCTTCAAAGACCTTATTTAACATGAAAAGACTCAAAATACCTTAATCTACACTTGACACTTCCTAACAACCTTCAAGCATTCAAATTGTTGTTAACTAGGTGTAGGTGCTCTTGCACCATACATCCCCCCCCAAGAAAAAGAACTCTTGACACAAGAGTTGAAATGTGTTCATGGCCTTATCATTGCTCTATACATCCTATGATCAACAACCTCCTTCAATAGGTTCAAACATGGAGTTCTCTTGATCTACTCTACCCTTTTGATTGTGTCCACATTGAAATTTGCTTCCATCTTCATGCTTAGACTTGATATCTGCCCTAACCTTATGCCTAGGTCAAAGTTTGATGTTGTCCTAGCCCTTATTCCTGCAAACAAACAAGACTTAGTAGTACATTGATCAATCTTCTTCTTGATTTCACCCCACACTTATATCTGTTGTGCAATTTTCGCACACACGCCCCACCTGAGGTGGGGACCCTCTTCTTTTTTTTACATCTTTGCATCTTGGCTTGGACAAATTTTCAATTTTTCTCTTCTTGGGAGGTTATTTTGGGATTAGGTCTAGACTTGGCTTGATGACGACAATATTTGAGGCTCTGGGGAAAATTCGCCTACCTTGGAAATGGAAAATGGGGATTTTGAAATGAATTTTCAATGTTATGTAAATATTTTCTGCAACCATGGATAGAGGATGAAAAATTAGGTAGGGTTGCTTTTTGAATTTTTTGAAAACTCCTAGAAAAAAAGTTATGAAGTTTAGGGGATTTTGACCATGCTTGGAATTTAGGATTTCTATCCCTATATGGAAATCCCCGATTTCTGTCAGCCTCTTGAATTTCCATAATTGTTGCATTTTGGAGATTTTAGCATCCTGCGGAATTCCCTCACCCTAGGAAATCTCTGAAATTTCCATCGCCCTGTCGTTTTCCTTGGAATGCATGTAAATGAGAAGGTTGTGTTATCATCGCTAATTTACGTCCCTGGTGGAAACCCTTGAATTTCCTTTTGGGCTTGATTTCCACGAAGGGATGGAAATCCCAAAATTTTCTAAAATTTCCATTTTTGGAAAATTCCAAGCCCCCCTCAAAATCTCAAAATTTTCCAAAAATGATTTTTTTCCTAAAATGGAAATTTTTCCCAAATACATTTTTTCCACAAAATGGAAATTTTTTCTTAAAATTTTAAAATGTTCTTGAAAATGAAAAATTTTGAAATGGAAAAATTTCGAAAATAAAAATTTCCAAAAATAGAAAATTTCCAAAACTGGAAAGTTTCCAAGAATGGAAAGTTTTCTTAAAGGGCCAAAATTTTATTCGAGTTTAATTTATTTTATGGATGGGATTTTTTTTATAACATGTGAGCTACTAATGATTGTATTCATTTTCAGGATTTAATAAATTAAGAGGGGGCTTGCATATGGATTCATGTCAGGAAGAAAATATGGAAAAGATTACAAATGAATATTAAATATGCACCTTCCTATGAATCTGTGCCACCAACTGTATACCAATTAGAGAGGTGCCTTTAACAAGGAAACATGTGAAGCTGTATTTATTCTCCAATGAGGATTTTCTCAAAATTCATGACATTGGGCCATAATGTAACTAAATGCAATTGATTGGATGATGATGTACCATGAGTTCCCAAATTAAATGTAACAACTTGATGCTTCTAGAGGTGTAATTGTAGCCATTGGATGAATTAAATCTTGACCATTGGTTCAAAATGTAATTTTCTATAAAAGGCCAGTGTCTCCTCATTTGTAAGGCTTAGATTGGGTTAGAATAGCTTTTTAGAAGCTGTAAAAAGCCAGAATTGGCTAAGTTGGGAGTTAGATTCTACAAGATAGTAGCTGTAGGAGAGGAGATAGACTATAAATTGTTATGTAATGCTGGAGAATTTAATGCAATTGGGTTGTTGATTTGGAAAACTCTGTATTTATCTTTGACAATTTATGGTTTCTTGTTCTCAATTCTCAAATGTTAGATGGTGGAATTAAGTTCTTTTGCAATGATGGTGAAATGTGAATGATATTTGATCAATCTCCGGTCCATACTTTTTGCAATTTTTCAATTGTAGATTGTTGTGTAAAGTTAGTTTGGGCCTTATATTGTGCTAAGTTCAAATTTGGATACTTGTTCATGCTCATGGGTATTGATGGTCTGAAAATCCTTTAGTTTCCTTAGATGATTGCACCATCTCTATGTAGTTGTTGGCTTGTCCTTGATAAAGAAGAGATTGGTTTCATTGGGGGATCTGTCCATTTGTAGCATTCATCATTGTTGTGGTTGATCTTAGGTGTTAGCATTAGGATCTCTCTAAAACCCTTATTTCTTTTGCTATTTATTTTGAAATATGAGTTAGATTTAGGAATTCAAGTATCATCATATTGCAAAATCTAATAAGTTTGAAGATCCGGTACTTGTTTTGTAAGGTCCCTTTGTGATTACCAACATTTTCACATCATCACTAAGTTTTTTATGCATTGTCATGACGTGAAATTAGAGACCTTGGGGTTATCTCTTGAGGCTTGCTAATAGAGATTCACCTTTCAGGAGGGATGGGATTTCCATATTCTATCTAAGTTGTTGCTATGCAGAAAACACCATCAACAAATTGGTGCTAGAAGAACAGCCTGAACAAGCAAGCTTGATTGTTTTCTATATGTCATTTCTCCTGAAAGATTTTGAAGAAGGACCAAATCTACACCAAGAGAAGAGGAATTTTAAGAACTACAAGATCCTACTAGGTCAAGGAGGACTAGAGGAAGGGGAGAATCATCATCATTCCAACCACCTTTTCATCTTCTTCGTCCTTTTCATCCACATCTATCTTATCTTCATCTAACTCTGAAGCCATTCCCATTCAACAACCACCAATGGCTTTCTTACCCAACAATCCCTCACCCCTGTGCTTCAATGTTTACAATCCTATACCAAAGAATCCTAAGAATTTTTTCTCTAAGTTTCATGTTAATGATCCTAATAGAACTGCAGAGGAGCATATTAGAATTTTTCAAACTACCCTCAAGGATAGGGGAATTAATCATGAGGATGTTGCATGCAGAATTTTCCAATATTCCCTTGGGGATGAGGCATTTTATTGGTATAACCATCTTCCTACTAGGTCTATCATTGCTTGGCTCCAATTGGAGACTGCGTTTTTATAGAAATTTGAGACCCCAATCAGTGCCAATGAGCTACTTCTGCAGTTTACTAGAGTTAAGAGGGAGGAAAACGAACCAATAGGGGCTTTCAATAATAGATTTCATAGGGCTTATGCTAGGCTGTGACCTCCTTATGTTGTAGATGATGTTGTTGCCAGGGAGGTTTATTATGAGGCTTTGGATAGTTTAACATCTACCTTTGTCAAATGGAGAGAAAATCCTCTCACCAACCTACTTGAAGCTTATGATGTGGCTGTTAAAGTGAGTAAAGATTTGAGGCAACACTTGTCTAGACCCTTGCCATTAGCTAACCTAACACCTATGCTAAGTTTGGTCCCTCAATTACCCTTGGTTCCACATCTAGGTCAGCCCTTGAATCAAGCTCCACCCATGTCAAATTACCATCCAAATATGAACTAGCTTGCATTCTCTCATCAACAAGCTAATATACCTAGTTACTTGTAGAGCTCTGAGATATTTAATCAATCCTTGAACCATGGGTTCCTTTTTGTTTATATGCAGAATTTAGTTGGTGTTGTTCCTCCATCAAACAATGTAGATAAGGAAAGGCTGGATGAACTCACAGAGCTAGTAAAGAAGCTGGCCACTGAAGTCATCTACCTAAGGAATCAAAATAGTCAACCCCAAGTAGCCCAAATGGGAATTCAGTCCAATTATGATCAAAATAATAAAGATATGATGCAAGGTCAGGGGAAATTTTTTGATAGAGGACAACATTTTGATGAAAATTGACACCCAGGGCTAGCATTTGATGGAAGGCAGCCACCACGTCAGAATAGGACTTGGAATACAAGGCCTAGCAATGAAGGAGCCCTAGCATCTTTGGAGCAGCCAAACAATCAAGAGAAATCTAGTGGAGTTTACCTAACTGAGGAAACTCTTTCTGGATGGTGTAGGCTTCACAACACCAATCAACACTCTGAATTGGATTGTCAAGAATTCTAGACTGCTGCATCCATTTTCTAGCAGGAAGTCCAACATACTAGTAGCAATTTGAGTGGGCAAGAGATAGTGCCATCTAATCCTTATGACACATCGGTCTTGGTGGTGAATCATGCCCCATTTACAAAGAGCGAAGAGAATGGACCAGAAGAACAAGACAAAAGTGTTGAAACAAATTATGCATACAATAGAGAATCTATAGTTCAATCTTTTGAAAGTAATGAGGAGAATGAAAATGTTCCACTAGATGAGGAAGATTTTACAATTGAGGAGGTTCAAATGTTCTGTCATGTGCCTACTCAGTATTTCAAAAATGGGGGACAATCTGGTGCTGATAAAGGAAGAAGCGTTGAAAACAACAAGGATAAATTTGTGGATAGCTCTAAGGACAATTGTTCTACCATGAATATAGAGCAAATAGGAGACTATGTGGCAGAAGAACTCAAGAAAGTCAAGGTAAGTCTCTCTGCTCATGAGTTGTTAAGAATTCATGCAATCATGGGTGCAATACTAGGGTCTCTTAAAAGAGATATGCTTTTTGGACAAAAGGGTTCTTCAAGCTAGGTTGATACAAATACTTTGAAGGAGGTACTTCTGTTTGAAACAAGCTTACAAAATTATGTACTGGTAGTTGACCCTTAGGGATTGGATGTTGATGAAATTTTTATGTTACATGATATGCCTGAGGAACCTACTCATAAATCCAATAGTGTTGAAGCATCGGTAGAATCAACATAAGAGGTGGAAGAACAAGTACGGTTTTCATAACATACAAAGGATGTACATCGAACAACAAAGAGTGAGCCTCTATTAAAATAATTTCAACAAGCTACTATTGAATGCCTTGTAGAGGAGCCAATTGGTACTAAATCTAAGGAAGGCATGATAGTAAATGTTGGGACAAATTTGAATGAGATTGAGTCTTCAGTGCATGAATTTCTACAACTTACTGACGAATGTCTTAAAGAACATGATGGAGCACTTAGTGGAGGAGTCAACATTCCTAATGGCTGTGATCAAGGATCTGAACTAGTGCCAATAGAAGAAGAATTTAGGGAGTTTTCTCATTCTATTTTCTCTCTATCTATTGATGAATTGTATGATGAAAATTCACAGATTTTATGTATTAAGGGTGAGGTAGCTAATGTGGTTCATGCTGATGTGCAGGAAAATATGAATGATGTTGAAAATACAAATGTTGCAGTCACTATTGGTGAGCTTGATCACATTGTTGTAGGTGAAGGTGTGCTTGAAGATCAGTTTGTGATACCTCCAGGTGAACGCTCTGTTGAGGGGGTTGTATATGGAAATGCTTCAACAATTTCTTCACTTATTCCTCATGAAGATACTCTAACTGGTGAAAAGTTCCATGTTGATAATTCTGAATTTGCTAAATATGAATTTCACTCTGCACTACGTAGTGATGACTCTAATTTTGCTTTGCATGTTTCAAACACAAATGCATCGTTGTACCATTAGTGGAGACCACCTGATGATATTAGGATCAACTCTTCACAAGTGCAAGGTGATGAACATAACATTCAATTTACAAAAGTACAAAATCAGGTTGTTTATTTCCTTACTATGAATTCTGAAGCTTATCAATTTGGTTATGGGAGTTTGGGGAAGGCAACCTACATATGGGTTAATCATGGTCCTAATGAGTTACCTCAATTATTGATTATACCTAATTATGAGGTTGAATTTGAATGTTGCATTTTTGAGGTTCATTTCGCTAAGTATAAGGATGAATTTGAATTCTTGAGGACTATTACTCTTACCTTACTGCTTGTTCATCCATTGATGAGTCGAATAGGGGTAGGTTTCAGTCCATCCTACCTAATAATGAGTTATTTTGAGTCTCTTTGTACATAGTTTTATGTAAATAAATGCACCCTGCTCTGCTTTTGTAGGTTTTCTTTAGTATTAGGTTTGCTTTGTTTCTTCTTTCTGCTTTCAGTTAGTTTAGGTCCATTTTAGTTTTGCTTTGGGTTTGCTTTGCTTCTCTAATTCGAGGTGCCTCTACTTTCTAATTGGGGAAGTTTCTTATTTGCATAACAATAATTATATTATCAAGGAATGTTCAGAATATTTCTTTTAAAAACTCTAATCATCCTTCTAGAGTTAGTTGGTAAAAGTTTTTTATTTTGGTGTCACATATGCTTGGAGTAGATGGGTCACTGGATTAAGTTAAATCTGGAATGTATTTGGGTCTCATATCTCTATATATATTTTAAAGATTCCAAGGTTGTATGCATTCCTTACGAAGTCCAGTCAAGTGAAAAATCTTATATTCTGCTTTAGCGCCACTATGGTTCTCAGCCCTGAGTGTGAGCTTCATTGCTTACGAGGTGAAAGGGAAAGTTTAAATTTTTTAATCAAGATATCAAAAGAAAAGAGAAGAGAATACTAAAAATCAAAAGAAATGTTCACCTTATCAGGAGTTTCCAAGTATCTCTATCAGGGCTATGGATGCCTAGCTAGTAGTAGAGCTATGTTTGGGAGGACCACAACGATAACCTCATCGGGGCTATGGATGCTTGACTGGAAGTGAGGCTCTCTCTAGGATGCTTTTGGAGCTAGAATCCCTATGTAGCTTGATTAGACCGAGTTTGGCTCTTGCTGCAACTACGGAAAGGGAAATGAATACATGTGCACACACTTTGACCCTGGTACAGGAGAGGTTTACTTTCCTGTGAACTCTAAAACTCTGTTTATAGGTGACCTAATGTAAGGACTGAAACTAAAGATTTTAGGTTCTTGATTCCAATTTGTCATTGAATTACTCTAAAGCATTTCCCTAGTAGGAGTCACCATTTGTTGTGCAATTTTCACACACATGCCCCACCTGAGGCGGGGACCCTCTTCTTTCTTTTGCATCTCTACACCTTAGCTTGGTCAAATTTTCAAATTTTCTCTTCTTGGGAGGTTATTTTGGGATTAGGTGTAGACTTGGTTTGATGAGGACAATATTTTGGGGCTTTGGGGAAAATTCACCTACCTTGGAAATGGAATATGGGAATTTTGAAGTGAATTTTCAATGTTATATATAAATCTTTTTTGCACCCATGGATAGAGTGTTAGCATAATTAATATTTAATTACACTTGCAAAAGTTTACTTAGGTAATATTTTAATTCCTAAGTTAATTATTGTCGTCCTTATCTTGTTGACCTATCTTGTTGCTCAAGATAAGATTAGGGTTATGCATACTTTGCTTTTATGAAGCAAATCATCTCATGTAATTATAAAATCCTGAATAATATTTTGCACATCTTTTTGCAATAGCTTTGCTTTTTCTAATTTTCTCTTCTATGGAAGGTTTTTTGATTTGCATGTCTGATCTTGGTTTCTAACATGGTATCAGAGCCTTGATTTGCAACCCCTTCTCATATTTTTGAAAATATCACTGCAGAGTTCGTTCGAGATTCCTCGAGGGTTCATGCCTTGAGTTCATTTATGAAGCATCTTGGATCAGATCGAGGTTTTCCATTGGATTCAGAGTGCTTGAAAAATTCAGGATTGGATTTTATTTTTTTGATCTTGGTCATCGTTTTCCAGATCTGTGAGGCTTTGAAGCTTGATGATTTTTTGCAAGCTCTGGAGGTAGTGAAAATTTTCAAGCATTTTGGGCACAAACGGAGGTCACCATTGCATTCGCAGTGGCCAAAAACCCTAAGATCGCCTTTCGTTTCATTGATTTTGGTGAAGTTGGTTTGGAAGGGAAAAAAACTTGCTTGGGGGGCCATATGGCCTCCCTAGCACACAGTTCGAGGTTCAAATGTCAAAAAAAATTCAAAAAATAAAATAAAAATTTGAATTTTTGAATGAGATCCAATGCCTCTCGCATAGATCAGATGCACCACCCAGTAGCCACCGAGCGGCCACCAAAACTCCACCACCGCCGGCCTTCCCCACTAGTCTGCCACTGGCCAGTGCTAGCCCCCACGGGCTCCCTGCAGCACAGGCTCCGATCACATGGGGGACTGGGTGCTATGCGCCCAGCCCCCGACCGACCTCCCAGCACACCTGCCGGTCCTATGGAGGACCAGGGGCTCTGCCCTATCCCCCAATCTGCCAGCCCCTGGTCGCGCACAGGACTAGGGGCTTATTTTTTTAAGCCCCCTGGGCTGCCTGTAGACCCTATTGGGCCTTTTGGAGCAACTTTCACTAAATTGGGTGTATTTTTTGAGTATGGTGTCTGTTTCTCACAAACGAGATACCGTTGGAAAGATGATTCTAATATCAATCTAGTGGTGAAGGTTTTTTTACTATATTTTTCTCCAATTTTATTTTGCAAGTCCCTGAATTTAGATGATTTTTTTTGCTTCAGAGGGCATATCTTTTGACTCAGTGATCCTTTTTTTTCCATTCTTATGGCATTGGAAAGCTAGTTCAGTCCTCTACGCAGATCTGAGGTCTATTTTTATTTTCTATGTATGCATGTTTAGAATTCTCTCATTTTACAATCATTGAGTTATTGTAATAAATGAATTTAGATAAAGTTCCATTAGGGGGTTTCTTGCATAATAATCTGATTAGAGTGTGCATGCACTTTGATCTTCATCTTGTTTTGATGACAAATCACATAGGTTGTATCTAGTTTCTTAGTTTCTTTTGGACACATCTTGCTCTTGCTTGACACATATCAGATTCACATTGGTTCACACTTTAAATTGAGAGCCTATGGTTATTGATCTGCATTGGTTCAGATCCATCTCAATTTGAGGGCCATGTTTTTATGGTTAATGTTCCAGAGTCTTTATGGTACTTGTTCCCATGGAATATTTTTAGTCTCAGTTTGGCATCAGCATCGAGATACACAGTTTCTAGATTATGTCATCATTTCATCTACTGTTGCTTCACAGATTCCAAGGTTGTTCCAGTTTGTGAGTTTTCTAGTGTTCCGTGACATCAGGTTTGTTGTTGCATTATTATGATTTTGCATGAGTCCTTCAGTGACTCTCATTTGGTTTCTTGTAGATAGAAGTATCTTTCCTTGCTTGCTAGATTTCGGTTCCAGTGTTCTTCCAGTGCTTCTTTGCAATAGTCATCTCATTGTAGGGGGTTTTGTCCCACTGGGTTTTCCTTCTCTACCTCATTATTGCATTTGTACATGGGCACCTGATCAAGCCTTGTTGTCGGGACCCATTCATGCTTTCTTGCATTCATCTTAGTTTTAGGTGCATGCTTTTTTAGTCTCCCTAAGTCATACTTATGGGGGGGTGTTAGTGTAATTAATATTTAATTACACTTACATAAGTTTACTTAGGTAATATTTTAATTCCTAAGTTAATTATTGTCATCCTTATCTTGTTGAGTTATCTTGTTGCTCAAGATAAGATTAGGGTTATGCATACTTTGCTTTTATAAAGCAAATCATCTCATGTAATTATAAATTCCTGAATAATATTTTGCACATCTTTTTGCAATAGCTTTGCTTTTTCTAATTTTCTCTTTTGTGGAAGGTTTTTTCAGTTTGCCTGGCTGATCTTGGTTTCTAACATAGAGGACGAAAAATTAGGCAGGGTTGCTTTTTGAATTTTTTGAAAATTCCTTCTAGAAAAACAGTTATGAAGTTTATGGGATTTTGACCTTGCTTGGAATTCAGGATTTCCATCCCTATGCGGAAGTCCCCAATTTCTGTTAGCCTCTTGAATTTCCATAATTGTTGCATTTCAAAGATTTTAGCATCCCGCGGAATTCCCTCACCCTAGGAAATCTTTGAAATTTCCATCGCCTTGTCATTTTCCCTAGAATGCATGTAAATGAGAAGATTGTGTTATCATCGCTAATTTCCGTCCCTAATGAAAATCCCCAAATTTCCTTTTGGGCTTGATTTTCGCGAAGGAGTGGAAATCCCAATTTTTTTTGAAATTTTCCATTTTTGGAAAATTCCAAGCACCCCTCAAAATCCCAAAAGTTTCTAAAATGGAATTTTTCTAGAAATGAATTTTTTCCTAAAATGCACTTTTTTTCCGAAATGGGAAATTTCCAAAATGGAAATTTTTCCCTTTAAATTTTAAAATGTTCGAAAATGAAAATTCTTGAAATGGAAAAATTTCAAAAATAAAATTTCAAAATATAGAAAATTTCCAAAAACGAAAAGTTTCCAAAAATGGAAAGTTTTCTTAACGGGCCAAAATTTAATTTGAGCTTAATTTATTTTATGGATGGGATTTTTTTTATAACATGTGAGCTACTAATGATTGTATTCATTTTCAGGATTTAATAAATTAAGAGGGGGCTTGCATATGGATTCGTGCTAGGAAGAAAATATGAAAAAGATTACAAATGAATATTAAATGTGCACCTGCCTATGAATCTTTGCCACCAGCTGTATACCATTTGGAGAGGTGCCTTTAACAAGGAGATATGTGAAGCTGTATTTATTCTCCAATGAGGATTTTCTCAAAATTAATGTCATTGGGCCATAATGTAACTAAATGTAATTCGATGGATGATGATGTACCATGAGCTCCCAAATTAAATATAACAACTTGATGCTTCTAGAAGTGCAATTGCAGCCATTAGATGAATTAAATCTTGGCCATTGGTTCAAAATGTAATTTTCTATAAAATGCCAGTGCCTCCTCATTTGTAAGGGTTAGAATAGGTTAGAATAGCTTTTTAAAAGTTGTAAAAATCCATAATTGGCTAAGTTAGGAGTTAGATTCTGCAAGATAGTAGCTGTAGGAGAGGAGAGAGACTAGAAATTGTTATGTAATGCTGAATAAGTTAATGCAATTGGGTTGTTTATTTGGAAAACTTTGTATTTATCTTTGACAGTTTATGGTTTCTTGTTCTCAAATTTCAAATGTTAGATGGTAGATTCCAATTCTTTTGCAATGATGGTGAAATGTAAATGATGTTTGATCGATCTCCAATCCATACTTTTGGAAATTTGTTGATTGTAGATTTTTGTGTAAAGTTAGTCTGGGCCTAATATTGTGCTAAGTTCAACTGTGGATACTTGTTCATGCTCATGGGTATTCATGGTCTAAAAATCCTTTAGTTTCCTTAGATGATTGCACCATCTTTGTGTAGTTGTTGGCTTGTCCTTGATAAAGAAGAGATTGGTTTCATTGGGGGATCTATCCATTTGCAACATTCATCATTGTTGTGATTGATCTTAGGTGTTAGCATTAGGATTTCTCTAAAACCCTTATTTCTTTTGCTGTTTATTTTGAAATATGAGTTAGATTTAGGAATTCAAGTATCATCATATTGCAAAATCTGATAAGTTTGAAGATCCAATATTTGTTTTGTAAGGTCCCTTTGTGATTAACAACATTTTCACATCATCACTGAGTTGTTTATGCATTGTCATGACCTGACATTAGAGACCTTGGGGTTATCTCTTGAGGCTTGCTGATAGAGATTCACCTTTCAAGAGAGATGGGATTTCCATATTCTATCTGAGTTGTTGCTGTGCAGAAAACACCACCAACAATATCTACCCACAATTCCTTGCATACTCTGCCCTCTCATCATTGTCATCAGACTTTTGTCCCTTTGCTCACACTATCCTTTTCTTATTGTTATCAGACCCTTTGCTTTGTCAATACCATGTACCACTACATTATCAAACCTATCAACCCCTATACTTGCAAATATCACATGCCTTGCAACATTACATTCACCTATAGGACACACAATGGTCCCCACAATAATTTCATCTTGCTTCACAAACCTTCCCTCAAGCATTTATCCTTGTTTTTCATGCTTATTTACTATCTTACCATCATTCACTTTGATTGTTTCAGACTTAGGCATGAGTTCTTCCTCTGCCTTTAAACTCCTAACCATCCTAGCATCATTTTTTTTATGTGTTTCCTGCTACTCTAACACCATAATCTTGCTCCATACCTACAGATACACAAGTCTTGTTGTCCTTAGGCCTTAAAGGCTCTCTCTTGCCAAAAATGACAACCTTAGACTTACCCTTATCTCTTCCACTTCCCTGTAAAGGAGTTAGCTTAAAGATCTTGTCATCCTTCTTAATAGTATAGGTGTTTTCTCTACCATCATATATAGACCTTCTATCAAATTTCCATGGTCTCCCCAATAGAAAATGGCACCAATCCATTGGTAACACATCACATAAAACCCTGTCCTTGTACTCCCCAATCTAGAAATCTACATATTCTTGTTCATTTACCACTAGAGTTTGACTATCATTCACCCAAGAAGTTTGTATGGTGCTACATGAGGTATCTTCTCTAAACTCAACTTGTCTACCATCTCCCTAGACACCATGTTATCTTGAGAACTTGAATCAATAACAACTTGACACACTTTACCTTTGCATTTGCATGAAGTTCTAAATAGACTCCTCCTTTGACTCATGTCTTCCTCCTTAGGTGCTTGCAAAAAAGTTCTTATCATAAGTGCTTCTCCCACCTCTGGGTTTTTAGGAGTACTTGAACTTTCACATTCTTCCTCTTGGACCAATTATGTTCTTCTTTCACTCTTCCTATCACCACTTGATGTTGAACCTTGGTTTTGAGGACAATTAAAAGAGGGGTGTCCAAATTCATTGTATCTATAACACCTACCTAAAAACTCATTGAAATATCTTGTTGTCCTAAATTTTTTCCTTCCACCTCTCCATCCTCCTCTTGCTTTAGGTGCTTTTTCTTTATTCTTATCAACATCTTCAAGGTCTTCCTTGGTCTACCTTGGTGTTGAATTTGTACCTCTTCCCCTAAAAGTGCTACCTCTTCCTCTTGCTGCCTTCTCTTGTCTCCTCTTGAGTTTTTCTTCTGCCCTCATTGCCATTTGAAAGCACTGTTCAACTGATTTTGGTGCCAATAAACTAATCTCATCCTGAATCTTATACCTTAGGCCATTCAAATATCTAGCTACCATCTCTTCCTCATCTTCTTAATGCTTGGTTTATATACTTAACCTATAAAATTCTTCAATATATGCTTGCACATCTAAATCGTTTTGTCTAAGATTTGGTAACCTCTTAAGCAACTGAATATTATAATCACAAGGGAGGAATCTACCATTCAGTTTGGTCTTCATTCTCTCCCAAGAAGTGATCTTTTTCTTTCCTTATCTCTCCCTTTCCTCTTGCACAAAATTCCACCATAACAAAGCATGTCCTTTCAGTTTTGTTTTGGCCTTCTTCACCTTGTGTTCTTCATCAATATCTTCACTATCAAAATAGTTTTCCATTGCTCCAATCCAATCGAGGAGCTCTTCATTGTAAATTTTTCCTCCATACATAGGCACATACATTTTTCTATGTCCATCTTTCTTCATAGCCTTCAAAAGCTTCATCACCCTCATGTCATTTGGATCCATCTCCTCTTCTTCACCAATAGTTTTCTCTTCTTTAGTTCCAATTTCATCCACTTCCACTGTATTCTTTGCTTTCCAAGCAACCATATCTTTTCTCAAGGCTTCTATCTCTCTAGCTTGATCATCCATTCTTCTTGCAACTAAACTTCCCTTAGAATGCATCTTCACAATCTTGCCTCTTCACCTGCCAACCTACAAAAATCAATCAAAACACCAACAAAAGATCTAACAAATGTGCTCTGATACCACTTTGATGCAGTATAGGGGTTTTCAAACCAAACAATATTCCAAACAAGTGAATATCAACCAGACTTCAAAGCAAAATCAGATGATTTCCTCAAGATTCAACTCTTAACCATGCTTTCCCTTGTAGCAAATGCAACCCGATTTAAGGAAATTTTCAACCAAAAGTTCCAAAGCACTTCACAAAAAAATTAGTGATTAAGATACCCTTTTCAGAGTTACACAACATATGTGAAAACTACCATTGACTCCTTTGGACCAAATTTGAGAACAAATAACATACCGCTGATCTAGGCTAGTGAATTAGCCCTCTTTTACAAAGAGAGTGCCACCTATTCTATTGTTCTTCACCCAATCACCTTGGATAATTTTTTATTATGTCATAAAACAAAAAATTTCAAGATTAGTTTGTAGTACATTCAAGGCCTTTATAAAGTTGCTCTAGAAAACCCTCACATTACCATTTAAAGGCATAGGGTTTATAGGAAATCACACCTCCAGGACTTACCCAATCAAACAAATGTTTCAAACACCTTCCAAATCACTTGCACAAACTCACCAAACCTTCACAAGACCATTCCCTTCAATATTTTCCCAAACCCATGCTTAGGTTTCTCATTTTCTCAAGGAAATAACACTGCCCAACACTAAGGAATCATACCATCACCACCGTATTGACTCTCCTTGCTTCCTACTACATTAAAAAATCTAAACTAGCATGATACAAGTCAATCCATCAATCCATAGGACCAAAAAATAGGTGGATTGACTAACACATCATTTATTGCCTTTCAAACCCTTAAGACAATGTAATAGGGCAATCACAAAGATTTACAAAGAACTCACATAAAACACAATATTAAACCCTAAAACTTAGATTAAATTGAAACTAATTCATGGTATTCTGACATACAATGAATTTCAAATTATTAGAACACTGTACTAGACCATACACTTCTTGAAAAGATCAAAAAATAGTGTAAATTACAGAAAATAACATTGAATTTATCAGAATGATCTCAAAAAAAGACTTCAACAACATCAAGTTCAAGCCTTTCAAGGCTTTAAATATATTTTGAAACCAAAAACAACCTACCCCAATGTCTCTAGCTGATTTTTGAATTCTTAAACCCTTATCATTCCATAATTTGCTTTTAACAACTTTGATTGACACTTTATTTGCACTCTTGCAATTGTTTTCCCTAATTGACACCTAAGAAATAAAAATCAACTTATTACATAAGAGATGGTCTTCAAATACCTTATTTAACATGAAAAGACTCAAAATACCTTAATCTACCCTTGACACTTCCTAACAACCTTAAGCATTCAAATTGTTGTTAACTAGGTGTAGGTGCTCCTACACCACCAAAGAAGGCTTCTCTTGTGAATCCTAATGTGGAGTTTGCATACTTTAGTTGTAATTCAAAAGAGTGCATTGAAAGGTTTGGTTCCTTGCTCAGTAATTATAGGTTGGGCCAAGAAGGTCGAAGGATCAGTGATCCTGAAGGGGTCATCTCAACTCAAAGAAGAGCTAGGTCATTGTGAGCAGTAGATCATTAGTTCTATTTTCAAGATGTCTTCAAAAAATTTTCTACTGACGACGAAGTCAATGTAAGAAAGGATGCATGGAGAAAGATATGTGCAATAGAGGATAGGATAAGGGTATGTGCAGGATCATGATGGGCCAAAAAGTGGCAATATGATGGGTATGTGGCTGACAACTATTTTCTTACCCAAAATTGATGAAATGAAAAGGGTTTTTAAAGGAGATTCTTAGCTTTCCACTAATATAAATTATGCTTTACTTTGAATTTAATAAGTAATTATTATTCATTTTCTATTCAAATTATGACTAAAATCCTGATTGATAGGTTGATTGAAAAACATCTATATCTTTCAAACGGTATCACATTTTTTGAATCCAAAATATGTGCTACATTATATGCTTTGCATACTATAGGAGTAAAAAAAGAAAATTTGAATTTCATGAAGTTTTGACCAAGTTAAGGTGGTCAGACATATGAGTTTTTATATTTTTAAAAAAGTTGTAATAAAAAATTCATAATTAATTATTTACTTGGAAAAAAATTACAAAAAAATATTCATTACATCGGGGCATGAGTCATCTACTTATATCTAGAATCTTATAAACAAATATTATCATTTTATTGTGGTTAGGGTGGTTAGATAGACACCTACTTCTTATTTTTCATTGAAATTTAAGTGCCACTGCATTGAAATTTCAAATTTTCACCAAATAGATTTTTTATTTTTTTAAACAAACCTAGTAGTTTAGAAACTACACTCAATTTTCTATAGATTCTATACTTACATAGTTTTGAAATAATATAGATAACTTATTCAAATTTTTACGTCAAATTGCCTAACTTTTATTTTTCTGAATTTTTTGCCACTTAAGAAATGATAACCCTCTATATGTCAGCTCTTATTTAGAAGTGAAAGATAAGTTTGCAAAGGAAAAACTGATGTTGGGTGATTTTAGTGATGGAAGATTCTTTGAAAAGACAAAGCAAGCTGAGATTGGAGCTAAGGTTGAAAAAGAAAATTGTGATGCTCAAATAAGAAGTCAACCAGCCCAATCTTCTATTCCAAGCACTCATGAAATCAAGGAGGACTATTGGATGACCTATTGTGGCCCCACTAGTGGATTATCTAGAAAGTGAGCATGTGCAAGAGGCTTAGCTCCCAGAGGCCTCTAGTCAACATGACCCATTGGAGAAAGAAGTGGATCAAGATTTCCCTGAAGAAATAGTTGATGCACTAAACATTGTGGTTCCACCTAGTATTGTTGTAAAATGGATATATGATAAATTCGAGGATGACGATGTCAAGATAAAAGCCTATGCTTAGTTTATTTGTGATCATGATTTTATCAAGACTAAGGAATTTAGGGAATTTTTCATCCATGTTAAAAGTATGGACATAAAAAGAAGGATTGAAGAAGCGAGAGAGAAAGTTGACCCTTATTTGCACGATGAAGTTGAGAAAGAAGAGGAAGACAAAATAAGACAAGAAATAGCTAATATGCCATTAGAAGAGGCAAGAGCACTAGTGAAAGGAAGCGGTGCACTTTTACTGCCTATTTGTGACATTTCATCTGCCATTGCATTAGATGCAATTAGAAAGGACCCTGATGCCTCTATTTCTGAGGAGGTCTTCGACAATAAGATCTTTGGTTTAGGTTTTAGCCCCTGATTGCATACATTAGTTGTTTGGTCTATGGCCCCTAACACAAGAAAACCTAATGTTATACAATCTATGGAGAAGGAAATTGGAGCCGTGATTGTTAAGAGAGAAACAAATATGACAACTACTACAGCTACAATGTTGACTGTAGATATTGCTTAGATCATAGAGGCCAATTATCAGAAGTTGTTGGATAGATACAATAAGCTAATGGATGAGCATAACAAAGTACTAGTTACTGCACCGAGAGGTTTTCCATCCCCAACCAGTTCTACTTCAGATATGTCTACTCAAGATAGGGAAACTTTGTCCCCCAAGATTCAAGATTTGAATCAAGCTTTAAAAGCAGAAAAGCAACACACAAAGGAGGCAAAATTGGAAACCATCAAAGTGGCCAATAATATTTTTGATGATGTGTTAAAATATAGAGTGACCAAGTTGGTCAACAAGTTTGATGACATGTGGGAAGCTTATAAGAGTATTCATGATGCTAACATCAAATACTTGCAGGTTCAGAAAACTTTCCAAGAGGAATAGAGTCAGTGGAGCACTAAAGCGGGAACCCTAAAGGAAATAATGTCTAAAGCTAATGAACATCCAGAGGTCCCCACTCACATTCCTGAGATATTGAAAACCATTGATATGATTAGTTAGATAATGACTTTCCATGGGAAGTTAGGGATGCAACTTTGAAATAAATTAAAGATGTTTAGAGATATAGAAGCATAGGGTATGCCAAAAATATTTGATGACAATGGAGAACTAATGGAATTTTCCAAGTGGAAACATGAATTGGAAGAATGGTTGCCTCATTCTAAAAGTGTGTTAAGTGAATTTGATTACTTTGGGTTAAATTACCATATCGAAAACATGGCTGGAGTTGAAATGAAGATGGAAGTATTTTTTAGGGAGGATAGAGCATTGATTGATGTTAGGTACACACAACACAATGAGAAGGTGTAGATTTTGTTGAGTACACAATGGCTCACTGATGAGGAATATAATTCATGGTTGGAGAAGTTTATTGAATAGGTCTTTGTGCATCAATCATAAGTTTTTTGAAGAGTAATGGATAGAAGAAGAACAATGCATAGCCTGCAAATAGTATAGATTAGGCTTTGGTTAAGGTATTGCAAAATATTGTTCTATTCTCATCATAAAATTTGATGACATGAGTAATGATCTCGATGAATTATCACTTATTTTCTATTGCTTTTACACTTTTCTATTGACTTGGCATAGATGTCGCTAATTTTGGTTGACAAAGAAGGAGTCATAAAGGTGTTATAATATGAGGAAGTTCCTTTTGGAAGGCAGCTCTTTCTTCTTTAGCAAATGGAAATAATCTTTGTCTCATATGTATTCCCTCCAATTGAAAGTGTAAATATAAATGTAAAGGGGAATATGTCTTGTAGCGGTCCAATTGGGTTGTGACATGTGTACTTATGTCCTAAGTCTTTTTTTTTTGGCCCTTGTTCTATAAAAGGGAATTTAGGGCCATTAGTGCAGTCTCTTGTTGAATTCTAGAATCAAATTATGTAATTGAAAAACACAAAGCGAATATGTTTGAAGTCTTTATCTTATTCTTTGAGTCTAGTTAGTAATTTTTGTCAAATGTATGGTTCCTGAGCATATCTAAATGATAATGCAAGTTTTCAGAGTTTGTAGTCTCTCCAATTTTACTCTGTATCTAAATTATTAATGAAAACTCTAATCAAATATCATTTCATTAATCTTCATTGTTATTATGCTTTGATGTATGCTTTGATTTTAGCTCTAGTTGAAAGAGTCAATTAAAATTCTTAAATCAAATTGTAAATTCATATGCAGGATAATTGGATCTGATAAGTAGTCTTAGAATCTGATTATTAATTCATAAATTTCAAAGAAACCTCATGTAGATCATGGATGTTTAGGATTAAATTTACCTTGCAATTCAATTCGCTTTGACTCCTAACCTGTAGATATGGCACTAATCTCAATTCTTATAAGCATTCCTTATGATTCTGGTCATCCAATTTGAGAACATCACTTAGAAATAATCTTTAAATTGATCTATCCTTTGTTGTGGTTGGTATTTTATTGTATTCTCAGCTTAAGATGTGTAATTCTCTCAAGGAAAGGCCAATTTCTTGAACGATTTCATCTTCCTAGCCTCTGATGAGAATACATCTGCTTTGTTATGCAATGCATCTGCTAATTGTTTTTACAAGAGTCATAGGATATTCATTGTGGGATTACCCTCTTGGGTTTTGCAGAGCCCAAAGTACAAGAGAAGGACCATTACCACCACATCTTGTTTGTTGGCCAACTATCTTGCAAGCTCATAGGTACTTGGTGAGATCTGATTGGTTCATTAACAACAACCAACAATACACATGAAGCATCAAGCATCAAGCATACAAATGAATTTCCATTGTGAAGCACATGAAGTATGAAGCATTACTATATTCATATGATTTATTTAATGTTCAATAATCTTATAGGACAATAATGTTCAAACTTTATTATATATTATAAATTATAGAAAATAAGAGTGTATGGAAAACACTTGGATTTTATATATTTGAAGTAAAACATCTACAAATATCTATTGAAGCATGGATTTAAAATGCAAATATGGACAACATCATTAAAAAATATTTATATTAACCAAATAGCCATGTAAGCATACATCAATATATGTCGATATAAGCATAAAATATATACAAAATATCCATATAGGCTTACAAGAATTCCATATAGGAATACAATGTCAAGTATATGCAATACAAAATATGTCCAAAAATGCCATATAGGCATACAACAAAGGACCCCAATCAAAAGTCATTTCCCTCTAGGTGAATGAAACAAATGGGTGGTTTGTTGGTCGAGTCGATGGCGATGCATATGACACTCGTTTACTCTGAACTCGAGGGCTTCTCCTCGTAGGGTTTAGTTCCTCATCAAGCTTTATCTATTACAATAACAAGTAAAGACATTAATACATAGAAATTACATTATAAAAAATGATATATTTAACAAAATAATCACTTACCGATACTAGACAATCTCTCTCCTCAAGAAAAATATTCACATGCTCATTCTATGGCATTCCCGAGTTCTACAGAAACCATCCAAATAGAAATTAAACTATGAATAAATAATCATTTGATTTTTCACTAATTAACAACTATAACAATTAATGTAATTTTAAATTTACTAATCTTCCTCATACCCCAATGAGAGGTATCGATTTGTCTATTGCAAAGTACACACCTTGCTCCATTACCCTATCAATGTTTGGAGGCATTTTTTCTTTCATCATCTGAAAATAAAACAACAAATTATTCAATCACAAGATGTAGAATTGTGATGCAAGTCATGACTTATAATGTATGAGATAATAAAAAAAAAAATTGAGTACTTATTGAACTATATTTTTCCTTCTATTATGCTTACTATTTTCCCTATCCATAGCTTGTTTGAAAGCACCTATTTTAGGCTTTTATCCATAGTATCAAGGTAGTGAACTACTTGATAAAATGCTTTGGTATACATGTACAAAAAATGTGGTGGCATAGAGAAGGAAGTGAGCTATTTAAAAAATTTCCTCAAAGAAATGAAGTCTCATGGTGATGGAATTCCATAACACATTTGTTTTTCATGGCATTCCATCACTATGAGGTACATTTATTTGAGGCATTTTTTCAAATAGTTCATTTCCTTCTCTATGCTATTATGTTGGGATGGGTTGGATGGTATAGTGTGTCTTGGTTATGAGATGGAGGGGGATCATGAGATGAAGAGGGATGGGTTTTTTCATCATGAGGGGAAGAGGATCATTAGATGGGGCAGAAAGTGCACTTTGAGACCACATTTCAAGAGTGATCATATAATGGAGTGGAAGAGGTACTTTTATCTGGACATGGAAGGATGTAGTTAGATGAAGTCGGGGAGAGGGGATTCTGAGAGGGGGGATGAATGGATATATTGCTCTTGAGATGGAAAGATATCATTATATGAGATGGAAGGGATATGTTGTTCTTGGTTGTAAATGGGATCATGAGATGGAAGGGGATCATATGATGGAGGAGAAGGGGTTCCTTGATCTTTATATGGAGGGGAATCTATGTTAGTATGCTTTGGATTAGGAGATGGACATAGTTCATTTGATATGGATGGTATCCTGAGGGAGGAAGGTTTTATAGACTCTTCAACTTGGATAGATGGATTTATAGGGGATTCTTTTAAGATTTAGGGTATTAGGGTTTATCTTGATGTGGGGGTGATGAAGGTGGGTGCATGATATGGGATAATTGTACCACTTTGTTTTTGCATGGGGAAACAACCACCTTTGCAAATAGTCCTTGGAGGAAGTTATTATGAGAGACATTGGATGACTTTTCTTGGTAATAGTGGGGTGATGTGGATTTTAAGGATGTGAGATATGAAATTGGAATAAGAGGTGGAAGCTTCCATACATTAGTAAATTTAGGATGAGGATGAGGACCTTGAAAAGGATTTAGAGGGGAATTTTTGCTAAAGGCTTGGTTTATGTTGTCAAAGGAAGGGGAAGGATAAGCAAGAGGAGATGGATTAGGATTGGATGAAGGTAGGGAGGATGGAAGCTTAGCACTGATGCCAAGGACACATCTAAGCATGGAATCCTTATAATTATGGGAGATTTGTATTTGGGATTGGTGGAAAATTGGAGCATTCTATCTATTGAAAATGGATTCAAGGTGATCCATAATGCACTTAGTGTCATCATTGGGATTATATTTGGGTTGTTAAAAAAGGCTATCCTCATCATCATCAATATGGTTAGGTTTGGTTGGAATGGATGAAGTTGGATTATAATAGATTATATTCGAAGGAGGATATATATTAGATGGTTAGACATGATGGAGGATTGATTGTAAGAAATATTGGTATTGATTTTGGATGAGGATGGAAATTAGGATGATGGATTAGAAATGAACTTGGGGATTGGAAGAATAGGATCTAAGGATGAAGATGGAGGATGGGATCAAATTATTTATGCTATGTGAATGCATCACTGCTTATGTCAACTTTCTAAAAAACTATATTGTAATTGAAAATTTTTCATCTATCAACATCTAGTTATTAGTTATGTAATGTGAAGTAATGCTTTGAGTTTGAAAGATGTGAAATGCAATGTAATCAATGATATGAATATAAACTACACAAATCTATAAAGTACAATTCATTATTTAAACTCTTTATTATATTACCTGAGTGAAGGTTTGAACTCCACTGCCACTGTGAGGTGTTGCCGTGAAATCTCCAATATTAACCTATTCAACATCCAAAATCAGATATTAGAATACCATTCATATAATAATGCTATTCACATGTAATATTTATAATTTTTTACTAGTTACATACCTTGATAGTACATGTTGTGGAGTAAAAAGGAGGTGGAGGGACAGTGAAAATAGCATGAACAGTATGACCCTAAAATTTTATTACAATCATTAAACTAAATTAGTTAATCTTGTATTTCAAAAATGAAATTTAATCAATTAAATTCAATGAACATGCTAACATTTACTTGAGTATCAAGGTCAAAATCCTTATTCAATATGGCATATGTCATTGCCAACTGGTTAGTTGTAGACGTATCCTACGCACCAACCTCCTAACTATCTATGGGGTCATACGTATAGGTGGACCTACAAGCCTGACAAATGTGGGGTGGAATCCTATCCCTCAAAGTCTCCCTTGGCTCATGATGTACTGCATGACTCACATGCTCGATGATACTATAGGTCAGAGAAATAATAGAATGTAGAGTATCTACCTCATCACTCTCCTTCATGAAGGAAGGGATAGAAATGTGCTCATAAGCCGGTCTAGAGAGTGCTCATCTTGCTTGCCACTAAGGATTGAGATGTGAACTTGGTCTATCCTATGTTGACCCACCACCTCTCCCCTAGAAGTGCTACATATCAAAATAGTTGGGGATTTTGTTGAGGAAAAACTCGTAGTAGAGTTTCCTTGAGAAATATTAGGGGAATTCATTATTGTTACATGGAGGATGGTAAAAAACCATCCACCTCCTCTTCCAAAAATTGTCCTTTATCCCTTGGTGGTTGCACTATGGATAGGAAACCTCTTTCTTGTAAGTTCAAGAGGTTGATTTGTATGTGGGTTAGTGAATAGTGAACATAAGTCATATTTTATATTTTTTTCATTTTTTACTTGTTTGTAGGATAGTTTATCTGCATAAAAAATATTTGTACCCATCTCTTATCCACCCAACCACTTAATTGCTTGCTAATTGCATCTACATGTGTTAACATAGCTTGAAGTGAATTTGCAAGTGTGGTTCTTTCTGAGGTAAAAATTACAGGAACATACAACCTCACAATTAACTCCTAAGTTTGTTTTTATTGTTTTTAATTCCCCCCATTAAATTTTGTTGAGTTCTAGGAGGATGTTGAGGAATTGTTGGAGGAGTTTGTTGCTATGACTGTTTATCAGGATTTTCTTGGTGTGCTTGGTCATGAGGAGGAGAATTAGGTGGATTTTCAACAACTAAAAATTAAAGAAATTAACATAAAAAACATATTAAATCTCTCTCTTTAACAAAAAATTTACAAAAAAATAATAAAATCTTACTCCTTGGAGCTCCTTGTCGACACAGCGGCATTCTGGTGAAAAAACAACAAAGATTTGGTGAAAAATTTGATGAATTTGGGGTCTCCACAATGTGAGCACACCTTGAAAGGGTTTGTAGGCCATGGATGAAGGAAATATGACAATTTAAAAATGATTTTGATTTGCTTTTTTTTCTTATAACAACTCATAATGCGCTTGGGTTATAATGCGAGCGATTTATAGGCTTGGTGTCATCGAGTCTTAGGCTCAGTCACACCAAGCCATAATTTGAGCATGTTATAATGCACTGTGTTATAACATGAGTGCATTATAATGCACTTGTGTTATTGGTTTTTAATTTTTTTTAAAACTTGGCCACTTTTTGGTCCCCCAACTTTTTGCACCTGCTCCTTTGTAGATAGGAATTTATCTAGGTTAGGATATCCAACTACTTTGGATTTTGGTTAGGATTTCTTGGAAAGAGTAATATATGTGGACGTCCACATGATAAATTTTCATCTTGGATAGCTTCTACATTTGGCACCAAGTTTCTTTCTTCAATCTCTTTTTACTTTTGTAATCAATTTTTATAAATTTATTTTGTCTTCAAAAAACAATAGTTTATTTAAATTTACTCTTTTATATTTTGGTAAACCTACCTTTGTACACATAAAACCTTCTTATGCACATTGTTTAATGAAAACTAAAAAAAATCTTCAAAAATAAGAAATATTTTTTTTCTTTTCTTAATTTTTTTTGGGCACAATCCCAAATCCCATTCCATAGAAGGAGAAATATAGTGGCCTTTGGTTGAATTTTCCTACACCTTTCTTAACTTTTCCTTCTTTAATTTATAAATAAACTTCTTATTTTATCTCCTTATATCACTTTTCAACTTTGTTAAGAAACTCTAGGATGTTCTCTTAACCAAAGATTTTAAGGTGGATGGAATGCTATGTCTCTCTTTTGCTCAATTAATGTCTTTCACCTAATGGAAAGAGATAGATTCCACATCCAAAATCTAGGTGGTTCACTCAAATAAAGGAATGTATGATGAAATTATGACTAAATTAAATGATATAAATGCATAAAAATAATGAAAGCTATTGATTATTGAATGAAAACTAAAGAAATACAAATTATTTGAAAACACATTGTGATATGCAGAAATACCTAGAAATGAATGCAAAACTGAACAAAAACAGACGAAATTGGAAGTGTGCACTTGAGATATGGATGGAGACTAGAAATGAATTCTAGAATGCTACTGATGCTAATTTTTAGGCTTGGTGGGGCTCATTCACCATTTTGGGTGAATCAATCTGAGTTTTGTAAAACTATTCCAGAGCACGTTTTAGAAAAATGGGTGTCCAAAAATGTAGAAAACCAAAAATAGGCCTAGAATTGGGGCTCATTCGCCACTCATGGTGAATGAGTCCACTTTTGAATTTCTTAAAATTCAAAGGTGGAAATAGGAGCCTTCAATCTACACTTTCTGCTTCTCCAGGTGTCTGGTTTTGAAACTATCGGATTCGGGCCTAAAAATGACATTTTGTGGGTATTTTGGCTTGTCCAATGAAGAGATGACTTGAACAACTTTGAAATGAAATATTCAATGATTTACAATCATTGAAGATGTCTAAATCTACAAACACATAAGAAAAGAAAGAGAAATGTTAGATGTTAGGGCATGGGGGTTTGCCTTGGTCAAACCCCTTTTAGGTAATTAAACCAAAATAGAGAAAAAATGTAATTAAGCATGAAATAATGGATTCAATATATTTCCATGAAGAATCTTCCCTTGAATGTCTTAGGAAGCAATTTTGGTGACTTACAATGATGAAACCCTAACTTGCTTGACTTGAAAGAGAGGACTGATGAATGAGTTGTGAAATGAGTTAATGGATGTGAATTATGGTTTAGAGACTTGATTTTATAAGAAATCCACCTTATTTTCCTGTTAATTGGATCCTTAAGGCCAACATGTAAAAATAATAAACTTAAATTTTAATTTCTCACTCAAAGGTCAAAATTAGCCCAAATGGGACTCATTCACCACCTTGGGAAAATTAGTCCCACCTGGGAGGGACTCATTTGCCACAAGTGGCGAATTAGTCCCAATGGGGCCCATTTTCTAGCTGGGTTCTTAGGAGATAAGAAAATAAGGTTTATATGATGTCTATGTCAGTTATTTCATCAAATATTGCCTCGAGATGCACAATATGGGGTAATAGGGGCCTATTAATGATGATGTGAAGGTCGATTAGGTCTTGGGACATAGAATTCAATGTGAAAGTGTGATTAAATACACTTTACAACACTATAATGAAGTCCACATAGCCTAGAAAGGCACAACATCCAATGTGAATGTGTAAAACACATTACAACACTAGATTAACATTAAGTTTATTTTACAAGACTTCTAGATTGATGTGATAATGTCACATGTTATAATGATGAATTAGGGTAAAATGGGTTCATTAAGTCTAGAAAAGCATGAAAGTCCTTTACAACACTTTACAATACCTTTACAAGACATCGTTAAATGCATTTGAAGGGTCCAAGACCTAGTGTGAATGTGAAAAATACGTCACATCACCAAATCAAGGCCTCATTAAGTCCAATTTATCATCAATTATTCCCCAAATCAAGCAAGTTTCCTTTTTTATATGGTACATTTAGCCCCCACTTTAGTGAGAGGATGAACTTGCTTCAAACTCACACTAAAGTAAACATTCAAGAGAGATATAAGTGTATAGATGCAGATGACAAAGAATGACAAAGATCAAGAAGCCAGTCAAGCTGCTAGGATCCAAGATCCTAAATCAAACCAACAAGATACATAATCATACAATGGCAAGAAATGAAAACGGGGTGGAAAAGATGCGCTCACTCTGGGGCCACAAAATATCAGATCGTCTGTGGGGTGAGATGTCCCAAAGAAGTGGTTTAGTGAGAAATTCATGCTAGTGTGTCAGTGTGTCAGCTTCCCATTATACAAACCACACCAAAGTTATGCTCCTAATAACATTAATAAGGCACTGCAATGTAATTCTTTTTGTAAATGTTTTTGAATATGTAAAGAATTTTGTAAAAGGGGATTTTTCTTTGTGCATGTAATGTCTTCTTCTTAGGGAGAATTGTGCCTAATGTCTCTAAGAGAGGACAAGTCAGGGTGTCAGATTGTTATCCATGGGATGCCTTGTTCGCATCAGGCCACTTCAGTTGATCATACACTCTTGGAAGGCATCAAACCTAATGACACCACCAAGGAGAGGACACGTCACAAGAAAAAGTAAATCACACCATGAAATTTGCACAAAGATGTTACCTATGTATGCCCCCCACTTTAAAGCGGTTGCTAACACCATTACTGTGAGAAATTTCTTTAAAGCAGAAGAGGGTATGAGAGCTTATTCGAAAAGCCCTATGCCAAGTCATATGTTTTCAATAAGCTGTGTCATGAAGAAAGGGATTATGTCACATGCAAGTCAATCTTAAGACATGTCGTCCAAATCCCAAGCTTAATCTTATACGTTCATGAAAGGTTAACGATTAGCCCAAAAGAGTCAATGACAAGTGACATACGGGGATAAGGTTTTCTAACCCTTTTCCCCCACTTAGTGCAAGACAAGGGTGAGCCTGGAATGGAGAGGGGGAAATTTTATTTTTGTCCATAAGCTCATTTTCATCACATGTCATGGTTAGATGTTGTAAAGAAGCATCATCACAAAGAGGGGAGACATGAAGGGGAGGACAACTAGGATTTTCATGTGTGTCAATGATTGGATCTTCAAATAGACCCTGTCAATTGTTAGGAATATTAGGAATGTTATAACTCTCAATCATTGGGTTGGTTGATACCAACATATTCTCCTTACAAATGTGTTTGTCATGATCATTTGTGAAATCATTGTCACAAATAGGGGAGGTGTTGGGAGATGAATGGAGACTAGGTAAGGTGGTGGCAATGCATTCATTTTGTATTGTTATACTATATTCCCAAGGGGAATGAGGAGAAGAACAAAAAAGACCTTCATGATGCTCAACGATTGTATCTTCTTTTGCCAAGATACCTTTGTCACTAAAAGGATAGGTATTGGGAGAAGTACAACTATGATAATCAAGGTTATCTATGTTTGTATTCCCTTCTAAAACATCATCCACACAAATAGGAGAGATAGGAGGGAGTGTAAGTTTCAGACAAGCATTAACATTTTCATTCTCTTGTGCTAAGAGACTATCATAACTAGGGAATGCATTGAATGAAGGACTAGAATGCTTATTAACTAGCTTTTTCTTTGAAAATTTGGAGAAGAGTGAAACTAACATTTTGAAATAACAATCTATGCTAACTCAAAATGCAATGTAAAAGGTTGAAATGAAATGTAATTTTTAGATAATAGTTGACTAACTATGCTATGTAATAATATGAGAATGCAAATGTGAAATTTAAACCATGCATGAAATGAGTTAATTTAAGCTAGATCTAATCAAATGCATGTTACAAAAACTTAGATAACTGATACAACTAGGAAATGGTGCCAAGCAGAAGCCTAAAAAATGGGTTTTTAGCTCTGTAAAAGGTAGTTTCAGGGGTGAAAAGGGACTGATTCGCCCAAGGTGGTAAATGAGTCCTAGTATGGATTTTTTCAGAATTTTTAGATATTTTTGATGGATTTTGATGTTTTCTATGTTCTATAATGCAGAGCTAAGATGTAATTACAAAATTTTAGTGATTTAAGATGCAAAAAATGCAACCTAAGTGCACTTTATATGAATACAAAATTTGAAACCTAGCATGCAAAATAACTAATGCAAACCCTAATGCAAAGTCAATGAAAGGATAGATCTATTATGGAGGACTCCAAAATTAGACAAGAAAGTGCTTGAAAAGTAGGTTCACCAAAATGAACCAAATATTTTAAGGTGGATGGAATGATATGTCTCTCTTTTGCTCAATTAGGGTCTTTCACCTAATGGAAAGAGATAGATCCCACACCCAAAATCTAGGTGGTTCACTCAAATAAAGGAATGTATGATGAAATTATGACTAAATACAATGATCTAAATGTAGAAAACTAATGAAATGTATTGATTATTGAATGGAAACTAAAGAAATACAACTTGTTTGAAAACACATTGTGATATGCAGAAATACCTAGAAATGAATGCAAAACTGAACAAAAATGGATGAAATTGGAAGTGTGTACCTGAGATTTGGATGGAGACTAGAAATTACCTCTGGAATGCTACCAATGCTAATTTTTAGGCCTGGTGGGATTCATTTTCTATTCTGGGCGAATCAGTCCCAGTTATGTAAAACTGTTCCAGAGCTTGTTTTGGACAAATGGGTGTCCAAAAATGTAGAAAACCAAAAATAGGTCTAGAAGTGGGACTCATTCACCACTCATGGAGAATGAGTCCATTTTTGAATTTCTAAAGATTCAAATGTGGAAACAGGAGCCTTCGGTCTGCACTTTTTGCTTCTCTAGGTGTTCAGTTATGAAACTATCAGATTCGGGCCTAAAAATAACTTTTTGTGGGTATTTTGGCTTGTCCAATGAAGAGATGACTTGAAAAAATATTCAATGCAACCTTCAATTATTTCCAAGCATTCAATATATCTAAATCTACAAACACACAAGATAAGAAAGAGAAATGTTGGATGTTAGGGCATGGGGGTTTGCCTTGGTCAAACCTCTTTTAGGTAATTAAACAAAAATAGAGAAAGAATGTAATGAAGCATGCAATAGTGGATTAAATACCTTTCCATGAATATTAATCTTGAATGTCTACATCAAAACATGAATAATCTTGCCTCAAATGTCTTAGGAAATAATTTTGGTGACTTACAATGATGAAACCCTAACTTGCTTGACTTGAAAGAGAGAAGGGATGATGAATGAGTTGTGAAATGAGTTAATGGATGTGAATTAACATTTCTAGAATTTATTTTATAGAAAATCCACCTTATTTTCCTGTTAATTGGATCCCCAAGGCTGACATGTAAAAATAATAAACTTAAATTTTAGTTTTTCCCGCTCAAAGGTCAAAATTGGCCCAAATGGGACTCATTCACCACCATGGGTGAATTAGTCCCACCTGACAGGGACTCATTCACTACAGATGGAAAATTAGGTCTAGTGGGGCCCATTTTCTAGCTGGGTTCTTAGGATATAAGAAAATAAGGTTTATACATGATGTCTATGTAGGTTATTTCATCAAACATTTCCTTAGGATGCACAATATGGGGTAAGAGGGGCCTATTAATGATGATGTGAAGGCCAATTAGGGCTTGGGACACATATTCAATGTGAAAGTGTGATTAAATACACTTTACAACACTATAATGAGGTCTACATAGCCTAGAAAGGCACAATATCTAATGTGAATGTGTAAAACACATTACAACACTAGATTAACATTAAGTTTATTTTAAAAGCCTTCTAGATTGATGTGATAATGTCACATTTTATAATGTTTAATTAGGGGAAAATGGGTTCATTAAGTATAGAAAAGCGTGAAAGTCCTTTACAACACTTTACAATACCTTTACAAGAGGTTAAATGCTTTTGAAAGGGTCCAAGACCTAGTGTGGATGTGAAAAACACCTCACAACACCAAATCAAGGCCTCATTAAGTCCAATTTATCATCAATTATTCCCAAAATCAAGCAAGTTGCCTTTTTTCTATAGGAAATTCTCAAGTACAAGTGTCTGAAAGTGAATTGCCTTTTTCTATTTCACTACTTTTCTTGGTCCATTTTCTAAAATTCCTCTCCCTTTTGAGGATGTCCTGGTACATGTTGGTGTTTCCAACTAATTTCTTAGTTATCTCTATAGATTAACCAAACCTAATGCTCAAAACTCTTAGATTAGTTGTCAACAAAAAAAGAGACAATTTTAAAATTGCTCTCCCCAACACTTTAGGCTCTATAATACCAAGGTGGGTTTCCCTTTATTTATCGTAATTAAAAATCAACAACAAATAAATGATGCCAAAAGGAAGATAATAGTTTCACACAACATAATGAGGATTGACCAAATTTGGCATATTTCTTTGTAAATCCTTAGAAATTCTATTTAGCTCTAGTGTATAATGAAAAAGAAAAGAAAAGAATGAATCTCAATTTTAGGATTGATTCTTTCTAAAATTTGAACATGTAGACCAACTTGATCAGTTCCTTATCCATTATAGAGTCTTGAATGATGTGATTCCTCCTGATAACAACCTAGAAACACAAATTCAATGGTTACCAAAAAAATATTACATTACAATAATGAAACCATCAATTGGAAAACATTGTTAATATTCTTTTATATCCTCAATATAGTCATAATATCCTCAATATTCAATTTAAAGACATATTTAATCTATTCATTGAACATAAGCTATCAATAAAATATTCCTTACAATAAATATGCAATTAAATCCATGATAATGTTTGATTATTCTAATTCAAAAGATATTATATTACATCTAGGAGACATTAACAATGTTACATATATTTATATAAGCCACAAATTGAATTTCTTTCTATTATCATTGAGAAAGTTAAACAAAATTATTTTTGAACTTGAAAGATACTTACCTATACAAGACTGACCTAAAAAAGACATGCCCAAAACTAAAATTCAAAATCCTTGAAACAGGTTCAAAATTCCATTTTATAGAAACAAAGGAGAAACAAGCTTAAAGCCTTGTACACACATCACGTTTTTATTTGACAACCACCTACAATAAAAAATTCCTCGAAAGATAAAATGACCCCCATATAAGATAAAAAAAATTAAGAGCTTAGGAGGTAAGTTGATGTCAAACTTTTTGAAATAGTTGGGGGTGTTTGTCATCATCCTTGTTTGATTTATTTAACCAAAATTATATCTGGAAACTAACAAGGATACACTTGGCCTACATATGGTCATCTATTAATTTGGAAGTTGACACTAAAACCTAATGGTCGATTGAGACACAAACCATATCATCTTTCCATCCACTTCATCATTTAAGTCATAAAAACAAATTATCACTTTATAGAAGGAATTGATTGACTCTAACCATATTATCAATGTAGTCATCCCATATCAATTTCTCTACCACCATTAGAAAATTGAACATACCATATTCAAGCTTATAAAGCTTTTCCAAACAAGAATTTAATACTTTCGTATTTAGCTCACCATGATTATTAATTGCTTCATAAATGAGAGGAAGGATCTCACAAAAACAAGTCCTCCACTCTTTATAGGATTTTAAGTTTCCTTCCATAGTTAAAATAGGAGGCATCTAAACTACCTCCAATTATTCAAAAACACTCAACTCCCTCTTTATAAGCTCATGGAATATACTATGAAAAAGAAGAATATTTTCTAATAAATTAAATCTTGAAAGAATGTTGGATACAAAATTATAACTATCAACATATAGAATGGAATGCTTTGATAGAAGTTTCAATAATGCAAGCATAGGAGTCCAATTAACCTTAAAACACTTATTTTACTTCTTGTCTTGGAATGATGTGCAAATGATTCCATCATGGTTTTTTAGCTTCCCCAAACCTTATCAACATGTCTCAAAATACAAGAAAATTTATGGCCAAACATGCTATCATTCAGATCAAATACTTTATAATTCTCATCTTCTTTTTCTTTCTTTTCAACATCCTTACTTTTCTTAAGCTCCTCTTTCAATTTGTTAACCTCCAAATATAGAGCTATCTTATCCTGAGATTATTTGTCATAAAAAATAATTGGATGTGGAAGAAATATTTTGATAACATTTACTTTCTCTTTTAGCTTTAAATTCAAATAATTTAAACCTTATCTAGACCTGCCTCCAATTTCTTCACAACTACCTCAGTGAATATAGTTGTATTTGAAGGGCACACAATCTACTAAGAGGGGGGGTGAATCAATAGATAAAATTTATTTAAAAATATTAACTCAAATCCACATATTATAAATTGATGCAAGATGGATTCTCAACAATCCTCTTTTCCAAAAACAAACACTCAAACAACCTCACAATGCATTCAAATCTACAACATAGTCTCATGAAATTGCTTTAAAGTTGGAAAAAAAAGGTATTCTCATTCTATAAATCTAATTACATATTCATTTCCAGTCATCAAATGATTGATGGGAAGCAACATGTGCCCCATACATAATTTGAAAATAAACACAAAACAAACTACAACAAAAAATAACAAAAATGTGCTTCACTAGCACCTCCAAATCTACATCTTTCTCCTACAATCAATCACCTAGAACCTTCGATCTTCAACCATGGAGCCTTCAATATTTTATGGCTTCCTTAATCCTCTCAACCTGCAACAAAATTTCCTCAAATCCCCCTTTGAGAATACCACACTAAGCTCTCTCTTTTCCCCCAAACTCGCAACCCAAATGAATGCCAAAAAAATGCAATAAAACCCTCTCCAAAAATTAAAAAATATGATTTTTTCCCTCCAATAGGAAAATTCATGACCAAATCCATGGAACGAGTGGTTTCCAAGATGGAAAAATCATTAAATGATTCTTAATTCCATTTAGTAATTCCCACAAACCCAATGCCCAAGTTTGCTTTTTCAGATTTTTCAAAAAAGTGCAACAACACCTCCACTACCCTACTTGCCAACTTGCATAAGAAAGGTGGAATTTATTTTATTAAATTAAATTATGCCAAATTTATTCAAATTATCCCAACAACATGAAATAAAACTGCAAATTCCAAAATTTGGATTTTTTTGTTCATGCAAGATTGTTGACAACCGTGGATACTTTTGCATCAGAAATGAAACTAGAATCAAAGCAAAAAACTAATGATCAAGGAATAATATAAGCACACATATCTACACAAGTGAATACCAACTATACATGGAAAACCTAAGATGGGAAACACATGGTGAGAATAGTTGCTTGGATCTACAACCCAAATCCAACCTCACAAAGTAGAAATATATAAGTGAATTTTACACACTGAAGTAGGCACCAACCTACCAGAGACAACAATCCCCTATTTTTATTGTATGCACCAACCTACTAGAGAAACCAATCCCCAAATGAAACAATACAACAGATAGAACACTAGTCCTACCTGATTACAATGATAAAGCTTGTAGATCTTCTATACAACACATACATGTTCCAGAGTCATTGCCGACACTCTTCCTTACTATAAATGATCTGATATAGGTGCACACATTGGAATGCACTTCTCCCTTTTACCTTCACCATCCTCTCTTCAATTTGCACCAATAACCAACTCTTCTTCACATAGGTATAATTTTAATTCATTTGGTCACACTCAGAGACTTACAATGCATCTAAACATTTGAAACATATACTTGAAATTACATTAAAACTCTTCTATGTCAGCTAGGGATCCATAAATAGCTAGAACAAAATAAGGTGGACCTAAATTCAATTTGCATGAAATGTGTAATAGGTCAGTCCAAAATAATTTTTCTTACCACAAAAAGAACATGATATCATGCACTACCATATGAACCTTAAGTAGGTCCTATCGTAACACCACATGCAAGATTTGAATTTTGCATGCAACTAGCCATTATTGCGCATGCCTTGAACTTCAATTGGTTGAAAAAAATGTTGAAATGGACAAGAAAACTAAGAAGGGGGATGAATCAGTTGTAACAAATTAAACCTTCAAAAGCCTCAATAGTAAATACATCCACAAGCATTTATTAAACCCTTATTCTCTTAAGTTGATAAAACATGAAATGTAGATAACAAAAACTGAAATCACAACACCATACACATGAGAACATTAGATTTACATGGAAAAACCAATGAGGGAAAAACCATGGTGAGGATTAGCTCACAATATAAGTAATAGAAAAATTGGTATAAAGGGGCTCATTGCCATAATAGGACACACTATGCAACAAGGAGTCCACCACAATTGCTCACACACTTTCACAGTCTCACATGAAAGATATCAAATGCCTTCAACTCACTACCTTTAGAAACCCTAACATGAAGTTCAAACTACTCTTCTCAATTTCACATCACTCACACCACTTGCAACAATCTTGCATCTATCTTTCTTCTTACTCTTTCCACTCCCACTCTTGCATCAACACCATACATATTTATATCAAGCTCTACCTTAAAAACTTTCTCCAATGTTGGCCACTACTCGTTATACATTCAAATTCAAAATAGGTCAGCACCTAATCATTCCCGTGGTGGATAGGAATGAAAGATGACCCACATAAATCCTTAATTAGGACCCAAATAGATCCCAACACTATTCAACATGCTTCCACAAGCCTTGCATGTAGTGTTAAACGCAAGGTCGGCCAAAACCTATGCAAAACACTACAGACACTAAGTACACATTTCCTTAGATCAAGCCAAAAATTTTGAACAACATAATTCACTTGAAATTGATCTAGAACAATCCACAAACTACTTAAGATTCATCAAACACTTCACCCAAGCTCGCATCAACAAATAATTCAACTTAGAATAACTGATAACCCTTAATTTCATACTGATAAGTGAAACTCACATTGTACTGCACCAAATCAAGTAAAAACTTGAATACAGAAAGATAAAGGCATTATAACTAACTTCCCAAATCTGCACAACCTAAATCCAAACAATGAATAAATTCGAGACAAATACTTTCTCCTAGACCATAGAAAACATTATTGAACAACTGGTTCACACACTAGTGAAAATATCTTGCATTGTACAATGATCCAGAAACCTAAATTCTAAATATAACAACCTCTAACACTCTTGAATAACCTATAAGACTTGCACAAGCATAGCATCAACACTGAAAGAACACTGAGCACAATATCGGAGCACATTATGAACATTTGCACAACATAATTTTCTCTATTTATTAAATTTCATCAAAAGCACTTAGAAACTAGGTACCAAAGACATCATCTCAGCTCATTACTTCATTCCAACTCATCTTTAGACTCTGCAATAAAAGAATAGCTCCATGTACTCACAACACTTCCTCAAGCTCTCAGCTACACATGCACAACCTATTTTTCTTTTTTAAAAATTTTCTCAATATCCTCAACATCTTCATCTCATAGTTGACAACAATTGGAACACCAGTTAGTAGACTTCCTATTGAAATCAATGAAAACACCATCATACTTGCAACAATCTCTCCCTTTGTCATCGATGGCAACACAAGATGTGAAAAGCCACTAAAGACCACACACCAACTTTGAATACAATATTCCCGAAATCTCTCTTTTTCACATGATTCTCTCTCCTCTCTCCTGAGTAGATAAGTTCTTTTTTTCACATGATTCTCTCTCCTCCATTGAAATCAATGGAAAAGGATAAAAAAATTTGCATTGTTCTCCCTCTTTGACATTGAACCAAAATTTCCTGCTCTAAATACTCCCCCTTAGGAGTACACCCAATTCAATCAACAATACAATGGCAACATGACACTACCTACTCCCCCTTAGAGGTAGCCACCAACATCAGTCCAAAAAAGAGATAGATCCATAGATCCACTAGAATGATACACATCTGTATTCATCTAGTTCAAGAAAGGAGGGGCAATAACCCCCAACTTCTCCCAAATATACTCAAAAGTATCCTTAGGAAGAGCCTTAGTAAATATATCAGCAATTTGATCATTTGTACAAACATACTTAATACTTACTTCATTCTCCATAAGCTTCTCTCTCAAAAAGTGATACTTGATATATATATGCTTTGTCCTTGAATGCATCACTGGATTCTTGGAAATATTTATTGCACTTGTATTATCACTAAATATAGATATAGGTTTGTCAAGTACAACTTTGATATCCTTCAATGTTTGTCTCATCCATAACACATGTGTACAACATGATGTTGCTGCAATATACTCAACCTCTACAGTGGATAAAAAAATAGAATCATGTTTCATACTTAGCCATGACACCAATCTACATCCAAGAAAGAATGCACCACCACTTGTACTTTTCCTGTCATCAACATAGCCGGCCCATTTTGCATCTGTATAAGCATTTAATGTGAAATTGGTATCCTTGGATACCAAAAACCATAATCTAGTGTGCCTCTTAAATAGCTGAATATTCTCTTCAGTGCTACAACATTTCTTTCTTTAGGATCTTCTTGAAATCTAGCAACATGAAAAGTTGCATACATGATATCCAGTCTAGTAGCAGTCAAATATAGTAGTCCACCAATCATATATCTATACTTTCTCTAATCAACCTTAGGTGAATCATCATTTTTGCTCAATTTACAGCCAGTCACCATAGGAGTACATACCGGTTTGGAGTCATCCATTCTAAACTTCTTCAACATCTCTTTGGCATACTTAGACTATGAAATGAAAATACCTTTATCTATATGATTGATATGTAGCCCAAGAAAGAAATTCATCTCCCCAAACATTGACATCTCAAATTAATTTTGTATTTATTTAGCAAATTTCATACACATAGCCTCATTTCCACCAAAGATAATATCATCCACATATACAACCACTATCAATATTTTGTTTTCCTCAATTTTAAAGTAAATATTACTATCTGTGGAGCCCTTACTAAATCCTTGTTGTATCAAGTACCTGTCCAATCTTGCATACCAAGCTCTAGGATCTTGCTTCAAACCATATAGTGCCTTCTTCAACTTACATACTATGTTTGGTTGATCTGACAACTAAAAACCTTTAGGTTGTTCCATGTAAACCCCTTCTTCCAATTCTCCATTCAGAAAATTAGACTTCACATCCATCTGATAGACCTTAAAATAGTTATGTGATGCAAATTCCTAAAACATTCTGATAGCTTTCATTCTAGACATGGGAGAAAAAGTCTCCTCAAAATTTATACCTTCTACTTGTGCATAACCCTTACACACAAGTCTTGCCTTTTTTTCTTACTACTTCTCTATTTTCATCTAGCTTGTTCATGAATACCCATTTAGTTGCAACTATGTTCTTGTTATCTTGTCTAGGGACCAATTCCAAGTATTATTTTTCTCCATCAACATGAGTTCTTCTTCCATTTTCTTCATCCAATGCTCATCCTTACATGCTTCACTCACTGATTTAGGTTCAACTTTAAAAAGTAAGAATTTTTTTACCTCAACTTCAGTAGCTTTGCTTCTTATCAATACACCTTTCCTTTTATCTCCAATGATATGATCTTCAAAATGATTCTTTTGAACATACTTAGAGGTTTTAGGGGTCTTCTCAGGAGCTTCTTCCTCTTCATTTTTCACTCCTTGTTAATAAACTATTTCTTCTACTTATTTGCAATTAGGTTCATTTGACACATATCCATCTACTGCAATAGAACTCTACAAGTTTTCATCAACTTTAACATTTGATCTTTCAACTATCTTTCTCAACCTTTTGTGGTAACATCTATAATATTTTCTTCTAATAGAATATCCAAGGAAGATACCTTCATTAGACCTTACATCAAACTTTCGTAAGTCTTCTTCTTCTCTTTTGATGTAACATTTGCTTTGAAATGCTCTAAAGTACTTCACAATAGGAATCCTTGCACACCATAGATCATACAGAGTCTTTGTGTTGTTAGCTTGATCTTGAACCATATTAAGTATGTAAACAACAATATGAGTAGCTTATCTCTAGTATAATTGCATTAGATTTTCCTCTTTCATCATAATCCTTGCAGCTTCTTGAATAGTTGTGTTTTTCCTTTCAGCAACTCCATTTTGTTGAGGAGTTATAGGGGCAACCGAATGCCTCTTTATTCCATGAACTTCACAAAACATGTTAAAATCATTGGAGGTTAATTCACCACCTCTTTCAGACCTCAAGAATTTTATTTTTAAATCCATTTCATTCTCAACCATAGCTTTAAATTCTTTGAATTTATCTAATGCATCAAATTTATCTCTAAGAAAAGTAAACCATGTCATTCTAGAGTAATCATTAATCAAAAGCATAAATTACCTATCACCTTGTAGACTTCTCATCCTTGTAGGACCATAAAGTTTTGTATGCACTAATTATAATAGCCTGATAGCAGATCGTTCCTTTCCCTCAAATCTACTCTTTGTTTATTTTCCAAATTGATAACACTCACAAACAACATTGATACGTTTTGTGATTCTAGGTAAATCTCTCATAGCATGAACCAAACTAATTCTTTCCAAATTATCAAAATTCATGTGACACATCCTCTAGTGCCATAACCAACAATCATTAATAAATGATATAAAGCAATGACCATCAACACCCTTAAGTTGATATATATTTCCATTTGTTCTCTTACTTGCAACAATCATAGTTCTGGACCCTTTCCAGATCTCACAAGATTCATCCTTAAACACCAGATTATATCATTTGCTACACATTTTTCCAACACTCAAGATATTATTTCTAAAGCCCTTAACATATTAAACATTGTTAGTATTATACTTGCCATCAAAACTAATTTCAAACCTATTCCACAAATCTTTTCTCTTGAATCATCTCCAAATTTAACTAGTCCTCCATCATACTTTGCAAATTTAACAAACTTACTTTTGTCTCTGATCATATGGTTAGAGAAGCCACTATCAAAAACCCAGTAATTCTTATCATCTTTGACATGAAAATTAGATACCAAAGTACCTTCAACCTTATACTTCTTCTTCAAAACAATTTCCTTCACACAACTTTCAGGGTTAGCAGAACCAAATTCTTCTTTTATAGCCAAAAACAGACATTCATTATCATTAAAATCTCCATAATCAGATTCATCATCATAAATACCAGCATCTTCTTTCACATAGTAATCTTTGTTAATCATCTTTCCTTTATTCTCCTTGTTATTTTTTAGAGCTCTCTTTGGACATCTAGAAGCATAATGACATATACTACCACAACTAAAACATTTGAAAGTTAATTTACCTTGATACTTACCAGTTCCCTTTTTCATCCTTCTCACAAAGTTAGCTTCCAAATCATCAAGATATTCATCACCTAAATATTCAACCTTCTCTGATTTATGATGAGGGCGTAAACTAGAGACACAGAAAATAACCCACAAACTAGAGAATAATTTTATTATTCAGAAAATGGAACTTCTTACATGCAGAGGATCTCAAATCCCCAAGTTCTACAACACATGCAAGCTACAGAAAGCTACAGAATAACCCTTTCGCAATATGCGAGCTTGTCCCCAAAAAGTTACCCAAAAATTAGAAAACCCGCCCATAAATAGAGCTCCTCTTTTTTGGAGCCAAAACAACATTCAATTTGAGTTTAGGCGGTTTGGTGCCGAAAATTTACAACATGAAGTTCAAATTTCAAAAGAGCATTGCAATGGTATCTTCTAGAAAGTCGCCAACTTCGGGGGTCATAACTTTTGATCCAGGACTCCGATTTGAACTGTTCAAACCGTTGGAAAGGTCTCGAAGTCAAGAACATGCTCAAAATCCGCTATGCCAATTTTGGAAAGTTTCGGGGCCATTCCGGAAGCTCTAAGTGCCTCAAATTCCACTCGGAAGATTTTCAGGTGCAAAACTGGGAAACTAAAACTGCAATATCTTTCAACACCACTAGATGCTCTTGCATCAGACACCCAGGGTAATTTGAGAAGTGACCCCATCACGTCTCAAATGGTTGAGGAAAACCCAACCCGGTCAACCGCTCCTTAGATAGCCAGGTTGAATCTTCAACAGGCCTTCCTCTCCATTTCACCAGATATTCTTCATATTGCCTATTTCTGGTACTCCTTCCCACACGACTATCCAAGATTGCTTCAATCTCCTCCTTTTCTGAAGTAGGTGCTGGAATCTTACACTGTTCCATCATTGGTACTTCCTCTGCACCACCTTCATGATACTCTATCAAATCTGAAATGTTGAACATAGGGAAATGTTGATTCCATCAGGAAACTCTACCTCATATGCATTCCCGAATCATGCTTCTGCAAAATCTTACAGGACCGAACTTCTTCATCTTCAATTTGTTATATGTTCCCACTGGAAACCTTTCTTTCCTCAAGTGAACCATCACTTCATCACCAATCTGAAACTCCTTATACCTCCTCTTCTGATCTGCCTTAGCCTTATACTGCATATTCATCTTGTTAATATGTTCTCTTACCTTTTCATGTATATCCTTGATGTGTTATGCAAAATCTTCGGCTTCAGCACTTATTTTCTTCTCCTGGTCCATCTTCCTCAATTCTGGAGCTATTCTGGGGCTACCTCCATACACAATCGAACGGTGATCTACCTGTGCTTCTGTTGACAGAATTGTTGTAAGAAAATTCTCCTGGGGTAAGATCAAGTCCCATCCCTTGGGTTTATCTCCTACCAAACATCTCGAGAGGTTACCCGGACTCCTATTAACAATGTTTGTCTACCCATCCGTTTGTGGATGGTGTGCGAAGCCCGAACTTCAACTTCTGTCTTGACTTTTTCCACAAGGTCCTCCAAAAATAACCCACAAATTTGGTGTCACGATCTGAAACAATACTCTTTGGCAGACCATGTAGCCTCACCACCTCTTTGAAGAACAAGTCAACAATGTGGACTGCATCATGGGTCTTCCGACATGGAATGAAATGTGCCATCTTCGAAAACCTTTCAACTACCACAAATACTGAATCATTCCCTCTTTGTGTCCTTGGAAAACCAAGAACAAAGTCCATACTTATATCCTCCCAAGGCCTCTCTGGTACAGGTAAGGGCTGATACAAGCCTGTATTCTGGCTCACTCCTTTAGCCATCTGACACACCCTACAACTCTGCACAAACTTCTTCACATCTTGTGATAACGAGGCCAATAATAATGCTCACTGATAATGGCAATGGTCTTATCCCGACCAAAATGTCCTGCCATTCCTCCACTATGCTTCTCCTTTATCAGGTTTTCCCTCATGGAACTCCTCGGGATACACAATTGACTTCCCTTAAATAACATGCCATCCTGGATTATGAAATCTAGCCACCTTGTCCTGTCCACTGTAACAGGTTCCTTGCAAGCTTTCCAAGCCTCTGCAAAATCAGGATCTTCTGCATACATGTCTTGAGTTCATTGAACCCAACCACTTCAATCTACATCTTTGTCATCAATGTATGCCTCCTACTTAAGGCATCTGCAACCCTATTTGACTTCCACTCTATGTTTCAAAACAAAGGTATAACTCTGCAAAAACTCTACCCATTTCATATGCCTCTGATTTAATTTTCCGACTATTTATGTACTTGCAAGGCACGATGATCATTATATAGAACAAATTCCTTGGCAACAAATAATGTCTCCATTTCTTTAATGCTTGAACTATTGCATAAAATTCTGATCATGCTCTGAGAATACTTTCTCTTGGCATCATTTAACTTTTCACTGAAATAGGCAATGGAAGCACCTTCTTGGCTCAACCTTGCTCGGGCACAACCATCGCATCACAATCCACAAACACCTTATTGAAATATGGGAGAGCTAGAGCCGGGTTAACTCTGCACCTCTACCTTCAACTTTGACCATCTCCTCGACACCCATTATCGGTTCCTGCATCAATAATGACCTCCTACAACATTTTCCTTACACTTGCACCAGCGAAACAAATTCTTCCTCCTGTTAGTTCTTTTCCTCGATCTTGGGCTCTCCTAATCACTAGGGCTTCTCCTTCGGCATCATCTGAATGTTCAGATTGGGCCTCCTCATCTACATGTACAACCCTTCCATGACCTTCTGGCCTTTTGTCTCCCTTCCTTGAGTGTTGTGGACATTCATAGGCTCGATGCCCTTCTTCACCACACTAGAAACACGTTCCTCTGAAACCACCTCTTCCAGATCCTTGTCCATATCTCCCTCATCCTCTACCTCTTTGATCACCACTATTTTGATCACGAGGGCGGTAGAAGTTGTCATTCCTTTGGCTTCGGCTGGTACCCACATCCTCACTTTTCTTTTCATCATCATTTCGGCTTCCTGAAGGTCTTCCACTGCCCCTTCCGCTTTGACCTCCTCATCCTTTTTGCTTGCCATCAAATCTTTTGTTCAGCTTCTCTTCCACCTTCAGAGCAAATTGATACACGTCCTCAATGGTGGTCATTCTGACTAGGCTTAACTCCTCCGAATGCTTGGTCGTAACCCATTAAGATATCGGGCTACCTTCTCCTTATTGGCCTCTGTGTGACCTATTCTGATGATTATCCTGTGAAAATCTTCAGTATATTCTTTCACAGATCTACTTCCTTGCTTAACCCTTGCAATTTCTTCAACAGATCTAACTCATAGTCCACTGGTATGAACTAGAGAATAATTTTATTATTTAGAAAAAATGGAACTTCTTACATGCAGAGGATCTCAAATCCCCAAGTTCAAATTTCAAAAGAGCATTTGCAATGGTATCTTCTAGAAAGTGCGCCAACTTCGCGGGGTCATAACTTTTGATCCAGGACTCTGATTCACGAACCGTTCAAACTGTTGGAAAGGTATCAAAGTCAAGAACGTGCTCAAAATTTGCAATGCCAATTTTGGCAAGTTTCGGGGCCATTCCAGAAGCTCTAAGTGCCTCAAATCCCACTCAGAAGATTTTCATGTGCAAAACTGGGAAACTAAAACTGCAATATCTTTCAACCTAGGAACCAAAATGAAAAACCATAAATTAGGAATTTCATTATGACGAAAAGGGTATCCAAAAATATAAAAACATCTAAAACCGAGAAACTTGAAATTTAACTATTTTTGGGTGATGCAAGATTGCCCTTACACCACTGGATGCTCCTGAGACACCCAGGGTAATTTGAGAAGTGACCCCATCACATCTCAGATGGTTGAGGAAAACCCAACCGGTCAACCACTGCCTTAGATAGCCAGGATGAATCTTCAATAGGCCTTCCTCTCCATTTCACCAGATATTCTTCATATTGTCTATTTCTGGTACTCCTTCCCACACGACTATCCAAGATTGCTTCAATATCCTCCTTTTCTGAAGTAGGTGCTGGAATCCTACACTGTTCCATCATTGGTACTTCCTCTATGCCACCTTCATGATACTCTGTCAAATCTGAAATGTTGAACACAGGGGAAATGTTGATTCCATCAGGCAACTCTACCTCATATGCATTCCCTGAATCATGCTTCTTGCAAAATCTTACAGGGACCGAACTTCATCTTCAATTTGTTATATGTTCCCACTGGAAATATTTCTTTCCGCAAGTGGACCATCACTTCATCACCAATCTAAAACTCTTTATACCTCCTTTTCTGATCTACAAATCTAACTCATAGTCCACTTGATGAGGGCGCAAACCCGAGACACAGAAAATAACCCACAAACTAGAGAATAATTTTATTATTCAAAAAATGGAACTTCTTACATGCAGAGGATCTCAAATCCCCAAGTTCTACAACACATGCAAGCTACAGAAAGCTACAGAATAACCCTTTCACAATATGTGAGCTTGTCCCCAAAAAGTTACCCAAAAATTAGAAAACCCGCCCATAAATAGAGCTCCTCAATTGTTTGGAGCCAAAACAACATTCAATTTGAGTTTAGGTGGTTTGGCGCCAAAAATTTACAACATGAAGTTCAAATTTTAAAAGAGCATTTGCAATGCTATCTTCTAGAAAGTGCGCCAACTTCGCGGGGTCATAACTTTTGATCCAGGACTCTGATTCGCTAACCATTTGAACCGTTGGAAAGGTCTCGAAGTCAAGAACGCGCTTGAAATCCGCTACGCCGATTTTGGCAAGTTTCAGGGCCATTCTGGAAGCTCTAAGTGCCTCAAATCCCACTCAGAAGATTTTCAGGTGCAAAACTGGGAAACTAAAACTGCAATATCTTTCAACACCACTGGATGCTCCTGCATCAATTTACCAGCCCTGAAAGTGGTCTCTACTTTTGTACTTTTCATTAGTTTTATCATCTCAAATGCAGTTAGAGTACCAATCAACTTACCTTTGGAATAATTATCAAAATCAATTATTTCCTTAATAGCAGATACCTTTTCATTGTAGCAATCCAGAAGATATCTAATAACCTTCTTCACCACTTTAGATTCTTTAACTGTTGCACCAAGACCTCTCATATTAGTCACCAATTCATCAACTCTCTGAATGTAGCCTTTTATTTTTTCATCGTCAAACATATGCAACATTTCTAACTGTGCCTTCAAGTTCCACAACTTTGCTCAAGCTTAACCTTTGGATCTCCATAAATGCTTTTTAACTTATCCCAAACTTCTTTAGAAATCTTCAAACTCACAACTTTAACTAATTCAGTATTTGAAAGACTTCACAATATGTACCTTGCTCTAGCATTATCTCATGCACCTTGATTTTTGTAGTTGTACTCGGTCCATTCGGTGGTGGAGTGTATGTAGTTTGATAATCCTTCTCAATCTCATATCCCTGAGCACACAAACATCCTTCCATATTTTTCTTCCAAAATGCACAATCTAAGCAATAGAATCTAGGATATTCCAAAGGAATCTTGTGCACCATCCCGAATTGACCTCAAGAAGTTAAGCTCTTCTTCAAGGAACCTTACTCTAATACCAATTTTTGAAATGAACAAGACAACTGAGAGGGGGGGTGAATCAGTTAGAACAAATTAAACCTTCAAAACCCTCAACAATAAACAAATTCACAAGCATTCATTAAACCCTTATTTTGTTAAGTTAATTAAACATGAAATGCAGATTTAACATAAACTGAAATTACAACACCGTACACATGAGAACACCAAATTTATGTGGAAAATCCAATGAGGGAAAAATAACATTGAGGATTAGCTCACAATATAAGTAATAGTAAAACGGTACAAAGGGGCTCACTGCCATAATAGGACACACTATCCAAAAAGGCTCATAGCTAGGGCTCACCGCCATAGAAAGAAAACAAGAAGATAGAAGAAGAATGTTACATAGATAAAAAAAAATTCAATGTAACAAGAAGCCCACCATAATTGCTCACACACTTTTATAGTCTCACATAAAAAATATCGGATACCTTTAGCTCATTACCTTTAGGAACCCTAACATGAAGTTCACACTACTCTGCTCAATTTTGCATCACTCACATCACTTGCAAAAATATCACATCTATCTTCCTTCTTACTCTTTCCACTCCCACTCTTGCATCAACACCATACATATTTATATAAATATCTACCTTAAAAACTTTCTACAATGTTGGCCATTAGCCATTAGACATTCAAATTCAAAATAGGTCAAAACCTAAGCATTCCCATGGTGGATAGGAACAAAAGGCAACCCACATAAATCCTTAATTATGACCCAAATAGATCCCAACACTCTTCAACGTGCTTCCATAAGCCTCACATGTAGTGTTAAACACAAGGTTGGCCAACACCCATATAAAACACCATAGACACTAAGTACATGCGTCCTTAGATCAAGCCAAAAGTTTTGGACATCATAATTCACTTGAAATCAATCTAGAACAATCCATGAACTACTTGAGATTCATCAAACATTTCATCCAAGCTCACATCAACAAATACTTCAACTTAGAATAATTGATAACCCTTAATTGCATACTGATAAATGAAACTCGCACTGTACTACACCAAATCAAGTAAAAAATTGAATACTAAACGATAAAAGAATTATAAGAAACTTTCCAAATATACACAACTTGAATCCAAATAGTGAAGAAATGTGGAGCAAATACATTTCTCCTAGACCATAAAAAAAACGTTATTGAGCAGCTGGTTCACACACTGGTGAAAATATCTCACATTGTAAAATGATCCAAAAACCCAAATTATGAATATAGCAACATCTAACACTCATTAATAACCTATAATATTTGCACAGTCATAGCATCAACACTGAAAGAACATGAAGCATAATATCAAAGGAAATTATGAACATTTGCACAACACAGTTTACTCTATTTTTAAATTTCCTCGAAAGCACTTGCTAACCAAGTACTAGAGACATCATCTCAGCTCATTACTTCATTCCAACATAGTTCCATGTACTCACAACACTTCCTCAGGGTCTCAACTACACATGCACAACCTGTTTTCCTCTTTTTAGCAATTTTCTCAATATCTTCAACATCTTTATCCATAGTTGACAACAATGACAACACCAGTCAGTAGACTTCTTGTTGACATCAATGACAACACCATCATACTTGCAACAAGATAGACACAAAGAACCTTTTGTTACAAAAATATTTTTTCATGTTGAACTTATACTCTGGAAACTCAGGAATATGATAGAACTAGTATAGGAACACTCTCCTTCCAAACCACAAAGTAAAATTGCATTTCTAAAAGAAATGTTGATCATAATTATATTGTTAGAGAAATCTCTTTTTCTAAAAAATATCCCATAATAGAAACATACTGATGCAAACTTTTGGACCACCACTGTCATAGTGAATAGATGTAAGCACGATATTACAAATATAAAATAGTCATACAAACACTCCTTATAAACTAATAATATATGTCTTGATTTTGTATCCTACCAACATAGAACATATTGAACTTATATCAACAATGACATTACTGACATCCTTTGACAACAACCTTTGACATAGATGACAACCCATGTTCAACATCACCCCCCTTTTCATTGATGGAAAACAACAAAATGTTGGGCCATCAAACCAACCAACTACGCACAAAGATATTACTCCCCCTTAGAATGATTTCTCCACTATAGCATTTTGAGTTCAATCTCCCTCAACATTTCAAAATTTTGAGTTCACTTTCTCCGCCTTTGACATCAATGGCAAAGGGTCAACAATTTCTCTCTCACTAATACCAATCTTTGCAAGCACATAATTCTAGACACAAGACAATAACTTCAAGTGTAGAGAAATGTAGAGCATTTCTCTTAACCTCCCTGATTGTAGCAACACTTCTTTCTCCCCCTTTCTTCATTTGTGGTACTCTGCACAATCTAGACACTTATTTCTTGGATAGACTCCCCCTGAGTACATGCTTTACTCTGAAAATATACCAAAAGACCACCAAACTTTCTTGTGGTAGGGAGACCAAGGCCCCCCTCACCCTAAACCCTATCCCTTAACCTTAACCCTAATGCCGATATAATAAGCCCTTAACCATATACAGTCAACCCTATAGCCTATACCCTCAACCCTACACCCTATCCCTAAACCCTACATAAAGATAGAGATAGATAGAGAGAGGTGAGATAGAGAGAGGATAGGTCTACATAGGGAGGGATGGAGAGGTAGATAACGAGGGATAAGGGGAGAGGTAGTAAGGGGAGATAGATAGAAAGCTAAGATAGAGAGATCTAGGTAGATAGTGGAGAGAGAGAGGTTAGATAGGCTAGGCCTTATACCTCATTGGATGAAACCTTGACCCTATACACTCCTAAGTGATATACCCTAAACCCTACATATTATATAATATACCCTATACTCTAAACCCTACACTCATCCCTAGGTCATAAAACCTATATAGTCTAGCCCCTAAACATTATACCTTCAAACCTCAAGGTTCATATACCTAAAATATAAACATTATAACTCTTGATCTTATACTCTCAACCCTATACCGTAAAACCTATACCATCAACCCTAAACCCTAAAGCCTATCCCTTAACCCTAGGCCTTAAATCCTATAGGCTCAACCCTATACCATATACCCTCTTGACCCTAAACCCTACCCCTCAACCTTAGACCCTAAGGCCTATATAATGAAACCTCAACCATATATAGTTAACCCTTTACCCTATTCCCTCAACCCTAAACCATATCCCTCAACCCTAGGCCTTAAAGCCTATTGGATTGACCCTCAACTCTATACATTCCTAAACGATATACCATAAACCATATACACTATATCATATACCCTATACTCTAAATCCTACACATAGCCCTAGGTTGTAAAACCTATACCTTATACCTTCACTTTAGTCCCTAAACCTTATACCTTCAACCCTCAAGGTTTTTATACCTTCAAACCTAAACCTTATAACTCTTGATTGTATATTCTCAACCCTAAACCCTAAACCCTATATCATCAACCCTAAACCCTAAACTCTATCCATCAACCCTAGGCCTTAAAGCCTATAGGATAAACCCTCAACCCTACACCACATACCCTCTTTGACACTAAACTGTATCCCTCAATCTTAGACCCTAAGGCCTATATAATAAACCCTCAACCATATACATTCAACCCTATACCCTATATCCTCAGCCATAAACTATATCCCTCAACCCTAGGCCCTATATCATCAACTGCAAACCCTACACCCTACAACCCAAACCCTAATACATAAACCTTATACCCTATATGTTAAACCCTTAAACCCAACATAGAGAATTTAACGTGTTTAAATCTACATATAATTAAATTTAATCATAAACCATCAACCCAAATCCCCCAAACCATAGGCCCTACACCTTAAATAATGAGTATGAGATAGAGAGAAGATGTGAGATAGAGAGAAGAGAGATCTACATAGGGATGGAGGGAGAGGTGAGACAAAACAATAGATATGGGGATGAGAGTAGAGAGGGGGAGATGTGAGACTTAACCTTAAACTCAATACCCATTTAACCCAAAAACCTATAGAGATAGTGGAGAGAGAGAGGTTAGATAGAGAGAGGTAGATCTAGAGGAGAGAGAGAAGTGAGATAAAGAACTTGATAGAGATGGGGAGGAGAGTAAAGGGGGGAGATGTGAGACTTAACCCTAAACTAGATATATACCCATTTAAACTAAAACCCTTTACTCTATACCATCAGTTCCCTAAACCTTATCCCTCAACCTTATGAACTAAATCCAAATACACCTAATCCTATCCAATCTCTTCTTTCTAGTCACCATCGTTTTTCTATTTCCTAATCAAGGATTGTATATGCATATTCATTCTCTATTTCTTGCATTTGTCCCTACACTCAATGTATTTATATGGTCACCCAGTCTTCATCTCCATACAACTCATCTCATAATTGCATTTTCATCTAAAGTCTTTAGAATTATTATTGTAAGAATCTTCTCATCATTACATTTTCATCTTAAGTGTTTAGATTTGTTATTCAAAGTATCTTATCATCATTGCATTTTCGTCTGAAGTATTTATATTTAAAAGTATTTGTAGCATCTTATCACCATTTCATTTTTATCTAAAGTATTTATATTTTTTATTCTAAGCATCTTATTATCATTTCATATTTTCATCTTAAGCATTTAGATTTATTATTCTAAGCATCTTATCAATATTTCATGTTTCATCTTAAGTGTTTAGATTTGTTATTCTAAGAATCTTAACTTAACAAAACATGTATGTGTTTTTCTAAATTATTTGGGCTTACAATGGATTTAACTTACCAAAACCCTATGCACTTAAACCTAACTATACACATAACCCTAAACTATATACCCATAGCAGTAAGATCTATACCCATAACCCTAAATTGTATAGAGAGAGAATTTAGATAGAGAGAGGTAGTTATAGGGAACTAAAGTCTATACCTTATACCCTATATTTATCCCCCAACCCTAGGAAACAAAACCAATAGGTTAAACCCTTAAACATATACTCAACCCTATACTATCCTATACCCTTAACCCTAAAACCTATAGCTTATACCCTCAACCCTAAACCCTATCTCTCAATCCTAGGCCTTAAAGCCTATAGGCTAAACCCTCAATGCTCAACCTTATACCATATGTACCCTCATGAATATTGCAAGTATGAAGGTGTTGTCATTGATGTCAACTATATGTTGAGGAAGGTTATTGCATGATGAAGATGTCGAAGATATTGAGAAAATTGCAAAAAAAAATTGTTGTAGATTGCGTGCATGTGTAGTGGAGATATTGAGGAAGTATTGTGAGTACATGGAGCTATCTTTGTATTGTAGTTTATAGAGATGTGCTGGAATGAAGTAATCAAGTAATTGATAAACAAAGAAAACAATGTTGTGCAAGTGTTCAAAATGTGCTCCGAGATGTACTCTGTGTTTCTTCTATGTTGATGCTATTCATGTGCAGATCTGATGTGTTGTTCATGGTTTTTAGTAGTTTCTATGTTCAAAATTTTGGTTTTGGGATCATTGTGTAGAGAGATATTTTCATCAGTTTGTTAACTAGTTTTTTAGTGGTGTTTTTGGTGGTTTGGGAGAAATGTATTTGCTCCATGTTTCTCCACATTTTTGTTTCAAGTTGTGCATATATAGGAAGTTTCTTATAATGTTTGTATCTTTTAGAATTTAAGGTTTCACTTGATTTGGTATAGTATAGTGTGTGAATAAGGTTAACTGGATGTGTTGGGTTGAAGTATCTCTATGATGCTTGTTTGGATGAAGTCTTTGTTGGATCTTAGGTGGTTCATAGATTATTGTAATGAAGTAATTGATAAACAAAGAAAAAAATGTTGTGCAAGTGTTCAAAATGTGCTTCGGGATGTGCTCTGTGTTTCTTCTATCTTGATGCTATGCCTGTGTGGATCTGATGTATTGTTCATGGTTTTTAGTAGTTATTATGTTCAAAATTTTGGCTTTGGGAGCGTTGTGTAGAGTGAGATATTTTCACCAGTTTGTGAACTAGTTTTTTAGTGGTGTTTTTTGTGGTTTGGGAGAAATGTATTTGCTCCATGTTTCTCCAAATTTTTGTTTCAATTTGTGCAGATTTGGGAAGTTTGGGAAGTTTCTTATAATGTTTGTATCTTTTAGAATTTAAGGTTTCACTTGATTTGGTATAGTATAGTATGTGTTTCATGCATCATTGTGTGAATAAGGTTAATTGGATGTGTTGGGTTGAATTATTTCTATGATGCCTATTTGGATGAAGTCTTTGTTGGATCTCAGGTGGTTTGTAGATTATTCTAGACTATGTTCAAGTTAATTTTGTTGTCTAGAAGTTTCAGATTGATTTAAGGAAGTGTGTATTTAATGTTTTATGGTGTTTAGCATGGGTATTGGCCAACCTAGTGTTAGCACTACATGCAAAGTTTATGAAAGAATTTTGAGGTGTGTTAGGATTTATTTTGGCCCTAATTAAGGATTTATATGGGCTGCCTTCATTCCTATCCACAACGGGAATGTTTAGGTGTTGACCTAATTTGAAAATTTAAATATAATGGATAGTTGTTGACCTTGGAGAAGGTTTTCAAGGTTGAGGTTGATATAAATAAGAGTGGTGTTGTTGTTAGATGCAAGAGAGAGGCAAGATAGATGCGAGTGATAAATGTGATGCGAATTTGAGTAGAGTAGTGTGAATTTCAAACTATTGGATTCCTAAAGGCACTGAGCTAAAGGTGTCTATAATCTTTCGTTCAAGGCTATGAAAGTGTTGGAAAATTTGTGGTGGATTCCTTATTGCATTGATAAGTTATTCTCTATGTAACGTTTCTCTTTTGTCTTATTTGTTTCTTTCTGTGGTAGTGATCCTTGGCTATGAGCCTTTTTGGACAGTGTGTCCTATTTTGGCAGTGAGCCTTTGTAACAATTTTGTAATTATTTATATTATGAGCTAATCCTCACTGTTTTTTTTCAATCATTGGGTTTTCCATGTAAATCTAGTGTTATTTTGTGTATAGTGTTGCTACTTCAGTTTCTATTATTTGCATTTCATGATTAATCACTTTAAAAAAGTAAGGGTTTAGTGAATACATGTAGATCTGATTATTGTTGAGGGTTTTTGATGTTTTAATTTACTACAATTGATTCATCCTCCTCTTAGTTATCTTGTTCCTTCAACAATTGGTATCAAAGCAAGGTTCCTTGGATAAGATCTTAACTGCTTGAGGTAGATCTGTGATGGCAAACAAGATAGATTGACCTAGATTTAATGGAATAGACTATGCATTCTAGAAGAAAAATATGGAAGGATATCTAGCATCTCATGGATTTGAGATTGAAAAGGAAATAAAGACTCAATATGTTGTACCTTTGAATGGTTCAAGTAGAAGTAATGAGATCAAGGAACATGAGGTAAATGCTAAGGAAAGATTTATTCTTGTGAATAATCTTTCACATTCTAAATTGGTTTAAGTTATGAATCTTAAGACTGCTAAAGAAGTTTGGGATAAGCTTGAGAGCATTTATGAAGGAGATGACAAGGTTAAACAAGCAAAGTTACAGAATCTGAAGGGAGAATTTGAGACCCTATGAATGTTTGAAGATGAAACAATTACAACCTACATGCAGAGAGTCGATGAGTTGGTAAGTGCAATGAGAGGTCTTGGTGCACAAGTCAAAGAACCTAGGGTGGTAAAGAAAGTTCTCAAAACTCTTCCTGATTCATACAGTGAAAAGGTATCCGCTATAGAGGAAGTTGCAAATTTTAATACTTATTCTAGATATCAGTTGATTGGTACACTAACTTCATTTGGAATGAGAAAACTTGGTTTGAAAAATGGTACAAAAGTGGAGATTGCTTTCAAGGCTAGAAAATCAGAAAAGGTTGAAGATTCAGATGGAGAAGATCTTGATGATGTGGAAGTTAGCTTTGTAGGAAGGATGAAGAAGGGAACTGGTAAATACAAAGGTAAACTACCTTTCAAATGTTTTGGTTGTGAAAATATAGGTCACTATGCTTCAAGATGTCCAAACAGAGTTGTGAACAATAAAATTAAGGAGAATAAAGGAAAGACGATCAAAAGATCTTTAGTTACTATTTCAAAGGAGATGCTGGTATTTATGATGATGAATCTGATTATGGAGATGTTGATGAAAATGAATTCTTGTTCGTGGCTTTAAAAAATGAATCTACTTATGCTAACTCTAAAATTTGTGTAAAGGAAAGTGTTCTGGAGAAGGTTGAAGGTACTTTGGTATTTGCTAAATTCATGTTAAATAGGACAAAAACTATTGTGTTGTTAACAATGGTTGCTCTAATCACATGACCAGAGATAAGTAAGTTTGTTAAATTTGAAAAATATGATGGAGGATTAGTTAAATTTGGAGATGACTCAGGAGGTAAGATTTGTGGAATACATATTCAATAAGTTTTGATGGAAAGCATAATACTGAAGATGTTTACTATGTTAAGCGTTTAAGGAATAATATTTTGAGTGTTGGACTAATGTGTAGCAAGGGATATAATCTTGTGTTTAAGGATGAAACATGTGAGATCAGGAAAGGGTCTGAAACTGTGATTGTTGCTAGTAAAAGGACAAATCAAAATATCTATTAGCTTAAGGGTATTGATGGTTATTGCTTTATGTCTCAGATTAATGATAGTTGGTTATGGCACCAAAGGATGTGTCACATGAATTTTGATAATTTGGTGAGAATCAATTCAGTATCTACCAAGAATGACAAAGCCTATCAATGTTGTTTGCAAGAATTGTTAGTTTGGAAAGCAAATAAGGAGTAGTTTCAAGGGAAAGGAACAATCTGCTACCAGACTACTAGAATTAATACAAACAGATCTATGTGGTCCTACAAGTGTGAGAATTCTTCAAGGTGACAGGTATTTCATGCTTTTTATTTATGATTACGCTAGAATGGCATGGGTTACTTTTCTTAGAGAGAAATCCAATGCACTAGATAAATTTAAAGCATTTAAATCTATGGTTGAGAATGAAACAGATTTTGAAAATGAAATGTTTGAAGTCTAATAGAGGTGAAAAATTCACCTCTAATGAGTTTAACATGTTTTTTAAAGTTCATGGAATAAAGAGGAACTTGTCTGCCCCTAGAACTCCTCAGCAAAATGGAGTTGTTAAGAGGAAAAATTAGACTATTCAAGAAGCTACTAGAACTATGATGAAAGAAGCAAACCTATTGAATGTCTATTGGAGAGAAGAAATTCATACTATTGTTTATATACTTAATAGAGTTCAAGAAAAAGCTAACAACACAAAGACTCCCTATGAGTTATTGTATGGAAGGATTCTTACTATGAAGTACTTTAGAGTATTTGGAAGAAAATGTTATATCAAAAGAGATGAAGAAAACTTAGGAAATTTTGATGCAAGGTATGATGAAGGTATCTTCCTTGGATATTTTACTAAAAGCAAAGCTTACAGATGTTGCAACAAAAGGCTGAGAAAGATTGTTGAAAGTGCAAATGTTAAGGTTGATGAAAATTTATAGAATTCAATTCGTGTAGATGGATATGTTTTAGATGAACCTAATTATAGAGAAGAAGAAGAAGAAGAAAAAGCTGAAGAAAAATAAGTTTGGAATGAAGAGGAAGAAGCTCCAGAGAAGACCCCTAAGACACGTAAGTATGTGCAAAAGAATCATTCTAAAGAAAAAATCATTGGATATAAGAGGAAAGGAGTATTGACAAGAAGTAGAGCTAATGAAGCTGAGGTAAATCTATGTTTACTCTCTAAATTTGAACCTAAAATAGTGAATGAGGCATGCAAAGATGAACATTGGATGAAGGAAATGGAAGAACTTATGCAGATTGAGAAAAATCAGACTTGGGAATTGCTTTTGAGACCGATAAAAAAGAACATAATTGGAACTAAGTGGGTATTTAGAAAAAAAAATGATTGAGAATGGAGAAGTAGTAAGAAATAAGGCAAGGCTTGTATGTAAGGGTTATGCACAAGTGGAAGGAATAGAATTTGAGGAAACATTTGCTCTAGTGGCTAGGATGGAAGCTATTAGAATGTTTTTGACATTTGCAGCATACAAGGACTTTAAATTTTATCAGATGGATGTGAAGTCTTCTTTTCTAAATGGTGAGTTGAAAGAAGAGGTTTACATGGAACGACTAGAAGGATTTCAGTTGTCAGATCAATTGGATATGGTGTGTAAATTGAAAAAGGAATTATATGGATTAAAGTAGTCTCACAGAGCTTGGTATGCAAGATTGGACAAATGTTTGATACAACAAGAATTCAATAAAGGCATCGCAGATAGTAATCTTTACTTCAAAATTGAGGAAGAAAAAATCTTGGTAGTGGTTGTGTATGTGGATAATATTATCTTTGGAGGAAATGAAGCTACATGTGTAAGAAATTTGTAAAAGAGATGAAAAAAGAGTTTGATATGTCAATGTTTGGGGAGATGAATTTCTTCCTTGGGCTAAAAATCAATCAAACAAATAAAGACATTTTTATTTCACAATCAAAATATGTCAAAGAGATGTTGAAGAAGTTTGGAATGGAAGACTCCAAACCGGTATGTACTACTATGCTGATGGGTTACAAATTAAGCAAGGATGATGACTCACCTAAGGCTAATCAGAGCAAATATAGATCTATGATTGGTCAATTGCTATATCTAAATGCTACTAGATCAGATATCATGCATGTAGTTTGTCTTGTGGCTAGATTTCAAGAAGATCCTAAAGAGACACATGTTGCAGCAGTGAAGAGGATATTCAGATATTTAAAAGGCACTCTAGATTAGGGCTTGGGGCTTGTCGTATTCTAAGGATATTGATTTCACATTAAGTGCCTATAGAGATGTAGATTGGGTTGGTTGTATTGATGATAGGAAAATTACAAATAATGGTGCATTCTTTCTTGGATGTAGATTGGTGTCATGGTTAAGTAAGAATCAAGATTTAGTTTCTTTATCTATTGTAGAGGTTGAGTATATTGTAGTAGCATCTTGTTGCACACATGTATTATGGATGAGACAGACATTGAAGGATATTAGAGTAGTGTATGATGAGCCTATATCTATCTTTTGTGATAACACAAGTGCAATTAACATTTCACGGAAACATCACTTGAAAAAAATCTAGAATATTCCACAAAAACCATGAGATCTAACAAATTCCTTTGCAACATCTTTCACCTGAATAATGTACACACCCAGTACACACAAACAACCTTCCACACACTATTACTCAAGAAATAAACTTTTGAAGCACCAAACCATGAATAAATTTCACTATAGGTAGATATGATCATTATCAACACACTTCCAAAACCACAAGAGTAGAAACCAAACTATAGAGAAATGTAGAGAAAAAAAAATTCTCCTAGACACCACTGCAACAATTAGTTCACACATTGGTTAACACAAATCTCTCTGCACAATGAACCAAACCAAAAAAATTATAAATATAGAACTTCTAAATACCTTTGACCAACATATCTAAACCACACAAGTAGATATTCAAGATAGAAGAAATGCGGCCCAAAAATAGAACATCACACTATGTATTAGAACACCTTTGCAACACATTATTTTCATCTTTTATTCACTCAAAAGCACTTGGAAACCAAGCAGGTCAGAGACATACTCATCATATTCCAAACTTCCTCATCATCACCAAACTAACAACATCCACCAACACAAGCTTATCAAAGCAACACTAGAGGTTGACACAAGTAGCACTTACAAATGACAACATAATGCAACTAATCAAAGCATCACTAGTTGATATTAATGACAACACAAACAAAAGCTTGCAACAATCTCCCCCAAGCTTGTTGAAATCAATGAAAATTCCAACTACTCATACTTACAAAACACCAATCCTTTTACTAAGAGCAGATATCTCCATCTTTGAGAGCACTTAAGGTATGGTCCATCAGTAATTTAGAGGGGGTCCCTTGACCTTCCTTCATCCTCTCATAGGGGGAGTTTTTTCCACAGGTTTTTCTCCTTCTCTTCTTTTCCAAGGTATTTTTTTTCTTTTCTCATGGTTACCTGATTAGGCCTTGATGCTAGGTCCCATCTTAGTATCTTTTGTATAATTTTATCCTATGTTGAACTTTAGAGGGGGTGTTAGTGTAAAATAATTTTTTTTTATACCCACTTAAGTTTACTTAGTATTTTTTTTCATCTAGTTACATTTATTTATTTAAGTAATTAGTTTATTAGCTATTTACTTTATTTACTCTAGATTTGGATAAGATTTCCTACTATATTGGATAATCTTACTTAGATAAGCTTTCCTTTTTAGATAATTGTTTAGGAGAAAATTTTCACCCCTCTTTCAAATTCCCCTTTTACATCCCTCCACCTTAGAAAATCAAACCTGACTAAGAAATTCCACATCACCCATCCATAATACATCCACTTGGTACTTTCCTTTTGTGTTGGTGGGGGAATTTTTGTTAGGGATGCAAGCATAGTGCACAAATGTTTGCGCAGTGTGTTGACATCTCTGATAGATTCATGCCTTTGGAGTTTGCAGGAACGTTACACTCCTCATTGGGGACGAAATGTAACACCTCTGTGTCGACCATCTGACCCGAAAATGGCTCTTTCCCTCCCATTTTGATCTTTAAATGCATCCATTTCACATTCATTTGATACTCTACAATCTCTTTAGCATTCCACTTCATCTTCTTGGAAATTCATTCAATCTCTTAAACATTGCTTGGAAACTTGTTGCTCCATCAACTTCATTGAGAACGTGTTGTGCCACCATAGAAGCTACAAGTTTGGTGTCTTGCAAGACCTCCTTCATCACTTCCATGGTCGTGTTGACTTTTCCAAGCTTATAGTCTTGCATTCTCTCTTCATTGTCCTTGAGTTCCTTTGGGTGGAGGTGGTGTATGTGTGTGTGGAGTTTGCTAGCGAACTAGACTTTCAGTGAGCTGGACTTCGTCACCCTCATTCTAGTTGTCTTCTTTATCATCTTCATAGTTATTTATTGCATTCTATTATTTATCATTCCATTTATTACATTAAAACTCATTGACTAGATAATTAGTAGGTATTTTTGAATTTCGTACTATATTTTTTAGTTTTTGGTCATACGGACGGTACCGCCCCAGAGAGATGCCAACACATCATGCTGTCATCTCTGACCCATGCTACTATCCTTGGGAAAATAGTTTTCTAAGGTATAGTTCAGGTTCCAAAAACTGGCTTGTTTAGTCCCATTCAAACATTCAAATCAGTAGAGTGATAGAAGCACTTGAGAGTGCTCTTTATTCTCTATCCTTGACCTAAATGCCCACTTAGCTTGAGGTAAGTTAGGGTAACCCTCTGCTCTTGGATCTCCGTGACCTGGAGCCTTGGTGTGATTGGTCCCCCTACCTTACATTTTGGTGAACCTGACATGAACAACATCTATCTGTTTCTTCACATCAAAACCTTTTCCCACACACTCAGTAGCCGAACTAGACTTGGGTGTTGTGAAGGTGAATGAGCATCACAACTTAATCTATGAATTTTGGGCACATTTTTAGGAGATGTCTACAACACTTACCGATGGAAAAGATGAAGGTCACTTTCGGTTTTAATTCTAGCTTTACTACTAGGTTTTCTACAGATTTTACTGATGAGATGGGTTTCATAGACGAGACCACTCTTGCTCCTACTCCTCCAACATCCCCTATAGATTTGTCTATGGATGAGGATTATGTTGTCCATATCCCTACAAAGAATCTTTTAGAATAAGATAGGAGGTTGTTGGACCTCATGAATCATTTGGAGAAAGCACCAAATATGGAAAGAGATGTTATAATCTCTAGCGAGGTGAGATATATGCTAGGTAAGGACCAAATGGGTATAGAGTTCTTACGTGGCCTTACCAATTTGATCGAAGCATACATTCCTTCATATAACACTAGACTAGATACTACTCGAGGAGAGGTGGTTGAAGCTTATGAGAGACATATAAGCGTTTTGATGCCTACCATGTTTGTATGCATGGTCAAAATGGGCCCCTCGATTAGTGTTTCCTCTACTTCTCAAAAGCCTAACACTGTCAAGGTGAGTAGGATACCCCTTGGTTTTAGTTTCACCCCTCCTACCTCACCTGGTTGTTGGTTCTTTGATGAGATGAGTGGCGGTGGATTTAGTAGTAGTGGTGGCACTGGCGATGGTGGCTTGGGTGGTGCTAGTGGTGGTAGCACCGATGGAGGTCATGGCGGTGGCTCTAGTGGGGGTCACATCGGTTGTGGTTCCTAAGGGGGTCACAATAGTGGCTCTGGAAGTGGCTGTGGAAGTGGTTTTGGTGGTAGTGGTTCTGGGGGAAGTTTCACTGAGCCTTTGTCATCCTTTGACCTTGTTCTGAATACTCTTCTCCAGAACATGGGTCAGATGCAAAACCTGTGTGAAAGCCTTTCTCAAGCCTTTGCCCAACCTATCTTCCAACCTTTCTTTTGACATAGTCCATTTCCAGTGGTGATTTTGAGTACCCCTTTCCCATAGAGAATGGAGATTCCTAAGTTTGCAAAGTATGGTGGTTAAGGGGATCTGCAGACACATGTGTCAACTTTCAATGCCATGTGTACGAATTTATTTCATCATGATGCTCTAATGGCCAAAATCTTTCCTTGATCTCTCAAGGACACACCACTTGAGTGGTACTATTCCTTGCCTGATAATTCTATATTCTCATTTGACCAGCTCGTTAATCAGTTTCTCTATCAATTCCAAGCTAACATCGGTCTAAAGATAACCTTCTTAGATCTCGTCCAATGTAAGCAAGGAGAAAATGAGAAGATAACTGACTTCATAGCATGATACAAAGCGCTAGTTTCACAAACTTCATACCCACTGCTTGACTTAGATGTGCAAAAGGTATTCATAGGAAACCTACAGCAAGCCTGGAAAGAGAAATTCACCTTAATGAAATACCCTTCCTTTGTGCATCTATGTGCTACACTATAGGAGTACTAGCAAATGATGGTTTAGTTCGGGGGATCTTCCTTCTACTCCTATTTTGAGGGAAAGTCTATTGTGTCTATTTCAGGAAAAGGAAAGGTTGTTACAAATGTAGTTTTTGAGACTAATGATCATAGCCTTAGACATAATGGGAAATTTATGAAGTTAGCTGAAACTTATTCTTCTATTCTGCAAAAGCTATTAAAGGATAAGATCATAACTTTTGAAAATCACTGACCTTTAAAGGAAGCTTATCCTAATTGATATGATGGGAATAATTTTTTTCATTACCATCATGTCAATGGAAATGATACAGAGCATTGTATGTTCCTGCATCATGAGATATAGGATCGCATCGACAATAGTACCATCCATCTCGATGGGAAGAAGCAAAACAAAAATAATTTGATAGTGAAGGCTAATAGTGAGTTGCAGATTTACACAGACCTATTCTGTCCCATTTTGCAAACTTGATTATTGACCCCTTCGATGCTTCTCCTCAACCCTCAACATATGTTAGTATGTTTTTTATTACTCCTTTCCCACAGCCTACAACTAGTTCACTAGATGTGACTTTCACTTCGCAGGACTTGCCTCTGAATAATAAGCCCTTTCCTCTATACATTCCTACTCACCTCAATGGAAACATTGTGACAAGATTCCTAGTTGACCCCATGAGCTAAGTAAATGTTATTACAGAGGAGATGTTATGGTTAAAATAATTATAGGAGGAATACAAGAAAACAAAATCTATCATACGTACACATGATAGTATCTCTCTTAATCCATATGGCTCTATAACTCTTTCCATCCTAGTTGGACCTAGGGCTATGGATACAAATTTTGATGTCATTCTAGAATCTGACCTATTCAGGGTGAAGTTGGGCATCTCATGGCTAGCTTCCATGAACAAAATCACTTATGTTATTTACAAATGTTTAAACTTATCTCATGAAGGTGTTGTGCATGTTGTGCATGACACTGGATATTATCCATTGGTATCCCATGGACGTTATTCCATGGATCATTTTTGGCCTACCCCGATTGGCCAGCTCCTCCTAGAATGGACTTGCTTTAAAGAAATTACGTAAAGTATAAAATTGAGGGAAAAGGACAATTGAAAGTGACTCACCCAATATTATAGTAGCAAGTTGCCTCCTTCTCTTGGAAGAGAAAGGAGAAGCTTTCCCATCCTTAGGGCACCACTTCTATCTCCCTCCCTGAAGAGGAGCTTTGGGTAACTACTCCTAGTTTTCACATAAGAATTTTGATGGTACTTGCTTGGCGTAAAGCTAAGATTTAGGTATCTAACCTTCCTACCTTGCCCACATGCCCTTGGCTTGGTATGTATGGTAAGGGGAAGGGTTCCCATGGGGTTTATTCTATGTCTTGGCCTCTATGGCCTCCTACTGCTCCTACTCCCAAGGCATTGAATGGGAAGAGGCCCACCATTGAGGTGTTAGAGCTGACTCCCCCTATTGTTGCTCTAATCTCTTCTCAATCTCTCCCTCCTTCTCCCATCCAGGAGTCTCTCCCTCCACCAAAAATGGCCATGATCGACACTCTGATGGCCAAGCAAGATTCCTTTATTAAATCCTAGCTTCTAGCTTCTAGCTCCTAGAGTCATAGGAATTGCGCACAAGCATCAACGAAAGGCTCTGGCTGTTGAGTAGGCTGCTTTGTAGAGGAAGGAAGGGGAGTCAACCATCCTTGTTTTAGGGCTTGCTTTTGTGTCCTCCTCTCTCATCCCCTCTGCTTTAGTTCAATCATCCCTAATGCTACTTTTGGCTCCTAGTATGAGTGTAAATTTTCCTAACCCCAAAAGGGTGTAGGTGTTTATTGCTCCTTCGGTCAAGCTACCTCTCTTAATGTCCCTCTTGGATATCTCACTATTCTCAAGGCATATGGACATGTTTAACACCTTGGTGATGTCCATCATGGTCTTCTCCTCCTTCGTACCTTCTGCCTCATCCATGGGGATCTTGCATCCTACAAAGAAACGAAAGATGGAGGATGGCCTCACTAGCAATGGGGTTCAAAAGAAGAGTTCAACTTCCTTAGAGGGTGGTTCTGAGTTAGCATGTGTCATCCTAGTGATGAAAGAAGTTCTGATGTCCCTAGAGTTAGTCGGTGCTCCTAAGTCACTCAAATAACCTAGCAGTGAATCTTAGGCATTTCCTCCATCGCTTGTTGATTTAACACATGTGATGTAGAGCAGGGAAAAAACTAGACAATTGATACCATATTTCACAACAATGGGTTCATTCCTTTCTCTAAGCTCAAAGGAAATCATTTTAGGCAAGCTTCTTCACAAGGGTAGACATTTGATCTTCAAGACAACTAGCCATTCAAGGGTAACCACAAATCACAATCACCCACAAGGACCCTTTGGTATCTAATCTAACAAACACACTAAGAAAAACACTTACAAGGGCTCTGACATATCAACCAATGACCTTTTGTTCACAAATTTCCCCTTTACCCTAGTAGCCTTTCAAAACTATGTTTCATACATAACTTGTAGGGAAAGCATGACCTTCAAAATGTAAATACACTTATAGATACCCTTTTTCCCATTTACAAACATATCCCAAAACAAGGGTAGGGTCCTTTGTACAGAATGAGTCAAATTTTGACTGTCCTACTTATGGATTAGGCCTAACTAGGTCTCTAGGTATGACATCAATGGGTTCAGGGCTTCAAGAACTCTCAAGTCTTGCTCCAACACCTTAGACATGTAATATGGGGTCTCAAACACCTGATCCAATCACAAGGATCATCCTCCAATACTCTTGCAAACAATTTCTTCAATTCACTAGGGTTCTAGAGCTTGCTACATGAAGATTCAAATCATAGCAACAACTTCACACGTTCCAAATCAACTCCCCTATCTCTACAACTTTAGGGAAGAAAATTTCATGTTATTACAGTCCATTCCATTGATTTTGAGGTCTATTCACTGGTGGAATGGAGTTATATGCATTTTACACAGTCACTAATTACCCTACCTAGGGTTTCAACCAGTTTACAACAAAATGGGCACAACTTGCTTGAATATAAGTGAAATTACATGCACTCAACACCAAAAGAAAGTATATTTAGATTAATTTAATCTCCAAATGGTTTGGAATCAAAATGAAACTATACATTCATGTACAACATAAAAGAAAAGCACAAAAAATGTAAGAATTACAGAAAAAAGAGTTCTTTATTGCTCAAATCTTCAAATCTCCAAAAACCAACCTTTTCCCTCAATGGTACAAGGCTTCTTATAAATTTTTAATCATGTTCCAATAGTTCATAACCAATCTTTCAAATTCCAACGTTTCATCTTCCAATTTGACAACAAAAATGCAAAAGTTGCTTTTTGCAACTTTGACAACATTGACACTTTTTACATTTGCACACTAACTCACCCCTAATGACTTAAAGTAGACTCAAACAAACAAGAAATGGTCCTTTAAAACCTTATTACATGCAATTAACTCAAGAAAAACAAATTTTCAACTTTTGACCCCTCTTGGGGCATGAAAACCTATGGTGTCATTGCACCATACTCCCGGGGAAGAAAAGATTCAAGCTCCACTTGAATGGAGGGTAGCAACATGAGAACCATGCTTGAAATCTCTTTCCTAATGTCTTTAAGTCTCTTCACATTTTATTTTTTGGAATAGTTCCATGATTTCTTCATCTTTACTTTAGGTTTCTTGAACACTTTGAAAAGGTAGTTGAACTTGTCAATATAAGCATGTCCCCCATCCGCACCTCTACCTTGTAACTAATCCTTTTTTCCTTGATGGATGTTATGTATGCCAATAGTACCTTGCTCTCCTTCAATGGCTTGTTTTATTTTCACCTTAGGTTTCTCACCTCTCAAGTCCACAATCTCATCAAGAGCACTTTGTCTTCTCTCTTTGTCTCTAACCATCATGTCATCAAGCTTGGGTTCTTGATCAGTGTTACTACCCTCTTCTAAAAGAGGTGAATCATAACTAACCTTGGTACCTTCTACATTATAGTCACTAACATCTACAACTCTCTTTTGTTGCTCCACTTGTAGTGGATTCTTTTCTAACTATCCATTTTCCATTTGCAACTTAATTTGATCATTATGTTGCTCTAGACTTCCTTTTCCCCTCAAACATTGCTTGCTCAACTCTGCAATCTCTTTCCCAGCAATACTCTTTCCTTTAGCATCCAAATCCCTTTCATTTACAACCTCCCAAACAAGTGCATCATTTGTGTTGACACCATCCCTTTCTTTAGACACATCACATTCTTCATTTTGTTTTTCATAGGCTATTGTGTATGACAGACCAACCCCTAGTACAAAATCCAAATAGTGATTAGCATCTCTCCTTGGAAACAAAATGTTGGAAAGTTCATTCACCACTATGTCTACATGATCCTTTAATGCATACTAAACTTCCCAATGCAACTCTTTAATCCTTGTTGATGTTAGAATAGTCCTAGGATTACTCACCATTGTATTATCTACCTCTACCTCTTTCATTGGCTTCAAAAACTCCTTTGTACCCATTGACATCACCCTACACTCCACTTGTGGGTTTTGGATTTCATGCTTCAATGGTGTAAGGGTGTAGGAAACTCCATCTTTTTCTATAACATCTATGTTTTTTTTCCATCATATTTGGAACTCCTATCATACTGCCAAGGCCTTCCCAAAAGAAAATGGCAAACATCCATTGGTATTATGTCACATAAAACCTTGTCCTTGTATCCCCCTATGTGAAAATCTACCCAACTTTGTTCTTTTAGAACCACTTGTTTCCCTTTGTTAAGCCAATAAACTATATATGGAGTTGATGCAGGAGCATCCAGTGGTGTAAGGCCAATCTTGCATCACCCAAAAATAGTTAAATTTCAAGTTTCTTAGTTTTTAGATGTTTTTACATTTTTGGATACCCTTTTCATCATAATGAAATTTCCAATTTACGGTTTTTATTTTCTATTCCTGGGTTGAAAGATATTGCAGTTTTAGTTTCCCAGATTTGCACCTAAAAATCTTTTGAGTTAGATTTGAGGCACTTAGAGTTCCCAGAACGGCCCTAAAACTTGCTAAAGTTGGTGTAGCGGATTTCAAGCACGTTATTGACTTCAAGACCTTTCCAACGGTTCAAACGGTTCACGAATCGGAGTCTCGGATCAAAAGTTATGGCCCTGGGAAGTTGGCGCACTTTCTAGAAGATACAATTGCAAATGTTCTTTTGAAATTTGAACTTCAAGTTGTAATTTTTCGGCGCCAAACCGCCTAAACTCAAATTTGAATGTTTTTTTGGCTTCAAACTAAAGAGGAGCTCTATTTATAGGCGGGTTTCTAATTTTTGGGTAATTTTTTGGGGACAAGCTCGCATATTGCGAAAGGGTGATTTTGTAGCTTTCTGTAACTTGCATGTGTTGTAGAACTTGGGGATTGGATATCCTCTGCATGTAAGAAGCTCCATTTTCTAAATAATAAAATTATTCTCTTGTTTGTGGGTTATTTTCTAAGTCTCAGGCTGCGCCCTCATCAGGAGTGGTATGAGGGATTTTCTTCAACTTAAGCTTTTCAACCATCTCAATTGAAATTGAGCATAAGGAAACATTGTTGGAAGTTGAATGAACCTTCATGTTCAAAATATGTGATATGATAGATCTCTAAATTTGAAAGTACAAATTTTGAGTCAAGATGGAAAAGCAATCTTATGTTCTCCATGATGGAAACAGTCTTCAAATTGATATTCCTCAACTTCATGAATCTTTGAATAAGAGATTGGATCTCTAGAACAGTAAGGGTTTGCATCACTATGTGTTATCAGAAAAGTGCAAAATTCATAATACCTATAAGCACAATGAGTTGGAATGTCTAACCTTTTTGGGTAAAATCGAGATGGTTTTGGAAAGGGATATTTTCATGTGGAACATGCTTGAACCACTAGCTTCTATAGATTTAGAGTTTGTTGATGTTGTAGTTGAAGCATTCATAGAGTTAGTTAAATATTAGCTTAGTGGTGGTAGGTGTTTGCAATATTTTCTCCTATCTAAATAGTGCAAAGTTCATAATGCAGCCCATTCGAAATTCACTTGTTGTTCATGTATAGACATTATCATCAAAGTTGGGAGACACCTAGAGTGGAAAAAACAATCAATTAAGGAATGTACTACAAAGAAGCCACCAAATTTTGGATTTGAAGAATGTGCAACAGATGTTGATCCATCCACAAATGAGGTAGCATGCCGGGGGGGAGAATCTAAAATATCCAAGGCAACAAAGGTAACTGATGAACATTCAAGCAAGGAGAAACTTATAGAAATAATGGATGTTGTTCCTACAGAGGTTAACCAAGGGTCTGAAATGGAAAACATAGTGGAGGATGACCCACAAGAGAAAGAAGTTATCATTCAAGCTTCCCTTGTTCATGATGAAGCTCCAACACAAACTAGATATGAAGAGTTTGTTGCCAGATTTATGAAAGATTGGGCGAGTTTGAGATATAGAGTCTACCTAAAGGATTTTTTACCAACTTGGTGCAGGATACATGAGGAGGAACATTATGAATTCACATGTTTTTAATGCCAAATAGCAATAAAGGAGGTGGAAGAAAGAGTGCAGGTGTTAAACCATACAAAGGACGTATAAAAAGCTACATCAAATGAATCTTCAATCAAGGAATTTCAACAAGTTGTTGAGGGATGCCTTGTGGAGGAGCTAACATGTGTTGAATATGAGGAATGCATAGCAGCAAATGCTGATGCAACCCTAGAGATGATTGAGTCTTCAATAAAGGAACTCCAACAAATTTCCAATGAATGTCTCATCAAGCAAGCTAAAGGAGTTGATTTTTCTATAAAAGAAGTTGATATTGATGATGGTTGTGGTCAAGAATTTGAACTTGCACTAATAATGGTTAATAGGGAGTTTTTTTTATCAAATTCTATTTTCCTTTACATTTTGATTCATTTTCTAATGATGATTCACATATCGTATGCTTTGATATTGGTAAGACTTGTCTAGATTATACTGGTATGCAGGGAATCACAAAAGATATTGAGCACAATGATGTTCAAGTCATAATTGTTGAACATGACCACACAACTACTAGTGAAAATGAGCTTAAAGATCAACCTTTAGTGGATTTTGATGAGCATTCACATGAACAAGTTAATGCACATGACAAGGCTTCTACACTTTCATCATTGATACCTCATGAAGACATGAGGTGAAATGTTCCATGATGTTAATTCTGAATTTGTTCAATTTGAGACTCACCCTACACTACTTGTTGATGACTTTGTTTCTATTGCACATGCTTCAAACATAAGAGGAATGTTGCACCATTAGTTGAGACCTCCTGATGACATGGATATCAAATCTTCATAGTTGGAGGATGATAAACATGACATTCAATTTGAGCAAATAACACACCAATTTTTTTTTCCATACTAAAAATCTTGAAGTTTATCAATTTGATTATGGAGGTCTAGGAAAGGCAACTTGTATTTGGATTGATCATGGTTTTAATTAGTTACCTTGGGTAGTTGTTGATTATTCTTGATTATGAGGTTGATTCTGAATACTGCAATGTGGAGATTTATTCTACTAAATATAAAGATGAATTTGCATTCTTGAGGACTGTTACTATCAACTTATTGCTTATCCATGCATTGAACCCTATGGGGGTATGTCTCAGTTTTCCTTGTCTAATCATGATTCATTTTGATTCTTTTGTACATAATGATGACTTGAATAAATGCAGCTTGCTATGCTTTCTTTGTTGTAGGCTTCCTTTAAGTTGGTTTTCTTTAGTATTAGGTTTTCTTTTGTTCTAGTTTTTTGGTTTTGGTTAGTTTAGGTTTGCTTTAGTTTGGTTTGCTTTGTGTTTTGAATTTATTTTTTCGGCTTTGGGTCCCTTTTTTTCTATTGGAAGTGTCTTATCTGCACAATCATCACTTATCAGGGACTATTTTAAGTATTTCTTTTACAAACTCTAATCATTTTTCCAGAGGGTATGGTTGAAGTCCTCCATTTAGTGTCATATGTGCTAAACGTATAAAGTGGATAAGTCATTTAATTGAGTTAGTTCCTGAATGTGCTCAAATCGTATATTTCATGCACATCTTAAGAATCTCGAGGTTGCTATTTGGTTCCTTGTGAAGTCTTGTTAAGTGAAAAATATTATATTCTACTTCAGCACCACTGTGATTCTCAACCTTGAGTGTGAGCTTAATTGCTTACAAGTTGAAAGAAAAGAAGTAATAAGAAAATCATAAAAGAGAGAAAATATTAAAAATCAAAAGTGAATTCAACTTATCAAGGGGATCTGAATATCTTTACTCAGCCTATGGACGCCTGGCTGGCACTAAAGTTATGTTCAGAAAAATTACAATGATAACCTCGTTGGGGCTATGGACGCCTAATTGGCAGTGAGGCTTTATCTAGGTTGTTTTTGGAGTTATAATCTTTATGTAGCTTAACTTGATTGAACTTGACTTATTTGCAATAGCTAAGGGAGGGAAATTAATACATCTGCACACACTTAGATTTCTAGCACATGAAGGGCTAACTTGTTCATTGGTTTTGAGCCTTTAGTTTAATGGTTGACCTAATGTGAGGATCGAAACTAGAGATTTTGGGTTCTTGATTCAAGTTTTTCACTGAAATGTTGTGGAGAATTTTCCCAACGGAGCCACCATTTTTTGTGCACTTTTTGCACACATGCCCCACCAAAGGCAGGGAACCTCTTTTTTTATTTTGCATCTTTGCATCTTGGCTTTGTCAATTTTCAGTTTTGCTTTTCATGGGAGGTTATTTTGAGATTTTGTCTGGATTTGATTTGATGAAGGCAATATTTTGAAGCATCTCAAGGGTCTAGGAGAAATCCACCTGTCATATATTTTGGAAATGGGGATTTTGAAGTGAATTTTCAAGGTCATATGTAAATATTTTTTGCACCCATGGATAGAGGATGAAAAATTAGGTTGGGTTGCTTTTTTATTTTTCTAAAAATTTCTTCTAAAAAAAAAGTTATGGGGTTTAGGAGATTTTGACCTATCATGGATTTTGGAAAATCCTTGCCTCGACATATTTTCCACAAGAACTGAATGTCGAAAAATCCTTGTCCTAGCAGATTTTCTTGAAAAAGTCACATTTTGGAAAATCCTTGTCTTTAGGGATTCCCCTAAAACCAATTTTGAGGTGAACTTTGGATATCATTTGTAAATATTTTTTGCACCTATGGATGGACAATGAAAAATTAGGCTAGGTTGCTTTTTGAACTTTTCAAAAATTCCTTCTAGGGAAAAAGTTGTGTTTTAGGGGATTTTGACCTGTCATGGATTTAGGAAAATCCTTGTCGTGGCAAATTTTCCTGAAGAAATAAACTTAGGAAAATCTTGGCCCTAGTGGATTTTCCTGAAGAACTAAACTTAGGAAAATCCTTGTCCTAGCGGATTTTCCCGAAATCCACGACAGATCAAAATTCCTGAAATTTCCATTTTCAGAAAATCCAAGACCCGTCAAAAATCCTGAAATTTTCCAAAAATAGATTTTTTTTTTCCCAAAATGCAATTTTTTTCTCAAAATGAAAAATTTCAAAATGGAATTTTTCTTGAAATTTCAAAATGTTCCTAAAATGAAAAATTATTGAAATGGAAAAAAAATTGAAATTTCTTTCCAAAAATGGAATTTTTTTTTAAAAGGCCAAAATTTTATTTAAGTTTAACTTGGATATTTTATGGATTGGATTTTTAACATATGAGCTACTAATGATGATATTTGTTTTTCAAGTTTTAATAAATCAAATGGCCTCAATAATTGTATTTATAGCCCCCTATACTCAATCAAAATATCCCCCACTCAAAATGTTGACACTTTATAAGTAGTGCATTTACAATCCAATGATTACTACCAAATTATAGTTATGCTGAATTATAAGCTAAAGTACAAAAATATAGATGTTTGAGTTTTTAACTTTTGGTATACATTCTAGAAAATCTACATTGATGAATATGGAGAGTTACAATACCTTTCCAATGCTTATTAAAACTCAAAAAATGGAGCTCATGGGCATATATTATGGCTTGACAATAAAAAAGAGGAATATTTGACTTTGACTAGAAAAAGCATGTAGTAAATAATAGAATTTGTAACTTTTTTTTCCACCACAACAAAGTGCTCCAAACTAGCTTTCCAACATTGGAACACAAAAATTTAACATTTTGATGAAAAGATATGGTCTCCAAAAAAATGCTTAATTAGGCATGCAGGTGCTAATGTCATGATGAAATCATCTTATGGAAAAATCAACTAGGGTCAAAGTTGTCAAAATTCGATAAATTTTATATGAAAATATTGGGCCTCACAGACATAATGGCATAGCCTTTTTTTCCTCAAAATGCCTTGATTTTTAGTAGCATGTCAAGATTCTCACAAAAGATTCCTAATTTGTGTCTTAGTCAATTTGGCCTTTGGTGTCTAAATTTGGAAAATGGAGAGGTTGCTCTAACTTTCTCTGTTGCTCTGAACACAATCTAGTGAGTCTAGATTCTATCTAGGAGGCTACAAATCATACATGCAACTGAATAATAGATGTCAATTTTTCAAAATGGGAGGGTGCTCTAAAAGTGATGGTGAGCCTAGGTCCAATCTAGGAGGTTGCAAAATATACATACAACTAAAAAGTAGATGTTAAATTGAAAAAATGAGTGGTTGCTCTAACTTTCTTGACTGCTCTAAACATGATGGTGTGTCCAAATTCAATCCAACAAGCTATAAAATATACATGCAACACACATCCAAATGAAAAAGAAAATGTTAAACCCCCAAAATTTAGTATTTTTTCATAATTTTATGATTCTCTAGATCATTTGAAGATGTAAGAGAAAATCATACTATTTTGCTACAAATAAGTAACATATTTTCACCCAATATTTCTAAAAGCAATCTTATCAATCATGAAGGCTCTAACACCATGTAATAAAATTCAAGATATAATTAAAGATTAGGAAATCATGAATTTAAAACAATATGCTTGAATAAACCGTATTTTATATAGAAAATGAGAGTATGTGACAAATATACAAAGAGCCATTGCTTTATATAGAGAAAGGCAATGCATGAGGTAACCTAGGCTCTCACATAAAGAATGAAGTTCAACTAGATTTAGCCTATATAATAAAGCAAGAAAGCTTAACTAAGAAAGAAAGCTTATCCAATAAAGTAGGAAAACTTATCTAAGAAGGAAATCTTATCTAAGGAAGCTTATCAAATAAAGTAGGAAATTTTATCCAAACCTAGAGCAATTAAATTAAATAGCTAATAAATTAATTATTTTAATAAGTAAATGCAACTAGATAAAAACATACTAAGTAAGCTCAAGTGAGTGTAAAAAAAGAATCGTTTACACTAACAATGCAACTAGAAGGAGGTGAGTGAGATCTATGTGGAAAGAAGATTTTTAATCTTTTGTGACAATATTTTGTGTTTTATGTGGGATAGAATTTTTTGATTAGTTATATTGTTCTTGTTAGTTTGTGTTGTGTGGAGTAGTTAGTTTAATTTATTTGTTATTATATAAAATGGGAGAAGAGCATAATTTTGGAAATAAAGTTAATGAGAATTAGGCTGATGTGGGTAAAAAAAAATTTACATTAGTAATAGGTTTAATAAATTGATTTATGAAGATTTTGCAATAAAATTTTATTCATTTTATTCTAGATTTTATTTTTTATTTTTTATTGGAATACATATTTAAAATTACATTTATTTTGGTAAAACCATTTCACTACTTATACATAAATTAATGTTCATTTATAATTTATCTTTTTTCATATTGAATCAAAGAAAAAATAATACAAAAAAATGGCAACCAAAAGGTTATCGTGAAGAAGAAATTACTTAACACCAGTCAAGCTACCCAAAACAAATAGGGCTAATGGAACAACAAGAGAAAAATTTAACAAGCTTTGAAATATGTTTTCATAGTCAAATTAATTTTAGAGCCCTTCTAAATAAAATGGACTTTATTGTGCCTTATTTAGGGTGTTGTAAGGTGTATCTTTACACTTTCACACTAATCTAGGGATTTATTAATTAATTGAGGTTAATTTTCCTTAATTGGCCCCTTTAATTCAAATCCAAGCCTTAAATGCAAATTTCAAGGGATAAAATGTGACATTCATAAATGCCATTACACAACACTCAACTTTGGCAGATGTGTGTCCTAGGTAGGTGACCTAGGACTTATTCACCACATGGTCCTCACTTAGTCCTAGGACCCTGATTTTACATAACATTTCACCTTGTCTAATGTGTGTCCTAGGTAAGTGGCCTAGGACCCATTCACCACATGGCGAATGGATCCTCACTTAGATCTAGAACCCCTCTTTTGGATATGTTTTAAGTGGTATTTTAATGATTTGAAATCCATAGTTCAATGTCGGCTTGTGATATTTGAATTTCAAGAATTAATCTTAAGTTATGTATAAATACAAGGTTATTTCAATATGTTTCACACTAGAACACTAGAAGAATATAAGCAATTTTTATGAGATCAAGCATTCAAAGCAAGGAGCAAGCAAGAGTGATGTCTTGGAGCAACATTATAGTATTTTTTTCAGGTTTTCAAGCTCATTTTATTGTCAAAGATCAATCATTATTGAAGAAGTGATGACAAATGCCTATGGAGAATCATGATGGATTCTAGGTTTTGGGAGAAGCACCATGAGATTCAATCAAGCCTAATGACTTGTTTCCTAAGTGATTCCATTTCTATGATCATTCTATTTTCATCTTAAAGCAAGGTATATTCAGATTTATGACTTATTAAGGGGATTGAAGGTCTCCTAAAGTAGGTCTTATGCATTGTTCATTTCTCATTTTAGGATCCTATTCTAACACACTTGAGTAGGGTTTCATTGCATTATTAGAGATCTTAATATTAGACACACTTAAGGTTAGGATTTCACACACATTTTATGTTTCATATTTCTATTCATCATCAAGGTTTAATTACCAAACTTGGGGTTTGACCGAGGAAAACCCCTATCCACCAACAAAAGACCAAATTTGTTTTGCAGATTTTTAACAGATCTAGATCCAAAAGTGGGAATTTCAAGTTATAGAAAGGAATTACAAGTTTGGAGCTTCAAATTCAGATTCAAAGTTTATTGGAAAATCCTACCAAGACCCATTTAACATAGGACAAATGAGTCCCTATTAGGGATATAAAGGAAACAAGTTTTCATAGTTTTGAAGCTTTAGTTTCTAATTCAGAGTTTTCCAGGAAAGCATACCAGGACCCATTTTCCATAGGTTGAATGAGTCCCTATTAGGGTTGTAGAAACAACAAATTCTGATAGGTGTGCAACAATTATTATTTACTATTTCCTTCTACTTTATGTTAAATTTCTTTAATGCAGTTTGTAGATTAAGGTTTGAAGTTGTTTTGCTATTTCAAATATTTCTCCCCAAAGTTTAGTTTGGTTCACACCCTCTGTTGGAAACAAGAAACACTGAAAGGGGGGGGTGAATCAGTGTTCTACAAATTTTAACTCTATTATCCTCACTTTTAACTTTTCTAACACATTCAACCAATAACAATATGCAGAAACAGAAAATAAGAAACCACACAACCATAACACAATGATTTTTACGTGGAAACCCTGTAAGGGGAAAAACCATGGTGGATGGCCAATCCACAAGTAATTCTGAGTATACTCAAGGAGAATATTACAAGAGGGGAATGCACTTGCATTCAGGCTCACTACCTAGAGCTCACTACTCAAAATAAGGCTCACTGCATTTAAAAAAGAGATTGGAATAGTTCCAAAAGAAAGTGAAATGATATAATAGCATCTACAAATGCCTTATTACAGTTCCAGTTAAGCTTTGGTGATGAACTTCTGCCCTGTTCGGCTCAAGTTTTCCCACAAAAGTATTTATGTGCAAGTGAAACTACACATGAAATCACTTAATCTCTTCTCAGACAATCGCAACAATTGCACATACACCTCTCACACCTATCCAAAAGATATGGCCGAACACATATATATCCACTTACAAATATTTCATCGCCACAAGTATTCTTCCACAAAACTTAACAAGATTAGCAACTAGTCGGCCCATATAATGGATAAATTCTATGTGGACTCAAGCAAGTCAGCCAAACAATAGTTGGGACCAATAATCGAGCAACCAAAAAGATAATAACAACAATAATTAACCTTTATACATCCGGTATACAATATTTCACTGAGTCGGCTTGACATAGAAAATAGACAAAGAATGTCCAATCAGAACTATAGCCACAAGAGTACTTTTGCTAGATTCAATAATTGTAAGCTCTCTTTGTGCCAAGGAAACATGTTCAATGATCCATAACCAAGAAAAGTGATTCGGTGAGACTTCACAACCGAATATCATGTTCAGCTGATAATACTATCAATAACATACAGATTTCACTTCTTCTTCCAGTACAATAGAATACAAAACTGTGGACCTCAGAGATAACTATGGTTTCCATCAATGACAACACCAAAATACAAAATCCACGTCCACAACCATCATATGCCAACACCCTTGTCCTTGCATAAAGGAGAAATTGTTGATTTATACATTGATTTGACTCACTTTTTGGTTGATAGTCACATCATGGTTTAGATCTCATTTCTTGAATTAAATAGTGGAGAATAGGGTTATTTATTTTTTGTAAACCCCCCTTTTATATAGCCCCTTTTTGTTTCAATTGCAGCATCATCTTGTTGCACACAAGTGTTGTGGATGAGGAAAACATTGACGGATATCAGAGTGGTGTATGATGAGCCTATTTCTATCTTTTGTGATAATACAAGTGCAATCAATATATCTAAGAACCCAGTGATGCATTCAAGGACAAATAATATTTCAATCAAATATCACTTTCTAAGAGAGAAGGTTGTGGAGAATGAAGTGAAGCTTGAATATGTACCTACAAAGGATCATATTGTTGATATATTTACTAAGGCTATTCCTAAGGATACTTTTGAGTATCTCCAAGAGAAGTTGGGGGTTATTGCCCCTCCTTTGAACTAGATGCATATGGAGATGCATTAGTCCAATGGATCTATGGATTCATTCTCTGTTTGGACTAATTTTGGTGCCTACCACTTAGGGGGAGTAGCTAGTGACATTGTTGAAGTATCCAGAGTATGTGTTGCCATTTTGTAGAGGTTGTTATTTATTTGGTGTATACTCCTAAGGGGGATTATTCAAAGCAGTAGAAAGTATCTTGGTTGAATGTAAAAGGGGGAGAACAATGCAAAACATTTTATCCTTTTTCATTGATGTCAAAGGGGGAGAGAGAGAGTCATGTGAAGAATTATATCTATACAGGGGGAGAGTGAAGCATGTGAAAAAGAAAAAGTTGAAAGTGGGAGAGATGATCATGAGAAAAAGCATATCTAAAAAAAAGGAGTGTGTGTATGTTGTCTTTGATGGTTTTTCACATCTTGTGTTGCCATCAATGAAAAAGGGGGAGATTGTTGCAAGTATGAAGGTGTTTTCATTGATGTCAACAAGTTTGTGTTGTCATTGGAGTCAATTGTGGAGTAGTTGAGAGAGATTGTTGCTTTGATTGGTTGCATTATGTTTTCATCAGTTAAGTTATTGGTGTTAACCTTTGGTGTTGCTTTGATAAGCTTCTGGTTATGGTTGTGGTAGTGATAAAGATGTTGAGGATATTGAGAAAATTGATAAAAAGAGGAAATGGGGTGTTGCAATGGTGTTTTTGTTTTTCTCCATATTTCTTCTGGGTTGAAGATCTAATTTTGTGGTTTAGATATATTGGTTAGAGGTGTTCAGAGTTTCTACATCCAAAATTTGGGCTTCTAGATTGATGTGCAGAAGAATTTATGTTCACCAATGTGTGAACTAGATTTGCATTGTTGCTTATAGAGATGTTTGGGAGAAATGTTTGTGCTTCAAGAATTTCAATTTTGAAGGTGATTTTATGGTGTTGATAGCTTACCTCATTCAAGTCGGTTTGAGGTTTTACGCTCTAAAAGATGGTTCTTAGAGTTAAAGTGTTTGGTATTGTAGTTTGAATGTACTAGGCTTGTACATTCTTAAGGTGTGAGTTGGTGCGAAGAGTTTGTTGGATCTCAGGTGGTTTTTGGATTATTCTAGATTGTCTAGAAGTGTGGTGTGTGGTTCTCAAGTTTCCCTTGGATTTGAGGAAGTGTGTAAGTTTAATGGTGTTTGTACATGTAACAGTCAACCTAGTGTTTACACTATATTCAAAGATGTTTAAGTATTAATGAAGGTGTCGTGTGGAATGTGAGTGTTGATTTGGGTCCCAATTAAGTTTTGTATTGGTCCATTTTCATTCCTATCCACCACAAGAATGCTTAGTGCACACCTATTTCTGAATTTGTAAAGTGTAAGGTGTGTGTAGCCGACTTGAATATGCTTTTCAAGTTGTGGATGGTATAAATGCAAGGTGAGTTGATGTGAAATGCAGTGTGGAATAGAGTTGAGTGTTGTGATGTGAAATTAAGTACAAAGATGTGAAATGCAGTGCGAAGGTATAATGCAAGAGTGGAATAAAGTTGAGTGTTGTGATGTGAAATTAATTACATAGATGTGAAATGCAGTTCGAGGTATAACGCAAGATTGTTGAATGTAGTGAGCTGAAGGTGTCTTGATCTCTTGAGTGCTACAAGTTTTGAAGCTATTTTGGTTTATTTTATATTGCATTGAGATCATGATCGTTGTGTAACATTCTATCTTCTTTCTATTCTGGTAGTGAGCCTAGGCTATGAGCCCTTTTGGACATTACGTCCTATTCTGGTAGTGAGCCTTTTTGTACCAATTTTTCAATTACTTATATTGTGAGCTAATCCTCATCATTGTTTTTCCCTCCTAGGGTTTTCCATGTAAATCTAGTCTTCTCTTGTGTATGGTGTTGGTGTTTAATTTTTTTTTATCTACATTTCATGTTTAAACATTATAAAAAAAAATGGTTTAATGAATGCATGTGGATCTGATTACTATTGAGGGTTTTGATGTTTTAATTGGATACAAATAATTCACCCCCACTCTCATTTGTCTTGTTCATTCAACAACTTCTTGTTTAATTCTTATTTTGGTGAAACCTTTTTATTTGGATTATTCTTATATATTCTATATTGGAATTTATATGATTATGTTTCTATATAAACTACACGTAGTTTTTCAATACTATATGTATGTAGCATGAAATGTGAATTTTGGAATATGTTGATGTCTTGAAGTACTTTAGAAGGAAAAGATAGTTGACATATGTGGTTAGATTGGTTATTCATGGGGTTAGAATAATCCATGGGAAAGGGTGTAACCTAGTCAAGTTATTATGTCATCACTTTCTTTTTAAATGGGATGTATTTAAAGAGCATGAATGGTCAAAACCAAATCAAGTTAGAAAGGTGAGTGAGTGTGTGACCTCCACTCTAAATTCTGGGTGATGAATACTTTGTCCAAAGTGTAAGTAGCCACTATTTACACTCTCAGTTCACTATGATCTAAGTTTGCATACTAGGCAAGGAATGTCATACATGTAGGTTGTAGCCATTGTATGGAAGCTCTAGTTATGTAGTACACAACACCATGCTCCAAGAAGGATAGTATTATGAGGTTACCAAACCAATCTCTCCATTGAAGGGTAGGGCCATCTTACCAATTAGGTAGATGTGTCAGGGATTGCACTAAGTCTATGGTTGGAAAAAAAGTGCTTGAGTGATGCTCTCTCTCATGCAGTTGGCAGCCAAGATTTGAGGAAGGACGTCTAGACCATTTGTATCTCTATTTCAGTAAGCACACAGAAGCTATGTATGTAATCATGTATCCATCCTTATGGAATTTATAAATGTGAAATGTTATCATGAAATTATGTATTATGAAATCATTCTTAGGTTTTTATAATGTTTCATTGTAATGCAATGGAATTCTAGAATGAGGTTACTTCAAATGTGCATATTGTTATTGGATAGAAAAGAAAATTTTATTGCTAAGTATTGGTTTCTTAAACTATTCACTTGTGGGTAAAACATTGTAACAATTGGCATGTTACAACACTTTTCTCTTTCTCCCACATGTCACTCTCCTATATTTCCACCTCTCTTACACCTTACATAATATATCCAATTGTCAATCTCATGATCCTCCAAACATGTGATCACACATAGCCCTCTTCCCCATGTAACATTCCATTTTATTGAGCCTCTACCTTGTGACACTTGTTGCAAAGCTAAGCCTCCATCCTCTCACTCAATCTCAACCTACCATCTCAAAATGCATCTTAACCCTCAAATTTTACCACCAAAAATCTATAAATTGAAGCCTTCACCATTTATTATTATCAATACACTTGCAACTTAGTTTATGTTTCTCATTTTCTTTCAAGAATCCATCAATAATACCCTTATTATGTTGGGTTTGACATATATCAATCCACATTATACCTTACATTAGTCAAGAAATAATTTATTGAGCACATCAAGTGGAGAGGAGTTCAATCCACTTCTACTCAATCAAATGATAAAGGTTTGTTTTATGTTTATATCTTTTATGTTATTTCATCTATTGAATTCCTTATGTTCACTTGGGAGGAACTAAGTTTTTGGGGATTGGATTTTATTTGGTGTTTGAAAATGGACTAAGGATTGGTGGATTGGATTTATTTGGATAGTGGACTAGGATTATCAAGATGGTTTGAATGATAACTAAAACATTGGAGTTAAGTTTGAATAGTGATTTTGAGGATGGACTTGATTTGGATTTTGATCACTAACCTTGATTTCAAAAGTTACTTGGGAGTACCATTTTTTTATGTGTGTTCTATTGGAATAGTTGAAGTTTTAAAAGGGTAATTTTTTTTAGGTTTGAAAAAAAGAACAAGTTTAGCACAACACAAAGAAAATTAAACATACCAACAATCCTCGATTATTAAAGTAATGGGTGTGTGAATGAGTCTAAGCCTACCAATATGTTTGGTCTAGGTTTTATGTGTAGGGACTATCTTGGGACACTAACTACTTTTGATCATACAAGATTTTGTATGATATGAGGGGAGAGCATACATAGCCTACAGACTTGTTTCTAGGGGCATGAGGTGAGTACCTTCTCAATTTTAACCACTTTCTAATGCATTATGTTTAAGCACGACCAAAACAATGTATTATTCTAAGAAAAACAAGCTCTCTACGAATATCCTCTATATACCCAAGGGAACATAAGGCTTAAATCAATAAATTGGAGTCCATCTACAAGCTTGTGTTCTTAGAAAATTCAATTCTAATTCACCCTGGTTCCTTATAAAAAGGGGCACCTAGGCTAAGCCAAACATGACGATGCACTCTTTTTAGGTATAGATTTCACTCTCCCCCATTTTTATACCCCATAAATATATGTGGTTTAGGTCATCCCTTAAGGTGGTGAAATATTTAAGAAATCCCAATAAGAAGATAAAAAATAATGTAATAGTTATTTTCAATACCCAACATAACTATAGGGTGCAAGGGGAGAGAATATACAAGTGAATTTTAAGATAATGAAGAAACAAGTTAATTTTCATCCAAATCCAAATATTTAAAAATTTAACAAGTTAATTTTTAGCCTTGAAAATAAATCTTTGAACAAACACAAAAAAGAAAAGGGCTTGAAAATGAGTCTTCTTGTCAAGTGAACCTACAAGACACTTTTTAGTAGTTTTGATGGTCTATGTATTCACCAAATGAACCTACAAGTTAGTAGCAAATTATTTAAGGAAATCCAACCCACATGAATAGAAGAACCTAGCCAAAATTATAAAATTAATGCTGAAAAAATAAAGAAATTTCATAAATTTTGTATGCACCTAAAAACGGTCATGGCATTTAATTAATTAAATACTAGTTATTTAATTAAATATTCAACTATGTATAAATAAATTCTCAATTTATTAATATTGTTCACCCTTCTCTAATTCTCCAAATCTAAAATCATATTCTTCTAATTTAATTAAATAAACAAATTTCCATGAGCTTGTTTTATTTAATTAAGTTTCACTAATCTCAATTAGGAATTCAAGCACATGTCTACAACTTTTTGTGCCACCTCACCAAGGTCAAATGAAATTAAATAATTCTAATTTTTAATTATAATTATCTTCAACCAATTTTTAAGCACATGGCTTATTCCTCACACACTTCCACCAATTTTCAAACACATGGTCTTTTCTTCCCACACTTGAGTCTTCCATCCATTTGGCATGTTTCCTATTGGTCAAGAGATTCTTCCATCCATTTGGCATGTTATCTTTGGTCAAAGGGACAACATCTTGATTCTCTCCATCTCCATTGTTCATCCTTCTTGTTTGAATCTACACCATTGATCATTGCCACCTCACCAAATGCTTGGAAAAGGCTATAAATACAACCCTTTGGCATTATACTTTTCATCCACTTTTGAATAGAGTTATCATACAGGAATATTGTTTGAGCTTGTGAGAATTATGGAGTCTTATAGTTACATTTTATATCATGTTTTGCATCATAGTTAGATCTTAGAGTAATACTTTACTTCATAGTTGCATTTTATGTCATCCTTTGCATCATAGTTGTATTTTAGATTAACATATTCATATTTAGCATTTGAGCATATGGAGTATCATCTTAGTTATCCATAGTTTGCATTTGAGCATATGTAGAATCATCCCATCTCAATATCATAGTATCTACCTTGAATCATCTAACACGATCATCCATTCATCATAGTATCAATTATCCTTTCCATCTTATAGTCTCATGTAGGAACTTAGTTGGATTGCATGTTGAATACTAATCTCATTTCTTAAGTGTAATTCTAATAGCCTTTGTGCACCTAGAAATCTAAGGGCCAAAGGGTTAAAGGAATCTTTAAGAATAGAGGACAATGAGACGTTCTTAAAAAAATTGTTTTGTTGCAAATTAGAGTAGCTTATTTTCTTTGAATCTTTGATATAATTTGTTTCATTAAGATTTGTGTTGATTTACTAACTTTCCAAATTTCACACACACACAAAATGGTGCCCATTGTGGGGCCCTACCCCATTTTTCTTAACATTCTGGAAAATTTATGTTCGCAGGTTCGGACGTGAGACTTTTGGTGCATCTTGCATGTATTTTAGTGCATATTGCATGTCTTCTAGTGCATATTGTCTCTATTTTGTTGCATCTTGCATGAGTTTTGGTGCATCTTGCATGAGAAATGGTGCATCTTGCAAATTTTTAGAAAAGTTCATCACGGTTCCAAAACATGTTTTTTGAGTTTTAGAGCATATTGCATGAATTTTGGTGCATATTACATCTATTTTGGCACATATTGCATGTGTTTTGGCACATTTTGTCTATGTTCTGGTGCATTTTTTAGTTTCCCTATTTTTCACTAAATTTGAAGGCTAATACTCTATGTTTATGTTTTACAGGTTTCCCAAATTCATTGTCAAATACTCAAACATAAACTACTGACATATTACAGGGGTTGACAGTGATTTAATTGTTTCCTTTTGGTTAAGCTAGGAACATAGCTTAATTAAAGGGTTAATGAACACCATGTATTTCATGCTTGATGGATGGTAGGCATATGCTCTCCCCTTAACTGGGTGACCAAAAAGCCAGACCCATTCATGTTTTTATGTGAGTGTGAGTGGAGTATACAGTGTGTGTGTTCTCTCTTTATTCATACAAAGTAAAGATTGATCAAACTATGGGTATAATTGCATTTTTTTTTATCTTAGAGGGCCTACCTTGTGGGAAAAAGTAATCATACAAGGGAATGACCCAACCGGTAACACGCTAAAGCCAAGCGACTTCCATCTAGTATATAAATGTGGGTACTTGAACAAAGGAAAGTATCACAAGGATAGTTCTGATGAGAAGGGCAGCAATGGTCTCTTACCACATAGCTTATCCTCCATGAACCGAATGTTCGTACTAGAACCCTTGTTATAGTTTGGCCAAAAACCTTTATCTATTATTTGGTGCAGCAATGGTCATTGCAAAGGCATCCACATTCTCATAGTTTTTAGTAGAGATGAGAAATATTCCATGGCTTCTGTATCTAAGTTGGTGTCATGGAGGGGAGCTAGTAGTGTCATGGAGGGGAGCTAGTAGGGTCAAGTATCTAATCATCTGCTAAGAATAAGTGTGGTTGGGGTAAAACCCACGTGGAATCCAAAAGAATATAATCTTTCATAGCCTTAGGATTGTGCATTGCTTGATGTGTCTTTATCAAAGTGTTTTCAAAACAAATTTAAAAAAAACATCACATGTCGAAAGTGAAAACCTGATTCAGAATTACATTCATTGAAACAACCAAGTCTCTAATTGGAAAATCCAAAAAATAAAACAAACTTTCAAGAAATGGTGTTGTTCTCCTAGTTTGGTGCATCTTGTAAACCTTCTAGTACATCTTGGCTGCCTTTTGGTGCATCTTGCACCTGTATTCATGCATATTGTCCAAGTTACCCAAGTCAAAAACTACTTACAGAGCCTTGTAAAACTTTTAGGCACATCTTGCAAGTTCTGTGGCACATTTTGCACCTGTTCTGGCACATTTTGTACTTGTTCTAGCACATCTTGCACCTATTTTGCTGCATTTTGTGCTTGTTCTGGTGCATCTTGCACCTATTATGGTGCATATTGTCTCTATTTTGGTGCATCTTGCATGTATTCTAGCACATTTTTCACTTGTTCTGGCACATATTGCATCTATTTTGGCGCATTTTGCATACCAGAAAACCAGTGACCTAAGTTCATCTCATGTCTAATAGTCAGTCTCATTCTGGGAATCCTTTTCAATCAAAAAACATTTGTTAGGTACAACAGAGTCTAAACATGTGCTTTATCAAATGATTTCATGAAAGATCAAAATCCGGAAACCAAAGTCTAAAGTTCTTAGTCCAAAATAACATCAAAAACGTCTCTCAACACTCTATGAATTTAGAGAGAGATTGGTCTTCAATTTCTACATAAGAGCTTCAAAGAACAATCCCAACTTGTATTCATTTTACTATTGTCAAAATCCAAGACTTTTCCAAAGATTTGAGCATCTCGTATAGGAAGAAAATTTGTCTCTAGTTTCATAGTTTGAACCCAAAATTTCAGAATTCTCTCAAGTCCGAAATCATTCCTTAGATACCTTAGAATCTAAACTTGTTAAAATTGACCTCTACAAGTGGAATTTTCCAACCTAAACCAAGATCTAACATCTCAAAGTACCAAAATCATCAAATTTATCACATCTTTTATTATTAAGCCTACTTTCATCATCAAGATTTATGATCCTCTCATCACGACACAAAGCTATATAGTCCAATCAAACTTAGTCTCATTAGAATTTTTCATTCTATTTGACTTAGTTGTAATCCTTGGTAATTTTCCAAAACTTAGATCAAAGTTTAGTCTAAACTATAACACTTGTATGCCCGTTCAAACAAGGTTACAAAAACAAAAACTCAAGGAAAAAGGGCTCGAAAATCAAAACGTTAAAGAGACAAACATTGAAACTCCAACCATTGAAACTCTAAACATTGAAATTCTAACCATTGAAACTCCAATCATTGAGACTCAAAACACCGAAACTCAAAATAATGAAACAAAAAAACCATGGCGGAGACTAAAGAGAATCCTTTCTGTGGAATCAACAACGTCGAAGGGGAAGAAATAACCGAAGAAGATATCCAACATGTTGAACAAGACCCTAATTTCCACAAATGTTTAGAAAATATTTTCAAAAGAAATGGGGAAAAATACCTCCTTATGCTAGCTAAACAAGGTGCCAAATTGTCAGATGACTTTGATGTGAATCAATTGAAAGTACCACCCAAAAAGCCTGAAAATGATCTTGAACAAGTGGTTGCTCTAACTCACCAAATGAAGAACCTTCAACAAAAAATTCTTGATATGCAAAGGAGAACCTCAAAACGATACTTGATCCAAGACATTTGTCCTTATCCATTTGATCAAAGTATTCACATGATCCCCTTTCCCAAAAATTGTGAGTTCCCAAAGTATGACAAATACAACGACAAAACTGATCCAATAGATCATGTGAAGGAATTTAGGACCATGAGTCTTGAATTTTCATATCAGGAAACATATTTGATGAGATTATTCCCAAGAAGCTTAGGTGGACATTGTCTTGAATGGTTCTCCAGACTCACCCCACCAGTAAACACCTTTGATGAATTAGTCAACAAGTTCATCACCTAATTTTCTTACAGTATCCAACACGACATCACCATGAAAGATCTTTGTAATTTGAAACAAAAGAAGGGTGAATTGTTCCTTGTATTCTTGAAAAAATGGAGAAGTTTATTTGCACGATATTCTCATCTTGTAGCTGAAAAGGAAAAGATAAAAATCTTTATTAACAACCTCAATTTCAAGATGATTTATAGATTGGAATTACAATGTCCCCCAACCTTCAAAAATTTGATTGAAAACGGGATTAAAATTGAAGAGGCTTTATTCAATAGAGGATTCATCAAGATATACAATGAAAACAACTCATCAAACTCCTCCAACAATTACAATGGTAGTGACAAACCCAAGTTTTGGAAATGAAACAAGAATGTTGGAAACAACAATGGTACAGTTGAAATTCAAAATGCAAAACCTATATTCAACCTAACTCCAGCCACCACCAAAACTAATCAGAATAACAATCCCCCCAATAACCAAGGAAAAAACAAAGGCAACAACCAAGGCAAAAACCAAGGCAACAACCAAAGCAACAACCAAGGCAACAACCAAAATGTCAACCAAAGCTACAATCAAGGTAATGTTGGATCTAGAACATCATCATATTGAACAAATTGAAGGAGTTTCACCCCTTTGGGACAATCGTCAGAATCAACATTCAAAGAATTTATCGAAGCTAAAGTCGTAACATTACTAGAGGCAAAAAATTGGGAACCACAAGTTAAGCCTCTATGGTGGAATGATGCTCATTTCTATGACTTTCATCGCAACAAGGGACATAAAACCAACGATTTCATGTAGTTGAAGGGTATGTGTAGGATCATCATGGAAAAAATAGGCCCTTAAGTGGCAAAAAATTCAAAAAAATCAAAGTTAGGAAACTTGACATAAAAATTTGAATAAGTTATTTATATTATTTCAAAAATATGTAAGAATAGAATCTGTAGAAAATTAAATGTAGTTTCTAAACTACTAGGTTTGTTTAAAAAACAAAACATCTATTTGGTGAAAAATTGAAATTTCAATGCAGTAGTACTTAAATTTCAGGGAAAAAATAAGTAGGTTTTTGTCTGACCACCCTAACCACAATAAAATGATAATATTTTTTTATAATATTTTAGATATAAGTAGAGGACTCATGTCACGATGTTGCATATTTTTTCAAGTAAAAATTAATTATGAATTTTTATTACAAGTTTTTAAAAATATAAAAACTCATATGTCGACCACCTTAACTTGGTCAAAACTTCATGAAATTCATTTTTTCTTTTTTAATCCTATAGTATGCAAAGCATAGAATGTCATGTTTTGGATTCAAAAATGTGATACCGTTTGAAAGCTATAGATGTTTTTCAATCAGCCTATCAATGGACTTTGTCGTAATTTGAATAGAAAATGAATAATAATTACTTATTAAATTCAAAGTAAAGCATAATTTATATTGGTGGAAAGTTGAGAATCTCCTTTAAAAACCCTTTTCGTTTCATCAATTTTGGGTAAAAAAAAGTCATCAGCCACATACCCATCATATTGCCACTTTTTGGCCCATCATGATCCTACACATACCTTGAAGCACTTGATACAAGATCTAATTGACAACAAAATGATGTTTTTAGGACCTCAAACAAATAATGATCATGGGGCATTCAAGAACCCTCTACCAAACTATGAGAAAGGAGAGTCCTCGTCATCAAATAACAAGGGAAAAAACATAAACTATGCTGATGACACCACCATTCTACATATTGAGGTGGTTGATGATCCAACGCATGAAAAATCATATCTTATCGCAAATGATAAATCAACCAGTGATAACACCATTGAACATGAACAAAACATCATTGCAATTGAAAATCGTCACCATGATGTCAACGCTACCTCACATCAAATCAATGTTATCAAAATCAGAGAGCAACAAGACAACACACCCATTAATGCAATCACACGAGGACAAGCCAAGGTAAAATTGAAAGGAGCTACCCCTTCTACGTCCAAATCAATTGCTATCCCTACCACCCAATATAACATAGTGGATCAGTTGCAGAAGATACCCGTGCAAATATCCATATTATAACTTCTCAAGATCTCACCCGCTCACAAGGAAATCTTGGAACAAGCTCTAGTTGCCACCATGGTACGAAACAATCTAGAGGTTTTCCAATTCCATACTATGGTGGGACATTTGACTGCACCACACTGCTTATCCTTTTTTGAACATGATGTATCTATCAATCATCCCCACAATGCTTCCCTACACGTTGAGGTCTTAATTCATAAACACCATGTTAAACATGTCCTAATAGATGGAGGAGTTGGCCTGAATATCTATACTTTGAAACTTGTTTGTGCACTAGGCTATTCAGAAAATGCTATTGATCCTAGAAGGAAAATCACAATAAAAGCATATGATGATGAGGAGATATCTTCACAAGGATTGATAGTGCTACCTATTCAAGTGGGACCAGTTGTCAGAGATAAAGTATTCCAAGGTGTTAGACAAAGAGTTAACCTACAACATACTCTTGGGAAAACCTTGGATTCACAACATGCAAGTAGTACCATCCACATATCACCAGTGTTTTAAGTTCCCGTTCAATGGGCAGGAAATCACTATTGTAGCTGACTCAAACAACCCCCAATATTGTAACACCCTCAAGACTTCCCAAGATACTTTTGTACCACACAACAGGGAAGCTCCAACTCAAGTTTTATCAAATGATGGGAAACAACTAAATGCCTTGTCAAAATGGGTTGAGAAAAGGGACAAATCAAAGGATAAGGATATTGGTGATTTCAATCCGTCAAATAAAGAAAGTACTTCAAATCCTACTCCAAAAAATTAGGAAGGTCAACTCGAATCCTAATCAAAACAAGTGGCCAAGATCTAATTGAAAGACAAAGGCATGGGGGAGTACTCATTTCAACAATCCTTTTGTTTATCACAACTTTCATCTTCTCCAAAGTCATATGGACAGCCATCAACATCTAGACAACAATCATCACAACCTACCACACTATTTGATGGAACCTTTGTAAGAGCAGGAACATTAGTGGATGAGTCAGATGATAAAAAGGTTTTAAACTGGTTGTACAAAGATGAAGAATCATCACAAGCATCCACCTCAAATGTACAAACAGAGCAGTATGGAAAAGGAAAGACAATCATGGAAAAGATGGGATACGAGGGAAAAGGTCCTATCAATAAAAGGAAAGAAGGCATCATAGAACTGATACAACCTATCACAATGTAAGCCAAGGATAAAACATGATTGGGGTATAGAGAAGAATCAAGAGAAGAAACCAGACAACAAATTGTTGAAAGAATCCTACAACTACAAGCTAGTGATGCTTATGAAACTGATTCAAATGAATATGAGTGGGATTCACTATCTGAAGAATCTTTTCATGATAAGGAAATTGATGTGGTCCAAAAGTATACACCCATATGTGAGGAGGGTCAAAGTTCAAGTTATAGACCACTTGAAATAGGATCACAACATATTGATGACTCTAGTGAAGATGATCAGGCTTAGAGTGAAATGGATAATTCAAAGGAGAGTTACCTTATAGACATTGATTTCGCTATTGGACAATCCGAAGACATTACCATTGAGACCCTTATTGCATCTGACTTTAACCAATCCAATGACTCTTTACCCCTAGTACATCCTGAACTTATAGATTGGGATCAAACTGAGCCGTTTGACATCCCCATCTTTTCAAATGACAAAGCCATTGTCAACTTCCTCTATTCCTCCAATCCCGAAATAGATTTCACCATTGAACATCTTAATGAAGCTTCAAACTAGGAGAGTGTCAAATTTTCTAGCTACAAAATGAATAATACAAGGAATAGATCTGATGGTGAAAACCATTCAATGGTAGTATCAAATCTAGAAAAAGTAAAAAGGAAAAGTGTATCCAATAGTGAAAACCTCTCTAAGGCGCTGAAGGATGGAAGATTTGACACACTCCCTGAACATTTTCAGGAATGATCTAAAGTATTGGTTGAACCCACCCAATCTATCAACATCAGCAATGAAGAAACAATAAAGACTGTCCATCTGGCAGAATCCTTGACAAATCAAGAAAATTTGAATTTCATCAAATTCTTCATAGATAAACAAGTTATTTTTTCTTTTTTATATGCTGACATGCCAGGAATTGATCTATAACTCATCATGCATCAACTATCTCTACCAGCAGGAGTAAAACTGGTCAAACAAAAATTAAGGAAAAGGCATTCACATATTGCCATATTGGTAAAAGCAGAATTGAAGAAGCTACTGAATGTGGGATTTATCAGACCTATTAACTATGCCGAGTGGAGATCAAATATTGTGCCAATCTTGAAACCGGACAAAAGCATCAAAATCTACATAGATTTCAGAGATCTCAACAAAGCTTTCCCAAAATATGATTTTCCTCTACCTAACATTGACATCATCGTAGACTTGACTGTTGGACATGAAATGCTATGGATGGATTTTTAGGGTATAATCAGATAAAGATAGTACTTGAGGATCAAGAAAAAACAACCTTCGCATGTCCTTGGGGCACTTTCTACTGGAATGTAATGCCTTTTGGGTTGAAAAATGTTGGAGCCACATATCAGAGAGCAATGATCACCATCTTTCATGATATGATGCATACCTTCATGGAAGACTATGTCGATGATCTTTTAGCCAAATCATACACCAAAGAAGGACACCTAGAAATTCTAGACAAAATTTTCACCAAATTAGAGAAGTTCAATGTGAGACTTAATCCCAAGAAATGTGTATTCGATGTAACATCAACTAAAATTTTGGGGTACATTGTGTTGGCTAAAGGCATTTAGGTAGACCCTGCAAAGGTCAAATCCATCATGGAAATGCCTCCTAAAAATATCAGCCAACTTAGATCCTTGCAAGGAAGATTCCAATCTATCAGGAGGTTTATCGCACAATTGGTTGAAAAAACTCACCCCTTCAACCACTTGCTCCACAAGAATGTATCTTTCCAATGGGATGAAAAATTTGAAGGAGCCTTCAATCAACTGAAACAATATCTGATGAGTCCACCTATCTTGATACTGCTAGCAGAAGGAAAGCCACTTTTATTGTGCATAGCAACAACTGAGATATCATTGGGAGCCTTGTTAGCACAAGAGGATTCAACAAGAAAAGAAAGGGAAATCTATTATATTAGCAAAACCTTAAATGGCTATGAGATCAATTACACCTTCATTGAAAACGATTGTCTAGCAATAGTGTTCGCTACCCAACAATTACGACACTACATGCTCACCCATACCATCAAATTAATAGCCAAGATAGATCCTTTGAAATACCTTCTTAGCAAAGCTAATCTAACTGGAAGACTAGGTAAGTGGGTCATGATGCTGAGTGAATTTGATATCCAATACGTTGATAGGAAGGAAATCAAAGGACAAGTAATCACAAATTAGCTAGCTGAAGCACCATTACAAGACAATCATCCAATGAACATTGAGTTTCTAGATGGTAATGTCCTAACAGTGTCCACTTAACAATGGGTCTTGTACTTTGATGGTTCTTATACACAACATGGATTAGGAGCCAGAATCTTTTTTATCTCACCACAAGGACATACCATTCCCAAGTCATACAAATTGATGTTCCCTTGCACCAACAACATAGCTGAATATGAAGCCTTGATCATTGGAATCAAAGTAGTAGTTGAGTGGAAAATCATAGAGTTACATGTCTATGGGGATTCACAACTAGTCATTAATCAGGTAAATGATGACTATCAAACAAAGGATGAAAATTTGATGCCCTACAAAATAATGGTTGATGACTTCAAAAAGTAATTTTTGGAAATAAGATTTGAGCAGATTCTTCAAAGCGACAACAAAGCCACTGATTCCATGGTGACCATTGCTTCTCTCTTGCAGATTTCGGAGAAATGAGCCTGTTACAAGTTCATGGTGGAACAACTATTCAACCCATCTTATGACAACCCTGAGTCCCAAGTTATCTACCATCTAGCTGAGGATGACACTTCCCTCTATGGGAAAATTTATACATACCTAAAAGATAACACTCTCCCTCCCAACCTATCCTGCAATAAAAAATGAAACTTCATTCGCCAAACCGCCCGACACACCCTTATCATGGATGTCCTTTATTGATGAGGTCTTGATGGAACTCTCCTCTAATGTCTGGAATGTGACGAGTCTGAAATGGCTTTACAGGAAGTACATGAATGTGTTTGTGGAACTCATTCGAGTGGTTTAACCTTAGCTAAGAGACTCCTCCATCCGGGATATTACTGGCCGACTATGGAGAGGGATTCTTTTCAATTCGTCAAGAGATGCCAAAAGTGTCAGATTCATGGCAATCTCATCCACACACTAGCATAGGAACTTCAACCTTTTGCATCAACATGGCCCTTTTGTCAGTGGGGATTGGACCGCATAGGAAAGATTCATCCATCTTCATCAAATGGACACAAGTTCATTATCACAACCACTGAGTATTTCACAAAATGGATCGAAGTTGTCCCTCTAATCACTATCACAGGAAAACAAATCTCATCCTTCATTCTGAATTACATCATCTGTCGGTATGGCATCCCTCAATCCATCATCACTAACAATGATAGACCTTTCAAAAATCAAGACGTTGAAGAACTTTATGAGAAATTTCACATCCAACATCAGTTTTCTACACCATATTATCCTCAAGGAAATGGCTAGGCAGAGGCCTCAAACAAGACTATCCTAAAAATCTTAAAGAAAACTGTCAACAATGTTGGACATGACTGGCATGTGCAACTAAACCCTATTCTATGGCCTTACAGAACCAACATTAGTACCCCAACAGGAGCTACACCCTATGCTCTACTCTATGGATCATAAGCTATTCTACCTATTGAGGTTGAACTACCATCACTCTGTGTGTCACTAAAAGGGATCATTTTAGATGAAGATTACAAAGTATCTAGGTTACAGGAATTGGAACTCTTGGATGAGTGTCATCAACATGTAGTGGATCACCTAAAAGCATATCAGTAGAGGATATCTAGAAGCTACAATCATAAAGTCAAACCTAGAACATTCCAGGTTGGTGATTTAGTCTTGAAAGAGAAACCCTGTAATCAACAAGATTGAGAGAAGAAGGGGAAATTTGAACCAAACTGGCTAGGTCCCTTTGTCATTGTGTCAGCCTTCGGATTAGGAGCATATCAATTGTCCACACCAGAAGGGGAATTTTTTTATGAACCCTCAATAGCCTACATCTCAAGAAGTTCTACACTTGAATCATCCACTGCATCATAAAAAGGTCCTGAAAAATACTAAAAACATAAGAAAATGTCATGAAAAAATGGTTGCCTTGATGAAAACCTGGCAAACAGGCATCTTGACAACAACAAAAAAAAGAAGAAAAAGATAATATATATATATATATTAAAAAAAACAAAAAAAGAAAAAAAAGATCAAAAAATAATAAAATCATAAAATTTGAAAGAGTGTAATAAAAACAAGTAGTGAAAACCTGGCAACATGTGCTATTTGTGATAGGCTAGCTTTTCCATCTATTTGAGCATGTCGACCATTCACTTTCGCCATCCATCTACCTATCCTTGGAAAGAACCATGTACATACCCTAGCATCGCAGTCATGTCTCACCCTAGACTGGGGGCGAAATCTTGAACTCACTGCCAGGGGAAAATAAACTTTGAGCTTGAACCAATAGACAAACAACAGTAGTACAACACAACCCAAAACAATGATCATAGTGCAACTCAACATTGAACATCAATCACACAAACAAAAACACATCAAAAACCTAAATCAAAACAGCCAAATCAAACCAAAAGCGAACTTCAAATGGATGATGTTCTCTTTGAATCACGGGTTTATCAAGTTAAACACACATGTTCAATTGTTGTACTTGGATTTTTTTTGTTATCATATCTCTAGAGCACCTCAATGATGTATCAAACTAGAGGAGCCATGAAGGAGTATGATTTTTCTTTGTCTATTGTCTGTGAGTTGATCATTATTACTGTGCAAATTGCTATGAGACGTGCACTACAAAGTATCACTGATGACATTCCAAATTTTCATAGGAAAATGATTAACTCTTGTCTGTTTATGCACACAATACTCAAGTCATCTTGGTTTAATTATACTTAGATGCTTGTGTTAACTTGCACTATCAAACATCATGAAAGTAGTACTCAGGTCATCATGGTCTAACTATACCATTGATGCTTGTACTCACTTTCAACATTTTAAAGGCCCAATGATAATAAAAAGCATGACAAATTGGTTGTTACAAATGACAACTTTTGCATATGAGATATACATGGTTAGAGTAGATTGCATCCATGTTATTTTTCATTTGTATTTGTGGGGTTTCCAAAGCTACAACAATGATGTTATCTCTTGCATTAATGGATTGAGTACAGTTGATATTTCCAAAAACGCATCATTCTCATTTAGTTGCATATCAATTGCATCATCATTTGCATACAGTAGAAAACATTATAACATCATTCATTCATCCATACATCACATCATAATATTTGCATCAGAAAACACAAAAAGACGTGTGTCACATCTCATTTACATAATCAAAATCATTTCATATAGTGGCATTAGGAACGTGGTTCACTAAGCTTAAATGAGTGAGTCTCTTCATATTTCCAAAAGAATTAGGAAATATGTCAAGTTTTGTGAAAGCTTAATTTAACAAAGAATCAACTGATGACAATCTTCTCACAACTCTTGGAAGTTGGATAGATTCACTCATTTAAGCTTAAAACCCTAGAAGTTTCGAAGCATTACAAATTCAGTTAAGCATAATCATTTGCATCACATAATCATAAATTCATCATTACAAAAAGTATTATATCTCATTATAATCACTCAATATGAACATCACATTTCATTGCACATCACTTTTGCATAATTAAATCCATTTCACATAGCATAAAACATCATTTGCATAAATCCATAAAACATATAGAATCATCCATCATTGCATTATCATATCATATCATCATTGCATACATTCTCATAGAATTAGGTACCATCACACAATCATTTCATATACACATCATTTATTTGCTTTGAAAAAGTACAAAAATATAATTTATCCATCACATAACATATCATCAACATCATAAATCATCATAGAAATTAAATGCATCCATCACAAAGCATATCATCATCATAACATAGAAATTAAATGCACATCATAATCATCATCATAACATGGAAATTAAATGCATCATAGTCATCTATCATCATATCAACACATAGATCATAATCATCGCTGCATATCATATAGCCTCAAAAATCATAATGTCAAAGTGTACAAGGATATCCAAAAGTATGACGAGATACATCAATATCAAAAATGACACTATATCATAAAGTATGAAAATAAGAAGTATGCCATCAATGTTGCAACAATGTATACATAATGTCCAAAGTACATCAAAATATGCTATCCTAACCAGAGCTATGTCGTGCTCCCCCTAGACGATGATGGCATCACAAAACTAGTACCTCCTCCACCTGACAGACCTACACCAGGATCTCTCCTATCTCCAAGCAATGGCTGTGTAACACCCATGCTAACAATCCAAGACTAAGACTTGCTAGATCAAGACTGTGCATAACTCTCTCGCTGGTCAGGAGGAACCACCTCATGATATTTACCCCTATAAAACTGAGCCTCCTAAGCAGTGTGTTGAATCTCTCTAAAATAATCAGATGTACCAGCAACTACTGTAGCCTACTGTAACCTCTCAATAATGGCCTCAGCCTGCTATGCCTGTCGTCTCAAGGCATCCATCTCCACAGTAAGTATGATAACATGTGCCTATACCTACTGCCTAGCCGTATCTCTCTCAACTGTCAGTATCTGAACCTAGCCAACCTATGCCTGAGCTTCCACTAACTAACCCTGAAGGGTCTAAACCTGTGCATGTACCTATTATACTTGTTGCCTAGTTGCATCTCTCTCAGCTGTCAATGTCTAAACCTAGCCAACCTGTGCCTGAGCCTACACTAACTAACCCTGAAGATTCTGAATATGTGCCTGTAATGCATCTATCTACGCCTACTGCTGATGAGAGGGGACTACAATCTAAATCCTAGGAATCACCAACTGAGGTATGACAATACTCCTCTTATGTCTAGGAACAAAAAAATCTAGAACATGACTACCGACTGCACCTAATGTCCCTACACCTGAGCTATCACCACCACCACCACCATCATCACCACCACCACCACCATCATCACCATCACCACCACCATAAGCACCATCATCATCCCCTCCATCCCCACTATCACTCTCCTCCTCCTCTTCATCCCCCCTCTATCTTGGTGTTTGAGGCAGTGCCCTATCATCATCATCAAATGGAGGAACTGGCTCATTAGGACTCGATAACCTTGGAAATGGATGTGTATAGAAATACTCAAAATAATCCTTTGTCATCCTTGCATCTGCAACCTATGGAGCATAATCCCACAAACTTGGCACCAATGTATAATACTCGGTACAAGCAACATCATAAGATAAGCATGGCCCCCCACTCTATCACATCTTGTCACCACCGTGCATAATGGGTAACCCCCTGAGGCATTGCCTGAACTCATCTGAATTGATGACAAACCCACAGATACAAATATCTCTCGATTATAGAACATGTTTGTCCCATCAAGTATCGTGATAGCAGCATGAATGGCATCTCCATTTGATCCTCTGGCCACACCTCACAATCCAAGAAAGTGCACCATGTCACAGTCTCCAAATCATCTAGGAAACATCTCCAATAATCTAATTTTCCCATCTTATGTTGGATACATGGACTAGTGTAGCTGAAAACATAAGGTCTACTTGCCGGTCATTGTCTATCTCCCACTGGATGAGTGATTGCTATATGCTCCCATGCCCATATCTGCAATAGTGTAAATCTAGAAGAGAGGCTCGTCACCCCACAATAAACAACATGGTGCAAATCATGATACAAATGGGCTAACATACAAGAACCCCATGCATATATAGTCCCCTCCAACATCATATGCTCCAATACATAACCCCATCCGATCGATAATCCCTTTGACCCGCAGCTAGGACAAAGGAATCCGCTAACGAACTTGGATAGAACACACGATAGAGGATCATATCTCCCAATCATCTCCTGCCATGGGATCACATATCTTGAAACCTTATCATCTCAAAAGATCCTACACAAGGCATTAGTCCCGCCCTGCTCTACTTTTTCATACACAACTATCTCACCAACCATTGGAATCCGCTAGAAATGATAAACATCCTCAGGAGTAACTATCATCTGCCCAATAGCCAAATGAAAGGTGTTGTGGTCACTATGCCACCTCTTCACCAAAGTAGTCAACAAGGCCCTATTAATCCTATACAAGGGTATATCTAACAATGATGTCAAACCACAACGGGTGACAATATCTAAATCAACCTGTGTCAAATGACAAATCATATCCCATGTCTTCGAGAAATGCTCCCAAGACTGAAGAACATCAAGGTCCTCCTAATCATATCATGACAAACAAATCAACATTACATCAATCAATCTATCATATTTAGTCCTAACTCAAAGTTCAATCAAGATCATTAGTCAATAAAATCATGTTCAATCAAGATCATCTATCAAATCATGTTCAATCAAGATCATCAATCAATCAAATTATGTTCAATCAAGATCATCAGCCAATCTATCAAATCAATCATCAAGTCAATCAATCAGGACAATCATCAGTCTTATCATCAAACCTCACCTATCATGAGGTCGATCAATCATCAAGTCCTATCATCGATCCTCACCTATCATGAGGTTGATACATCATCAATCCTACCATCAATGGTCACCTATCATGAGGTCAATACATCATCAAGTTATCCTATCATTTGACTCTCACCTATCATGAGATCAAATTATCAACTATCGTATCGAACATCAATCAAGCAACAAATATAACACAATCAGACTGAAATCAATCAAAGCATCACTAAACATCACAACGCAATGACTAACATGATTCGTGAACATTAAAAAATCATCAATGAACATCAACAATGCAACATTTGACATAATCAGCGCACATTTCCAAAATTGAGAGGACTTTTAATCAATCAAACATCATCAGATATGAAAAACAACATGGCAAATCATCAGGACTCATCAAGAACAAACCCTGGAAACACACTGCAAGCACCCCTAGGACAGCAAGATGTGCCACAAAAGCAGCAAAATGTGCCATTTCAGGTGCAATATGCACCATTTTAGGGGCAAAATGCTCTAAAATAGGTCAAAACATGAAATCAAACATGCAAAATGTACCAAAATAACTGCAATATGCGCCATTTGGGACCCCAAATGCACCAAAACAGAGGCAAGATGTGCCATTTCAAGTGCAAGATGTGCCATTTCAGGCATGAAATGCACTGAAACTCTTAGAAACACCTAAAAATGCCTGAAAAACTAAAAAAAAGAGCAACCATACCCCCCCAAAAGTACCAAAATGACCTTAAATGGAAAACAACACCTATCTACCAAGTTCAAAACACTAAAAATAGGTGGGAAAATGACTAAAGGAGGTTTCTTGTAATGCGTACAGGAGGTCCAGCTATAGCAGGGTGACCATGGCAGCGAACACGCTTCAAACGATGCCTGTGATATGGGATCACCATCCTCCTTTAGCTCTACACTCTCCAAATTCTAGAAAATTACAATGTGCAAATGAATTCACTTTTCCCCCTTTTTACCTTTTTAAAGGTTAATGGAGGGAATTATGGTGGGATTTATTTCTTTTTTTACCAAAAATGGGCTTTAATTAATCAAAACTATTAAAGGAGCAAGCTTGGAATCAGATTTTGAGAGATAAATCATGTCTGTTATCAAGGTATCATTGGTTTAACATTGAATCATCATCACATCATTGCAAAATCATCAAATCATCATCACATCATCGAAAAATCATCAAAATTCCAAAATTCACCGATTTATCTCTCAAGGGGGCATATATTTGTCAGTACTTGAAAATCAATGTCTGGGGCATAGAAAATTTTCTCAGCATCGATATCAAAATTTTCTTTGAAGCAATGTGTAAACACATTACTTCAAAGAGGGGAAAAATGTATACACCTAAAAACGGTCATGGCATTTAATTAATTAAATACTAGTTATTTAATTAAATATTAAACTACGTATAAATAAATTCTTGTTCACCCTTCTCTAATTCTCCAAATCTAAAATCATATTCTTCTAATTTAATTAAATAAACAAATTTCCATAAGATTTTTTTATTTAGTTAAGTTTCACTAATCTCGATTAGGAATTCAAGCACATGTCTACAACTTTTTGTGCCACGTCACCAAGGTCACATAAAATTAAATAATTCTAATTTTTAATTAGAATTATCTTTAACCAATTTCTAAGCACATGGCTTATTCCTCACACACTTCCACCAATTTTTAAACACATGGTCTTTTCTCCCCACACTTGAGTCTTCCATCCATTTGGCATATTGCCTATTGGTCAAGAGATTCTTCCATCCATTTGGCATGTTGTCTTTGGTCAAGAGGACAACATCTTGATTCTCTCCATCTCCACTGTTCATCCTTCTTGTTTGAATATGTACCGTTGATTGCTACCACCTCACCAGATGCTTGGAAAAGGCTATAAATATAACCCTTTGGCATTGTAATTTGCAACCACTTTTGAATAGAGTTATGATGCAGGAATATCGTTTGAGTTTGGGAGAATTATGGAGTCTTATAGTTAAATTTTATATCATGTTTTGCATCATAGTTAGATCTTAGAGTAATACTTTGCTTCATAGTTGCATTTTATGTCATCCTTTGCATCATAGTTGCATTTTAGATTAACATATTCATAGTTAGCATCTGAGCATATGGAGTATCAACTTAGTTATCCATAGTTTTCATTTGAGAATATGTAAAATCATCCCATCTCAATATCATAGTATCTACCTTGAATCATCTAACACCATCATCCATTCATCATAGTATCCATTATCCTTTCCATCGTATAGTTTCATGTAGGAACTTAGTTGGCTTGCATGTTGAATACTAATCTTGTTTCTTAAGTGTCATTCTAATAGCCTTTGTGCACATATAAATCTGAGGGCCAAATGGTTAAAGGAATCTTTAAGAATAGAGGACAATGAGCCGTTCTTAAAATATTTGTTTTGTTGCAAATTAGAGTAGCTTCTTTGCTTTGAATCTTTGATATAATTCATTTCATTAAGGTTTGTGTTGATTTACTAACTTTCCACATTTCACACACACACAAATTCCAATATACAATGCACAAACATCATAATATAGGCACACATATAAGGGAATATGAAGAAATTCCAAGGAAATGACACAATCACTAGGGGAACTACACATGCATCACAAAATAAACATAAACATAGGGTGTCATAGAATAGGCATAGGTGCCAAGGACATGCACATGTTCCACAAATGTGTGTTGTCTACAATAAATCATGGGTATGTGCAGGATCATCATGGAAAAAATATGCCCTTAAGTGGCCAAAAAATCAAAAAAATTAGAGTTAGGCAACTTGACATAAAAATTTGAATAATTTATCTATATTATCTCAAAAATATATAACAATAGAATTTGTAGAAAATTGAATTTAGTTTCTAAATTACTAGGTTTGTTTTTAAAAAAAAAAATCTATTTGGTGAAAATTTGAAATTTCAATGCAGTAGTACTTAAATTTCAGGGAAAAAATAAGAAGTAGGTGTTTGTCTGACCACCCTAACCACAATAAAATGATAATATTTTTTAATAATATTTTAGATATAAGTAGATGACTCATGTCCCTATGTGATGCATTTTTTTTGTAATTTTTTTCCAAGTAAATAATTAATTATGATTTTTTTATTACAACTTTTAAAAAATATAAAAAACTTGTATGTCTAACCACCTTAGCTTGGTCAAAACTTCATGAAATTCAATTTTTATTTTTTTAATCCTATAGTATGTGAAGCATAGAATGTGACACATGTGTTTTGGATTCAAAAAATGTGATACCATTTAAAAGTTGTAGATGTTTTTCAATCAGTCTATCAATCAGGACTTTAGTTGTAATTTGAATAGAAAATAAATAATAATTACTTATTAAATTCAAAGTAAAGCATAATTTATATTGGTGGAAAGCTGAGAATATCCTTTAAAAACCCTTTTCGTTTCATCAATTTTTGGTAAAAAAAAGTCATCAGCTAGACATACCCATCATATTGCCACTTTTTGGCCCATCATAATCTTGCACATACCCTCATCCAAAAACCTATAAAACATGATGGTTGTCTCTTAAAATCAACCACGTAAGTTACAAATAAAGGTTAAGAAGGATGTCTATAATTAAAATCAAGTAAAATAGAGTTGGTAGAAAGATAAATGGAGCCAAATAATGGTGTAATATTACAAGAGGCAGTCCACAAAATCCTAACAAGAAGAGTGACAAAATAACCACAAAATAACAAAACAATAAGAAAAGCCTAAAAAATTAAAAGAATAATGTTAGAAAAGACCTATAATATTAAAAACCTATAAATAAACCATGTTAGGGTTGAGAACAAAAGAAAACTACATAGGTACCATAGAGTAGGGCATAAGCACCACAAAACATGCACAAGTGTCACACGATTAGACACATGTGCCACACACCATGTTGTGTATGTTCAAAAGTAAAAATAAGTGTTTGTACAAATTCTATGACATGGGATGGAGTTATCACAAACCTAGAACATGTCTAATAATATAAAAAACCTACAAAAAATTATAGAAAGAGACTTTAAAAATAAATATTGGTATTGCGACAAGATCCCATCAAGTGTGCTTAAATGTGTACAATGAAATATAGAAGGAAAAAGGATTCAAACAATAAACTTAAATACTCATCTACACCTAATATACAATTTCAATTGAGCTAAGAAGTTACAACAAAAATGAAAGAAGAATAAGTATTCTCACACCTACAACCTATTTTTGCATGCACAAGAATGTGTGTGGTTGTGCTCCAAGGGATGAAAGATTAAGATATGTGATGTGGTTTATATTAAAACTAACAACATGACTTTGTGTTAGAGATAGTTGTTGATTTTGGCTTGAGGATGGTTTGATTTATAGATTTCTAAGATGGAAGATCAAGGGTTAAGATTTTATTTGAGGACCAATGGTTGAGAATTCTTGAGAGGATTGGATGAGAGAACTCTAAGTGGCACCATGTGATTAGTGAACTTGGAGAGGAGAAGGATCAAGTAGATTTGAAGTTTCTAGATTGACATGATTTGAATGGATGGTGGAGATTGAACATGTGTGAGAAGAACCATGAGAAAGAGTGATATGGCATGCGAGTACTCTCACATATGTGTGAGATATCACATGGGGATGTGAGATGAGACAAGTGAAAGCTTTCACACAAGTGTGAGGATCAAATGTCTAAGATGAAGGATGATGATTTTATAAGATAAATGGATGACTTTTGTTGAAGGATGTGACAAGCAATTAATTAAATTAATCTTGTTTAGGAATGTTGTCAAGATTAATTAATTAATTATTTAATTTTGATCAACTAGTGATTTGAGGTGGAAGAGGATAAATTAAATAAATAAAATGTATTTATTTAATCTTTGGGAGATAAATATATGAATGATATGATTAATTAAATAAATATGGATTTATTTAATTAAAGGTGAGCTATAGAGGGAAGGGTTGTAAAGGATAAATTAATTAATTAATCAATTTAAATTTACTTAATTAATGTTAGGAAGATGATTGGAAATGTTTAACCCTTGAATATGATAAAATCAAGTTGGATCAGGTGTGGTTGATTTCAAGTGTCTAGAACTATAATAGGGGTTTCATTTTGTATAGGGTCCTTATAAGTTCATCATGAATGTTTGTGGACAAATAATTATCTTCCCATGGGTTTTAATGTAATTATCAAATTCATGTGTACTAGATTATCTCCCCAAAGGTGTTCATGTGTATTTCATAATTTCGTGTAGTCCTTCAATTGCATGCCCCTTTGTTTGCACTCACTTTCTAACTACCCTTGGCCATAGTTACAAACTTGCTAAGGGTTATGATAGGTTCATGCCCTTTTATTTCTCTAGGATCAATTAAAGTTTAGCACATCTAGAATCACTTTGAAAATTTGTGCAATCAATGCCCTAATTTCTACTTTTCTTGTGCCATTTCTTCATGTCGTTCTCTTGGTTTTTCCTTGAAATCATCCTATTGTATCTTTCATGGTCGTATGGACCTTATTAATGTATTATGGATCTACATCATTTTGCATTTTATGGTTCTATTGGTTCTATTGATTTGGATAGGTAATATAATGGTATTCTTTATTAGTTTGGAGTGGGGAGTAAGCAAATGTTTCATATTCATATAAATGCATTTTTAATCTCACGAAAAGTTTTCTTTAATTAATGTCTCAAATCTTATGGTGCATAAGTAGTCATGCTATTTAAAAGGTCTTAGGATTTTGAAATAGTATATTTTTGGGGTCATTAAATTGCCTTTACAAATGTGTTAAGGGACCTCAAGTTTGGATTGTGTACGCTTGAATGTTTTTACTAGGAGTTTGGATTCTAGCATTTGAATATTTACAAATTGGATTAATAAAGCTCAAAATTCAAATTTTATTATTATAATCATGAACCTTCTAAAATCTTGAAGGCTGGGGTCTCTTTATCTTGTACCTTACCACTTGGAATTATAGGGTTTGAACCTAAATATGAATTGATGTGATCACTTTAAATTATGTATCCATTTTGTATTTTTTGATTATATAATTTTTTTGAAATATTAAAAAATTTAAACTTTTAAACATTTCAAATAATATTTTTAAATTAATTGAAACATTTCAAATGATAATTTAAAATTTAAAATTGAAATTGTATTTTGATTTATAAAATTATAAATTATATTATTCACAAAGAAGTTTTAGCTATCCCAAATAAAAAATAAACATTTTAACTGAAACAGCTTTGTTGATTTCCATGTTATAATCTGTATCTCCGTGTTGATACCAAAAATGTATTTCGTTGGGGTTGAGCACAACCTGCAAAATATCTCCGAACTCCGGAATTGCAATCCGTTCCCGAACCCCAGAAATTGCAGAAACGTATTTAGAACCAGATACTTAATTGCATTTCCTGCATTTTCTTCCCGAACCCCGAACTGTTATGAAATTGGAAACGCCATGGGTTAGGGTGTGCATATGGAAGAGTTGCAGGATATGAAAGAAATGGATACGTTCAAAAGGCGTTAGACATTTTTAACAAATGCAAACGGCATTGTGAAGCCAAGTTTCGCCATTCCTGCACCAGTATTCTCCACGCCTCTGCCATAAAAGCGCTTAGGATTAGGGTATGGGTATCCATCGACGCATAATAGGCGAGCTTTTGTCAGATATTATGGATGGAAACGCGTGCAACATTGAATTCAGCTAAGGGTACGCGAACTGCTAAACAGAATACTTCAAAGAAATGTGATCTCTATCAGCATACGGGGTGCATAAACTGGTTGACAAAATTCCTCAAAAAAGTCTGCCCATATACAGGACGTGTAAACTGTTTGACAAAATTCCTCAAAAAGGTCTGCTCATATACAGGGCGTGTAAACTGTTTGACATAATGATTTGAAGAAATATGTGACGCTAGACATAGCACGCGAACTGTTTGACAGAATGCACCAATATATGTGGTCTCATCCAATGCCATGATTATAGTATGTTCAAAATGGAATCTCTTAAAAGGCTTTAGAAACTTTTAATCAAATGCATCTGTCAGTTTTAAGCTGAAATTCTTCAACTTTTTTCAGTATCATCTCTGCCAGTGCCAGAATGAGAGGCGCTTTCAAGAGGTTATAGACGTGTATCAAAGCTTAGTGAGATGGGGATTTAAGCTAGATGTTATAATTGAAATGGCTCTGGCAGACTTGATTGTGAAATGTATGGAGATGATGTCCATGGAAATGATATTCCATGCTCTCTTCGCAGTGCACTCATTTCAGCTATAACAGTTCTTTTGCTTTTGCACTTGCCATCCTCATTGCTTGGCACAACAAATGCAAAAAACTTGCCTCCAAAGTTGCTCAATTTTTCCAAAAATACAGATGTGAAGAAGTTAATTGATAAGGCAAAGCTGCTTCAAGCTCTGGCTCTGAATACAAATGACAGCAGTCTGCCCTCCCAGGGTGAAAATGGGGCAAAATTTTGAAAATCGAGGGACAAGTAAACTTGTTTGGAGTATGCTCCTCCTTCACGCCAGGTACCCAAATTGTCTCATAAAGCTGCAATTTTTAAACACCAAAACTCAAGTTTATAAACATCAGATAAATTGAAAGTCTTAGTGCCAGAGAACTATTGGGGGAAGAAATGGTGGATTTCTATTCTACAAAAATGGTGCCTGAAATTTCAGTTGGTAAAGGCATAGGCTTTCTTTGGGCAAATAGATGTCAAGAATTCCACAGACGCTTCGTGTGAGGAAAATATTGTTTCCAACTTTGTTGATAGTATGGAATCACAGAAAACAGGAAGGCAAAAATTGAAAATAAAACTGGGATCAATTTGGAAAAATAGACTATTCATGGTGATAGTATTCAGAAGAAGAAGTATGTCCCTCCATCTCACTTCATTAATATGCGTGAAGCCAAAGATGCGCATTCCCATTAAACAAAAATACATCAGTTGTTGGGGAGCTATTTGAGTAAATTGAGGTGTGATGTGCAAAGACGGATACAAAACTATATCCTTGAAATTTATTAATTCCCAGAATATCCAACCGTCATTTGATGAGCTTCGAAATTCCGAAAGCCTAGAGATTATGCAAGTGGCGATATAGCTGGCTTGTTAGCATTACTGGCATATCGAATGAAAAGATCACCCAATGGGATGGGTTGAGAAAATAGAGGATGGTAATATCCGCATCAAATGTAAAGAGAGGAGATTACAGGGAACTTAGACCTTCCAGGAGAATGAGCTCTGCAAATTTTTCAAAGCTGGTGATCATGTGAAGCTTGTGAATAGCAACCATTAGGGTGCTACTAACATGGTTGTTAAAATGGAAAATCATGTTCTTATGATGTTTTTTATTAAATCAAACAAGATATTCATATATTATCTGAGAGCATTGTTGAAAGCTCTGAAACTTCATGGGTTACTAAATTAGGATACTATGAACTACATTACTTTGTGCAACTGGATCACACAAGTTGTGTAATTGTAAGTGTTGAGATTGATGGGTTTCAGGTTTTGAAGGGTGTTCTAGAGTGATCGCAACTTGTCATTGGTAAATTGAAAGTTATTGAACTGACAAAAATTTAAAAGCACAGGCTCAAGACATGAATACAATCTCTTTTAAGGACAATTTAGAATTCTTGAATTACCATTGAAGGGCAAATAAAGATCGATTGGGCATAGGACTAGAGGCTTTGTATTCATTCATAAATCATAACCATCATAACCTAGAAAATGGTGGCTTAATTGCAGATATAATAGTCACCTTTAGAAGGCCTGAAGAAGATCCACAAATTACAGTCGTTAAAAATGTTCTGTTGGATGAAACGAGCAAAGTGTCATCGGGACCCTCTGGCAATGGTGAAAATGTCACAGGACATGAAATTTAGAATATCTTGCCTCAGAATTCAGATTACTTAAAGATTCCCAATGGAGAATATCATGGTGGAAGTGGGAAGCTTATTAGCATAGATGGAGCAGACCCCCCTAAAGTCGTCCTTATCTGGAAGAAGTTTTTATTATGCTAGAAAAATCCGATTTAAGAATCATCAAAGTCATTCACAAGAAAAATGAAACTGACAGTAAATGAGTGAGGCAATGAGTGAGGTAATGAATTTGATGTTTGTTGTTATTGGTTGCAGGGTATTGATATAACTGATGTAGTCATGTTGAAAGAAGAAATGTTGCTTGTACAAAACATGTGAATTTCTAAGACACTGGCAGAATTCGGCATCCATTGAAGATAAAGTGAAGAAAATGTTTTATTGGAAGAAAAATTCAAATGATGCAACACCTCATATCAAGTCAGGACCAAGTTGTTTGTTCTTCGAATGAATCAGGATTAGGATAGTGAAATAAAACGCGCCAGAAATGGTACCTGTCAGGCTGGTACCCCATAAAAGTTTTGATACCTGTTTGCTGGAAATGGTGTCAAGAGAGTGTACACGACATTTGGGAGCATGTGTATGAGTATGCTGTGTCTACAAGTAAATTTTTTTTCTAGCATTTACTGAAGGAATATAGATTGTGAGGGATAAGTCTCTGATATTCCAATTTGTTTTGTGCTTTCGTAACTTTGTAGGGAATGACTGTCTTTCACATCCAATGTGTCTATTTATGCTCATTTGCAAAGCATTGTTAAGGGTTGGAAATCCATGGAAACTCCACTTTTAGTACAATATATCAATGTTTGCTCTTTGTTTTATTTCGATTTTTCATGTCATGACATAACTTCTGATCTATTTTCTTTCCACAATTCTATGCATTTAATTCATTGAAAGTCAATAGAATATGATACGTGACTGCACCTCTGATTCCTCATTGATGGTGAGATGTTTGGTGTGGTGGATATGGGACCTTAGCGATAGCTGTTGAAATATGGAACTATTGAGCACGAACTGTCCGATCTCGAAAAGGATACATAAGCGACACCAACCAAAAGACTAGGTAATGGGGCCAGTCACAACATTATTTTAATAATATAAATTTATGAATTATGTGACCTGCGACCTCCAGCAATCAGTCAACAACACAAGAGAAAATCTATTAAGGCGCCATGATTGAAACCCTATGGTTTAACTAGACTAAACCCTAATTCTAATTGAGAGTGGGCATAATTCATTTCTAAGCGCATTATACATCTTTTGAACCTTCCAATTACATATTTGGAATGTGCTCAGAAAACCCACAACAAAACTGTCACTAGATTTTCATTCAAATACCTAGAGGCTAGAGGCAATTGTTGTAGAAAGATGACAACATTTTATCAACATTGCAAAATTTTGAGCAACTTTTGCAACATCTACAGAGTCATTATTCTATCACCAACAACCTATACCAATGCTTCTAGAACCTGAACCACATCTCTTTGTCATCATGGTACTAGACTTCCTTGTATGATATCTCCTTTTGACATCAATGAAAATAATATGCCAACAATCTCCCCCTTTGTCATTGATGGAAAAACCTAATGGTCTGTACCAAATAAGATATTTTAGCCCATGCTTTGTAGTCCATGCTTTGTAGTCCTTGCTCAATTGCTTGAGCATTTGCACAACTTTCTCCCTTTTTGACATCAATGGAAAATGGTACAGTCCCCCTAAAAATAGACTCCCCCTTTGACCAACATTTCAAAGAGAAAGTGAAGATCCTTGTATGTGCAACTATCAAGTCATTAGAAATTTGTAAAATAAGTTTACATGACTTGATCTCGTTCTCCATCACCAAGGACAAATAGAATACCAATTAAGCTCCCCATGGATTCATACCCTATCACTTAATATTTAGTGATATGTTGTGAGAGCAATCACTCCCAGTTTTTGCCTTAGATATTTAAATTGTTCTTTAGGAAGAGCCTTGGTGAAAATGTCAGCTACTTGTTCTTTAGTGGGAATATATTCTATGCTGACCTCCTTGTCTACAACCTTCTCTCTAATGAAGTGATACTTGATTGATATGTGCTTTGTTCTAGAGTGCATCACTGGATTCTTTGAGATGTTTATGACACTTGAATTATCATAAAGAATTGAGATATGTTCTTTGTACTCAACCTTGATTTCCTTAAGCATCTACTCCACTAGAGGACCTGAGTACAATATGTTGCTGCTACATATGCTACTTCTATAGTGGATAGAGCAACTGATTCTTGCTTCTTGCTCATCCAAGAAACCAATTTGTTTCCCAAAAAGAATGCTCCGCCACTGGTGTTTTTCCTATCATCTACACTTCTTTCCCAATATGCATTTGCGTATGTTGTTAAGTTGAAATCTTTAGTTTTGGAATACCACAGTCCATAATGAACAGTGCTTTTGACATACCTTAAAATCCTTTTCATTGCATTGACATGATACTCCTTTGGTGCAGCTTGAAACCTTGTAACTAAACATACTACTTGCATAATATCTGGTCTTGATGCAGTTAGGTATACAATAAAATTTCAATCATTGACCTATACAATGTTTGATTTACATCTGGTGACTCATCTGATTTGCTTAACTTATAGCCAGTTGTCATGGGGGTACTAACTGGTCTACTATCCTCCATACCAAACATCTTAAGCATTTCATGAGCATATTTGGTTTGAGATATAAATATCCCGTTCTTAGTTTGTACAATTTGTAAGCCAAAGAAAAATGACAACACCCCTAACATTGACATCTCAAATTCATTTTGCATATGTGTAGCAAATATTTTACACATTTTATCATTGCTACCTCCAAATATGATGTCATCTACATATACAACAACAATAATCATGTGCTCACCTTTTGATTTGAAATATAGATTGCTATATGCACATCTTTTCTTGAATCCTTGTTGTTGTAGATACTAGTCTAATCTGGAGTACCATGCTTTAGGTGCTTGCTTAAGAACATACAGTGCTTTCCTTAATCTACATACACAATTGTCATTTTATGATAGTTAAAAACCTTCTAGTTGTTCTATGTAGACTTCCTCTTCTAGGTTTCCATTAAGAAATGCAAATTAAACATCCATTTGATATACTTTAAATCATTTATACACTGAAAATGTAATAAACATTCTAATTGCTTCTAATCTTGCCACGGGTGCAAATGTTTCTTCAAAATCAATTCCTTCAACTTGTGCATACCCTTTGCACACTAATCTTGCCTTATTTCTGACAATAGCTCCATCCTCATTGAGCTTGTTTCTAAACACCCATTTAGTACCAATTACATTTTTTCTTGGGGGTCTAGGAATCAACTCCCGTGTTTTTTATTTTCAATCTGATTTAAAGTTCCTCTTCCATGGCCTCTATCCAATTCTCATCCTTGTTGGCTTCAGTAAAAATTTGTGGTTCAATCTAAGATAGGAGAGCAAAGTTAGCTTGTTCTTTGTTTCTTGCAAGTCTCCTTCTGATCTAAACTCCTTCATTCTTATTCCCAATTATTTGATATGTGAGGTGATCCTTTTGAACATACTTGGCAGGGGCCTTTTCAACTTCTTCTTTAGATTATTCTTCATTGTTTGCCACATGGTCTTCATAATTTGAATCATCTTCAAATTAATTCTGATTGGATTTGATATGCTTTATACTTTCATCCATCTTAACATTGATGCTTTCCACAATCTTATTCATTCTTTTGTTATAGCATTTATAGGCTTTGCTTTGGGTGGAATATCCAAGAAATATTCCTTCATCACTTTTGTTCCTTAGATTTTTTTCCATGAAGAGAAATTCATTTTCCATCACAACAAAAGCACAACTTTGTTCATAATTTGAGCTATTGTAGTCATCTGATACATCACTATCCTTTTTGATGCATAGACTTTCCTTTTTCTTCTGAGAACTCCCTCTCTTAGGGTAGTAGGGTTTCTTTATTTTATCATCTTCCTCATGCTCAGAGTTACATTTCTTATTGTAGGGAAATTTAGCAACAAAATGACCTACTTTATCACATTTAAAACATTTAAAGAGAAACTTACCTTTGTACTTGCTAGATCCTCTTCTTAATCTCCTGATGAAATTTGCCTCTTCTTCATCAGTCTCGTCATTCCTAGATGTGATCATCTCAGCCTTGTCATTCTTAGGAGATGCATCCTTCTCCTTGTTGGCAACCTCTAAAGCAACTTCTTTCTTGGATGGTTTTGCATCTCCCATCCTCATTTCATATGCAGTGAATATACCATGTAGCTCATTAAGAGTGAGTTTGTCTATTTCTCTTCCTTCCTCTATTGTAGAGATCTTATAATCATATTTGTTTGTCATTGACCTTAGAACTTTCAATACAATGACATCTTTTACTTTTTCTCCATATCTTCTAATAGAGTTCACTATATTGTTAACTCTCAAAAGATAGACTATAGTCTTCTCTTCTTCTATCATCTTTAAGCCTTCAAATCTAGCTCTCAGTACTTGAGGCTTTGCCAATTTTACATTGTCATCTCTTTCATAGATCTTTTTCAATGTATTCCAGAAATCATGTGCAGTCTTACAATACATAACCTTGCTATGCATAGATCTAGACAAACTATTCATAATAGCAAACCATTCCTTTTCATTGTTCTCATAATCCATTTTTCCTATAGCATTAGTAAGAGGTGTGGCTAGTGGTGTGTATCCATTCACAACAGACATCCACACATCAAACCCTAAAGATCCCAAATACCCCTTCATCAATGAGCTTCAAAAAGTATAATTTGTTCCATCGAACTGAGGTGGCTTGTTTGTGGAAGAACCTTCTTGACAGGAAATTGAGTTCACAAATCAAAGGAACTACCCAAGCTGATTAAGATTCTCCTAGGAAACATAGTGCTCTGATACCAATTATTGGAACACAACAATCTACTGAAAGGAGGGGTGAATTAGTAGATATTAAAATTTTAACTCTTAAACCCTTTTAAGTAGACTGACTTTTTTAAAAGAACTTAATGTGCAGATTGAAATATGAGATATAGAAATTTAAACAAACACATAATCAAGTGACACATAACACTGGATATATGTGGAAAACCCAAGATGGGAAAAATCACGGTGAGAAATGTTGTCAGGAGCTACTATTCTAATCTAGCCTCACAAAGAAATTTTATGTTACAAATTTTAAGGGCACCAACCCTAAAGAGACACCAATCCCCTATTTTGAGCACCAACTTAGTTATTTGATGGCACCAACCAATCAAATTTACAACATACATGATTATTACAATTTATTCATCAAGAACACAAATCAATGTTGTAGCTTACTCTGCAATTGCTGAAATTTTTGTTGCTGCCACAACAATAGCCTTATTTTTTTCTACTCTTCTCCTTCTTTAGTGAATTCTATGTTTGCTTCAAAGAGCTTAGATTTCCATCTTTATGATGCATACAAACTCTTCTCTTCTTCCTCCATTTCAACTCGCCTCTACCATATTTTAATCATCTATTTTGTGTAGTTACACACCATCGGTGATTACCTTAGGATTCTCTACAATATATAGATCTTCTGTTAGGGTTTCCAAGATATCTTCCTCACTGCCATGACTCTGCATCGAGCCTCTCAACATTTATTTCGGTTGTAGAGAATTTTCTTGAAATTCCTTTTTTCTAAACCCTAGAATCAAATATGTAATTAATACATCCTTTTGATTATCTGATTTGATCTTGATCCCAACCTCTGTAGTGATATGTGTCATTGTTATGCACATCAAATCTTCATTACATTTGTTGTAGATGTAGGTAGAACATTTAATTTTCATGTCTATGTCGGGGGTATGTGCAGGATCATGATGGGCCAAAAAGTGGCGATATGATGGATATGTGGCTGACGACTTTTTTTTAATCCAAAATTAATGAAATGAAAATAGTTTTTAAAGGAGATTCTCAGCTTTCCACCGATATAAATTATGCTTTACTTTGAATTTAATAAATAATTATTATTCATTTTCTATTTGAATTACAACTAAAGTCCTAATTGATAGGTTGATTGAAAAACATCTATAGCTTTCAAACAGTATCACATTTTTTGAATCTAAAACATGTGTCACATTCTATTCTTAGCATATTATAGGATTAAAAAAATGAATTTCATGAAGTTTTGACCAAGTTAAGGTGGTCAGACATACGATTTTATATTTTTTAAAAGTTGTAATAAAAATTCATAATTAATTATTTACTTTGAAAAATTAAAAATATGCATCACATCGAGACATAATTCCTCTACTTATATCTCAACTCTTATAAAAAAAATATTATCATTTTATTGTGGTTAGGGTGGTCAGATAGACACCTACTTCTTATTTTTTCCCTAAAATTTAAGTACTACTGCATTGAAATTTCAAATTTTCACCAAATAGATTTTTTTTTAAAATAAACCTACTAGTTTAGAAACTACATTCAATTTGCTATAGATTCTATTCTTACATATTTTAAAAATAATATAGATAACTTATTCAAATTTTTACATCAAGTTTCTTAAGTCTGATTTTTTTGAATTTTTTGCCACTTAAAGGCCTATTTTTTCTATGATGATCCTGCACATACTCTCGGTTATCAATTAAACAATGACTTAGCCATTTATCATCTTCATGTTCAAATCTGGGCTATCAATCTTCTCACTTCATGCCATGATCCAACATTCCTTGTTCATCATCACAACTTTAAATTGTCACCGTTAGATGAGACTTCCTTTAAATCTCCATCATTGATCACGTCCATCGCATATCGCTCTAACTCATGAGTCACCACCATTTAATCACACGATGTGAGTAACCTTAGTGGTGACTGTTAGATCATTCACCCTTCAAATCTGTACTGTTGATCTTCATTCATTGGGTATTGTTGTAACTCATATGACTTCCTATGTTATTCTTGCAATGTGAATACATTCAGTGATCACCATCGGATTGATCATTCTTTAAATCCGTGTTGTCCCCCATCGTATCACTAGCAAAGGACATAGGCCCAAAAAATCCTTGTGAGCTAGTGGACTATTGCCACTTGTTCACCTTAGATGTCACCTTCCACTTCCATCTTATGTTAATTTCTCATTGCGAGAAACATCCCATCGCTTCGCTTCACAACAACGATGTGAAGCGATCAAGCGATATGTCACCACACATCTGCTAGACCCACCAAATTCTTTTTCCTCTATTTGATCAAAATGCCATTTGATCTCCACCATTCCCCACTTCCCTGTGAGGTATAAATGAGGTCCCACCATAGGTACCATAGGCTATTCGGCATCATAAGATCATCAAATTTTATCACAACTAATGAACATGTTCCATCACACATTGCTAAACTATGAGTCAGCTTCAAAAAGCTTTCTATGATACATAAGACCTTAGCGATAGCCATCACATATGGAACGATTGAGCGTGCACCATCCGATCTCCAAAAGGATACATAAGTGACACCAACCAAAAGATTAGGTAATGGGGCTAGTCACAACATGATTTTAATGACATAAGTTTATGACTTATGTGACCAACCTCCAAAAAGTAGTCAATGACAAAATAGAAAATCTATTAAGGCACCATGACTACAACCCTAGGGTTTAACTAGTAAACCCTAATTCTAACATAAAGTAGGCATAATTCATTTCTAAGTGCATTATACAACCTTTGACCTTGCCAATTACATATATGGAATGTACTCAAAAAACCCACAACGAAACTGTCACTAGATTTTCATTCAAATACTTGGAGGCCATTGTTGTAGAAAGATGACAACATTTTGTCAACATTGCAACATTTTGAGCAAATTTTGCAACATCTACAGAATCATTCTTCTATCACCAACAACCTATACCAATGCTTCTAGAACCTAAACCACATCTTTAGTTCATCATGGTACTAAACTTACTTGTATGATATCTCCTTTTAAAATCAATGACAATAATATACCAATAGACTCACCATCACTTTTAGAGTAACCTCTCATTTCACCAAATTAGCATCTATTTTTTTAGTTGCATGTGTGTTCCATCTATGTTTTATATCCTCCTGGATAGAATCTAGACTCAACATCATATTTAGTGATCTATAATTAGAGGTTAACAATAAAATTTCAAATTAACTTCAATTATAGTTAATCCCGATCCAACAAAATTGTGTGACTATGTTTTTTAACCATTGAAATTACAAACTAGGTTCTAATGAAATTAACTAGTTACTAAAGTGTTGTAATTAGAAAAAAAACAAAGAATGAAAGACAGGAGAGAGAAGAAGAATAAGAAAAAACAAAGAGAGGAACACAAGCTTGATAATGAAGTTCGTCCAATCAGTACTACATCTTTTGGTCCACTTCTGAATGATGGACTGCTTTCATTAATGATGCCAAACTTGAATTTGCTTCGTTACATCAAGAAAATGTCCAAAAACCAACATAAAAACCTATCACAATCTCTCTCAACACTTGAAGACACTTTGAATGTCTTCGTGTATACAATAATCTCCTCCTTTGCCTAATTCCAATAAGCCTATTATTCTCTCCAAAAGAATTCTCCACATTTCACAATAATTTCCAATGTCCTTGAAAGGCCAAAATCTTCCCCTTTTTATACATTTGATTTTTCCTAATATGGTTTAAAACCATATGATTTTCAAATTATCCCAATCTTCCACTTACAACAGTAAATCCTCTAAAAATAATACACCCATTAAAATAAATAGCAATTATAATTTCGGGCTTTACAATATTTCCATTTAATATCATTTCAATTTGATAAACACCTTTAAAATTATCCTAAAAACCCCTTAGGATATTCTCACAAATGTTAACATGTAAATAGGGATATGGATTATCTTTTAATAATCCCCTTAAAATTACATTTAAATCCTCTAAGATTCGGGCTTTTATATGTTATGATATTTGCCTCTTTTAAAATCTTTATAGATTAGGGCTTCATGTTTCAAATATCTTTTATAAACCTTTTAAAGTCTTAAAGCCGTTTTAAAATATTTATGCATTTTATTTTAAAGGGTTTGGCTCATATATTTTAGGCTTAATTTCTAATTTAAATAAGATAAATGCCCTCAATTGCTTATGCCATGTCATCATCTACCACGTCACCTAGTCTTGCCATGTCAACAACAATGTTGACTGTACTTGTTGACTGTATAGGTCAACCTACCCTTTTGGAAACTTTGATCGACTCTATCTTGCTCATACAAACTCCATTTGATGTGATTCAGAAGGTGTCTGAACCATATTGACAAGCACTTCAATCTGAAACTACTTTTTCCTGATTTGGAGATGATCTATTTTTTAGCCTTGCATCGACACCTGATTCGCTTATTTGACCGAACCTTTGACTGAGCATAACTTCTATGTATGGAATCCTTCTGAGCCCATTCAAGTTGCGTCAGGATCATTTCAGTGAGTTCTTTTCGATGATGCTAATTCAATTGAATTTTGAGACTGTGAAATTTTTAGGTTTTCTAAATCCACCTGGATGATTCCTCCCCATTGAGAGGCTTTTGGACCACCAAAAGTTTAATTTTACATAGAATTTGAGCTAGCACATTGTTGCCCCACTTTCTAAGTACCATTTGTCCACCCTACTGGAATCTTGAACATTTGACCCATCACAAACATGAAGAAAAATGAGATACCATTGCTGATACAATTTGTAGACATCCAAATTTGGATACTTTCATTTGTCCAAATTTATCCCTTTTCGTCTAAACATCTTCTTATTCACGTTAATTAGGTAATATTGCTATTATCTAATTAATATCCTTAAATTCCTCTAAATCCCTAAAGTATTTAATACCCTCTTCAATGCCCCCTTTCATCAAATGAATTAAATAAATATGACATTTATTTAATTCCGCACATGTCACATCACTTTCACTTAATCTTAATCAATCTCCTAATCTCTTCATTAGGGATGTGCACATGCCTAATCCTTGATTAGGATGTGTCACATCCTCCAACTTTTTCAAGTTGGCTTTTAATCCTCATTAACCCCTAATTATCGTCTAATTACTGGTCAGTTAAGCCTAATGAGTTCCTTGGTCAACTCTCCCCATCCCTCAAATAATTTTTAATTCCTTTTTATTCATCCAAGGCTCCTCTCTTCCCCATGTGAATTTTTAATTCACTTTTATTCCTCCAAGGAATCTTCTCTTCCCCACGCATCTTCTAGAATTTGACTTGTCACATCAAGTCACATGTGGAAAAGTGCTTCCCTTTTTGGAACCTTGTCTTGTCCATGGGATTCTTCCAAACAAGTGAATTTTTAATTTACATTTATTTTCCAAACTACTTTCCTCTTCCCTACGGAAATTTTTGAGGAGTACTAAAATTCCTCTCGTGTCACTTTCCAACCATTTGGGAACAAGAACTTGCCTTTTAAAGCAATTTTTTCCTCTCCCAATGTACTTTCAAAGTACTTGTTCTTCTTCCACATCGTGTACCCTCCTTCCATTTCATCATGTCCTTTAGACACTTCATCCTCTACATGGCAAGATGTGAGGGCTTGTGAGTCCTCAACTCACCATAGCCCTACATCTTGGCCATGGTGGCTCAATCTTAATCATCCATTTCTCTAAAGAATTCAAATTCTTCTATAAATCCCCCATTTTTTCTCTCATTTAGGGACCTTATGCATTTGATACCAAACTCTTGTCATTTTGTCATTTGAAGCCATACTTAGCCAATTTGCATATTTTTCCTTCATCATGACACTTGAATCCAGCATTATCACACTTTCAAGCTCATGTTATATCCCATCTTGTATTTTTATCTCATGTGCCATCCAAGGAGCATACACAACATCGAAGATCGAAGGGCTAACCAAGGGACAACTTGATAAGGTATAATCATTTTATTCTATCTTCTTTGTTTAAGTTCAACATTTTGCCCAATCTTGAGGTGTTAGGTGTTCTTCATTGTTTCTTGCATTCTTATTGTTGTTGCATATTTAGGAATAAGAATTTTCACCTGGTCACTTTTTTGGCACAACCAGTGGAACCCACAAATAGGTCTCTTGCTCTCAAGTGTTTTGTTGTTTCACTGTTTGCAGGTTTAGGTTACAGAGAGACAGACCTGCCCTCTCAGGGAAGTAGACCTTCCCACAAAGGGGTGGACCTTCCCTTGCCAAGGGGCAGACCTGTCCAAACAGAGGGGAGGACCTGCCCGAAACAATATTTTCTAGAAGGTAAAAACTCCATTTTAATCATCATTTTTTGTTGTTTTGAGTATTTCTGACCTTCTAATGTGTGTTGTTGGTGTCTGTGCAAGGATTTGACTAGAATTTTGTGGAAAATGAGAAATAAATTTCTTACAGGGCCATCTATTTTTAAAGCATTTATCAACTGCTTTTTATCATTTTTCAGTAGTTTAGGCACATAGCTTAACTAGGAGGGGTCAAATTTACTTTGTGTGTCGTGCTTGTGGTAGGCTATTGACGTATCCAATCCCCTTGTGCCATTTGGTGATCTTGGGTGAAGAGAAATCATAGCTTACCAAGTCCTTTGAGTCACCTTTTTTTCTTTTTCTTAGGAACCTGCTTGGGGATTTCATCACCCCAAGGGATGATCCCAACCACGTATACTAGCAGGGTATACAAAGGGGGGAAGCCAAAGTTGTACCCCAATCCAGCCATGTCATTATTAGTAAAGCGTTAGGATGACATGAAGAGTTTTATGAGCCTTTAGTATCTCGCTAAGGTTCTCGACTCACGCTTGTGACGGGCTGGTGTTCACGGTTTAGGCCTCACATACTAGGTCTATATCGAGGACTCCCTAGCCACCTTATTTATCCTAGATAGAGGACTTTGTTGGCCATACCCATTCTACTAATCTTAGGATCGTGTTGCTTGAACTATTTTCTTTGTGCAAAACTAGTGATTTTCTACTCAGTCAAGTTAGCCTTATCCTCTGATTGTTGTGTCTTGTGTTTTGGCTCCTTTGCCATAGTCATTTTTGTGAAAATCAAGTTCAAAATTGTGCAGAGGGGTAGACCTGCCCTACCAGGGGTGAACCCGCCCCCTGTCTTAGTCCCTTTTCAGCCTATTTTTGTTAGATTTTCCCAACTTTTTGTCAAATAGGCATACCTGCCCTAGTAGGGGTGTACCTACCCTAGTAGGGGTGGACCTAGCCTTGGATAGGTGTACCTATCCTTTAAACAGTCAGTTTTATCACCTGTTTCATCATTCTGAGCACTCGTTTCGTCATTCTGAGTGCCTGTTTTATCATTTCAATCACTCGTTTCCCTATTCCAAACATTCGTACATCCATTCTGAGAATCCATTCCCTATCCTGAACATTCGTCCCCTTGATCCGAACATCCATTTCCTCATTTCGTGTGCCTATTTACCTATTCCAAATAGTTGTTTTTGCTCATTTTTTATTGAATAGGTGGACCTACCCTTGGATAGGCAGACCTACCCCTTTCAGTTGGGAATACTTGCCCTTGGATGGGTGGAACTGACCTTGAATAGGCGTACCTACCCTTGAATAGGCGTACCTACCCCAAACAGTTGTTTTTACTCTTATTTCATTGAATAGGTGGAATTTCCCATAGAGGGGCAAAATTTCCCACCGAGGGGTAGACCTTCCCAAAACAGAGGGGCAGACCCACCCAAAAACAACATTTTTCACCCTCCGTTCAATCATTTCAAGCACCCATTTTCCCGTCATCAACACTTTCCCATAAGTCATCATTTCATCAACCAAACCACATAGGTTCTTCTTATAAAATCATTAGAGTCCATATCTATTGTCAAATAATCCATCCCACTCATCTAGACTTCGTTTTAAGGGTTTTGATTTCTATGTCGAAACTTCCGGAAATTGTAACTTTTGACTCGAGTGTCTGATTAGGCTGAAATTTTATGGGTGGTTGCATTATGAGGTAGCATGTGGATTCCCAATAGACTCTAAGTGGGTTGGCCCCCATTTCAACACATTTTTGGGGCTTCAAACTTTCATCTGACCCTTAAAATCGCAATTTAGTGTTTTTTTTCATTTTTAAAAAAATTATTTTCGTTAATAACTCAGAATGCATGTCTTAGATTTGGGATGTTAGTTGGAAATTCATCCTACCTTAGTTTTTGGTATTTTTTGGGAAAAAATTGGACTCTCAAAGGTGCCTATGAAGTTTCCTAAAATGGAAAAATTTGACAATTTTTGAAAACTGCCAAATGTAGAAAAATCTGATTGTTAGCACCTTATGTCCTTTAAATCCCCGAACTTGGTGTAGAATCAATCCCATCACATCCTCAATATAATCCTAATTTGAGTTTGATCTTTAATCTACTCCCAATCTGAGCTTTAACCAAAATCCTAATGTGCACTTGCCCTATCTTGGGCAAACCTGCCCCTCAAATAGTTGATTTCACCCTTTGTTCGATTGTTTCAGGCACCCTTCTTCGAAATTCGAGCATTCTTAACCTAGTTACGAGTATCCTTTCATTTATTCCAAGAGTTAGTCTCCCAATCCGAGAATTCATTCGTCCTTTCTGATCAATCATTTACTTGTTTCAAGCTTTCATTCATCCATTTTGAACTTTCATTCTCCTCATTTCAAACTCTCGTTCACCCTTTTTGATCATTATTTTACTCGTTCTAAGTAAAATTTCATCCATTTTGAACCTCCTATCATCTCAAGCTCTCATTCACCCTTTTCGATCATTTGTTTACTCATTCCGAGTAAACTTTCATCCATTTCAAACTCTCGTTTAGCCATTCCAATCATTCATTTACTTGTTCTGAGTGATCTTTCATTCATTTTGAGCTTTCATCTTCTCATTTTGAGAATCATTCATCCATTGTGAGCATTCATTTACTCATTTTGAGTATTCGTTGATCCCTCTCGATCATTTATTTACTCATTCTGAGTAATCATTCATTCATTTCAAACCTTCATCTTCTCGTTATGAGAATCATTCATCCATTGTGAGTAGTCATTTACTCATTTTGAATAGTCGTTCATCTCTCTCAATCATCCTTTTACTCATTATAAGTAATCTTTCATCTATTATGAACCTCCTACTCTCATTCTAAGTAGTCGTGCATCCATTCCTATCATCTGCTCCCCTAATTAGATCATCGTTTTCCCCATTCAAATCCCCTGAACTTCATTTCAAGTTATTATCTGAATTGACCTAAGTGTTTGAATTGATCGTCATCCTCAACATCTACTTAGGATTTCCATCTGTCTCGAGTTAATCATCATTATCAGCCCAATCAATCCGCTTTCAATCTCAAAGTGAATTTGGTGCCGCAATCATCTATTTATCCTTTAATCTGATCAATCAGTATCCTAAGTCACCTAGGGAAATCTTTGAATGGGGTTTCCCAATCCCTTTCGTCATCCTATCCAATCCATCATTTGATCTTATGGATCATCAATCGATCTTATCCAATCCAATCTAATCACATCCTTATCCAATCACCTTCGACCCAATCAATCTACTTCCATATCAAAGTAGATTCAGTGTTGAGGTCATCCTTTGGTAATCAAATCTGCTCATTAGAATCAATCCCATTGCATCATCTGATCATCCTAATCTGAGCTTTAATCCAATCCCAATCTAAACTTGACCTAAATCCTAATTTGAGCTTTAGTCCTTTTCCATCCAAAATATTTGATCCATCCTATTTATCCTTTCATCATCATGAATCCTTATCCTCCATCAATATTAGTCAAGGGAAACCCTAATTACGTTGATGACGATAACGAAAGTCTTGTCAATCAAGAAGAATATGACATAGATCCCCTTGACACTATCATTTCTAGTAAGCTTTCTCTACCTGCTTTCCATAATCCAATCATCCCTTCAAGCTATCCCATTATGTCTTCATCCATCCCTAATCACGATCCTTATGCTACCTTTGACAAGGGATATCTAGTACCTTCCCCATCTGCATATTCATCATATCCTTCATCTACATCATCTTCTTATCCAATACCCACATCCTCTTATCCTAATCTTCCATCCCAGTATCCCTACCACAATCTCCCATCCATGTCCCCTTATCATAATCCTCCTTACCAGTTTGCTCATCCTAATCCAAAATCCACACCTTTTTATCTTAATCCTACACCCCCATCAACCTATCCTAATCCAACATCCACATCTTCTTATCCTAATCTATCATCCATGTCTCCCTATCTCAATCTGCCATCTCAATCTTCCCATCCTAATCCACCATCCCAATATCCTTACTACAATCCTAATTCACCATTCCAATATCCTTACCTTAACCCTCTATCCAATCCTAATCCTCCATCTACTCCTAGTCTTCCATCCAATCACATTCCTCAATCTAATCCTAATCCACCAATCCATAGCCCTAATCCCCTATCAATCCCTAATCCTTCATCCACTCCTACCTCATCATCTAAGCCTTGAGCATAGAGATTTATCACTCCAGAAGTTCTCCAAGGACTCATGACAAAGAAGAAATTCCCCACTCCACATCTTGAAGTTGTGGAACCATGCCATCCCAATACATCATCCATGGTCACTAATGATGAGACCCCTTTCTATCCCACACCTATCGCTGATGCTACCACCCCTATCACCACTCAAACTATCGAAACCATCACACCCACTGAATACATTGAGCCCCCATCTCCTACTCTGAGAGCCACCGAACCCATCAAAGATAACCAAACCCCATCACCATCTTCTACTCTTAAAGCCACCCAATCCATCAAAGACACCCACATCCAATCCACTTCTCTCACTCCTAGTATCACTAAAATATATTCCCATGCACTTCATGAATCCTCCCTCCTTTCGTCTCCCCCACTTGAGGAGTCTCCAAAATTCCACTATCATGCCTCCCACACAAGATGAGTCATGCATAAGCTTGATCCCAAGCATGCTAGCATATCCCCTTTTCCACATCAAGATCCTGTCGTCCCATCTAGTCCTACTCAAGATCATAGTCCTCCATCCACTCCATCTCATGATCCTCTTATCATTCAAGATCTGATCCTTCCATTGCATGAGCCCTTATCACCTATTGCCACAAATCTATATACTACCATACCACCTAATCGCTCTCTTGATACCACCCATCAAGATGCTGCTATCTCCTCATCTCCATCTAATGATCCTCCATCATCACCTAACCATACCATCCCCACACAACTTTTATATCCCCTTGGTACTCTCACATTATTCCATGGTGGTCTCCTTTCAGAAGAAAAGCAAAGCATATATACCACCCATCATCCTCCGCCTAATAATGGACTTGCATCATTCTTCTAGAATAACAAAAATCCTATCATGGATCGAATGCTCAAGAACATGAACTATCAAGGAAAAGGTTTAGGCCTTCATGAGCAAGGTATTTTAGAGCCCATCTAGGTCAAAGAACAACTCCATATGCGAAGTCTTGGACCTAGTTCCCAAGAATCACAATCTAAAGATGTTGGTACAACCTCTAGATGTCCTCAATGAGCTTCTTCCAAAAGAAATATAGGCTCTTCCCATCACTCCACCAGATCATATGCTGCCATCCCTCCTCCATCATATCACCTCAAAACAACCATCCATATTCCTCCTTCATCAACTCCATCCATTTTGGGTCCTTACATCCCTCCATCCACCATCTCCCATCCTTCATCTACTCCATCCATCTTGGGTCCTTATGTCCCTCCAGCCACTACATTTGTTTTGGGACCTTATATCCCAAAATCACCTCCTCCATCTCATCCTATTCATCCTTTCATCCATTCATCACCTATCCATGTCATCCATCATAAAAATCCCACTCGCATATCCCATAATTAGGATCAACAAAGGTTCATCCTACACATCCTCCATCTACACATAATCCCCATAATCCTACCTCCATAACTTCACATCATCCATCTCCTCGCACCCATCCCATTGCTACTAAAAGCACTTTGGATGCTAAAATAAAAATGCATAAATCTAAATATCCACATGAATCTAAAGCTCATCATGTCCCCTTGAAACATAATGTTGAAGAAAAGAAAAATAAAATACAAAATCAAAATCATACCCATTGGCCACAAAGGCCCACCAAAGCAAAGATCAAAACCATGTGGATCCCAAAGAAGAAAAATGCAATGCCTTCAAATGAAAAATCCGTAACAACATACAAAGTTGCTAATCATACACCCCTTTCATCTCCTAAATATGTTTTGGGTCCTTATTTCCCAAAATTCACTATCCCATCTCCTCCATTATCCCCACATCATTCATCCATTAACCCTCCTATGATTTCACCTCCACCACCATATATGCCAATGTTGGTCCTGAAAACATCCCCCCATCACACACCTACCCCATCATTCTATCCATACCCTTTCTAGCATCCCATCCATTATCCCACATATCTTCCCCATAAAATTCCTCTAATTCATCCTCTTGCATAATCCATTTATCCTAATAAGGTTGTACCACCATTAAATAGTCACTTCACACATGGGCTCTTAATACCTTGTATGGAACTTGGTGCTTGAGTCCTTCATCCATATCCTTATCGCATATTCACTTATCCACATCCCTCTATCCTTGTCCATCTCCATCCACCTTCTATCCAAAAATCCAGAAAAATCCAAAAAAGTCAAAAAATCCAAAAAAAAAAAATACAAAAAAAGTCAAAAAAACTCAAAAAGTAAAAAATCAAAAAAAAAAAAAAGAGTAAAGAGAAATAATTCATCCAATGGTGAAAACTTGGCAAACAAGTGCCTTGGATAAGTACCATGATGAAAACATGGCAAACAAGCGTCATGTGTAAATCGCCCATCCAACTTACTTCCCTACTTGGGGGAAGCTTCATCCTCTTCATCCATCAAATGCATCCCCTTCACCCCTCTCCTCCATCCCCCCTACCATCCATATCTTATCTACCATATCCCATTTATCCCAATCCCTCCATCCTCCTTGTGATCTTGATATTGATAGGGGAAAACATATAAACATGCTTTGGACACCTCTTGGCATACATTCCTCTCATCCACACACTATCCTAATCCTTATTCGCATCCATCTACCTTCCTTTTCCACTTGTCATGCTACCATTAATCTTCCTTCCTCATCCATGCATCCTATCCATATCCATCTCACTCCTTTATTAGCCTATCCTTCTACCTTCCATCCCTCATGCCTCATCACACATGACATACTTAGAGTGGGGGCATCTACTTCCTTTGTGACATAAGTCCTTGGAGACATCATTCCTCGATCTTATCAATCCCTTCCATCTCCCCATCCCTATCTTCCTTCCTATCTTTATCTCCTTACCAATCCAAACAATCCTTTTCATCTCCCCATCCTTATCTGCTTATCCATTCATCTCTATCCTCATCCCATCTCATAATCCCTTGTCATTAGTATCTAGGTATAGGCTTCTCCCCATGCAATCCAATTCCATCTATCTCATCATCATCAATCCTACTTATTTTGTGCATCTTTCAAATCTCCTATCATTTCTCATCACTAATATCTCCATCGTATCATCCTCCCAATTCATTTTGATTATTTGGATAGCTATCCCATCCCCGAGCTTCATTTGATCACCACTATCCTATCCTATCCACTAGATCTATCATGTCTCATCATATCGGTTCCATTCTTTTATCTACTTATTTTGGTCATCTCATCATCCCTTATCCATCATTTGTCTTTGGTCTTTTGTCGAACTAAGTTGCCCCTGCGCTTTCATGTAGGCAAGGTTGATCACTTGATCTACCCCTGCGGATCCTTTTGTCCATCAAGTTTTCATCTTCCATCATTGAGGTCCCCATCATCCTCTTCCCATCTTTTATCCACCATCATCAGCCTTTTATTGAACTGCGAGGGCTCTATGCTTTCACGTAGGCAAGACTAATCTTTGATCGGCCCTTGAGCCCCTAGGTCTTTAGGGTGTGTTAGTCTTGTGTCTTGTGTCTTGTCTCGTGTCGTGTCATCAAGTATGTCCTTATTTAGCTGGTTCTTCACAAACAAGATCCACCAATGTCATCAAATCCAATCAACTTTGAATAACCTGCATCATATCAATCTTTTAGTTTAGTATCCATCATCGGTCTCAACAAGATACATCCTTCCTAATAGACCACATAAATCCTATCCATCCCCTTGATCCTATGGAAAATGAAATTCGAAATTGATTGTGATCTTTGATGCTTTTGGATTTTGTTTATCATTTGATCTCCCTATCACACCTTGTCATGGTCACCTTGATCCATCATATCATGGTGTTCTTTGACTGGTAAACATAGGGGCATATCTTGATCTTTTGTTTCTTTGTGTCTTCTTAGTTGTCCCACATAGTATCCACCAAGATCCTTGTGGTCTTGTGTTACACTGGGGCATCCTCGTGTGCTTGTGGTTATTCCAATACCTAGCCTGACCAAAGTCATCATGACTTTGGGGTGTTGGGATAGCCTTCTTATTTGTTGTGTTGTTTCATGCATTAGACACTAATTCGCCTTGGGTTCACATATCCTGGCACTTGGTGTCTTATGCTATAGCAAAAATTAGTGCTCTGAAAATGGAAAATTGCATTAGGATTGCATTTCATCCCCCCCATCCATTCACCCTTCATCAATGTCCCTCCCATATCCATCCAATATCTTATCCTCTTCTCTTCAATCTTCTTCAACTAATCTAGATTGGTTATTCTAAGCATTGTGTCCCCCATCATTTTTATTCCTTTCATCCCTTTCACATCCCAATCCAATCCTATCCTCATCAACTCATATCTCACACAAATCATGTAATCACATCCTTGGTCTTGTTCCCCGCCTTGCTACAAGCCTTGATCCAATCATCACCATCGTTATCATCATTGGGATGTATCCTTCCCTATCCTTTAGTGTTGTTTTGGTATGTATCCTTCCCTCATCAACAACCCTTTCATTGGGATGTATCCTTCCCTATCCTTGTGTTGTTTTGAGATGTATCTTTCCCTCATCAACAACACTTTGATTATCATCATTGGGATATATCTTTCCCTATCCTCATGTTGTTTTAGGATATCTCATTCCCTCATTGAAAACACTCCATCTAACATCAACCCATTTTGGCTTGTAGCTCAAATGGGGCAACATCACATTCATCCTTAAATCCATTTGTGCTTCATGCATCTCCTATTGCTTATCATCCTCTCTCAATCCATCCCTTTGAATCATCTCCCTCATCTACCTCTTGCATCATCTCATCCATTTCGAGAGCATACCTGTGTTCTCTTGAACCCGCATGTCGTCTCGAGGGGAAATCCTCCATCCCTAATCTCCATCTTCACCCCCATCATCATTCCTTCCTAGTCACTACTTTGAATGACTGGGGCATCTTTCCCAATCTAACCATCTTCTTTTGGGTTCTATATTTTAATATTCTTTGAAATGATGCTACTTTGTAACACCATCTCAAAGAGGGGAAAAATGTAGACATCCAAATTTGGACACTTTCATTTGTCCCAATTTATCCATTTTTGTCTAAACATCCTTTTATTCATGTTAATTAGGTAATATTGCTATTATCTAATTAATATCCTTAAATTCCTCTAAATCCGTAAGGTATTTAATTAATAATTAAATAACTTACCCTCTTTAATTCCCCATTTCATCAAATGACTTAAATAAATATGACATTTATTTTATTCTTCACATGTCACATCACTTTCACTTAATCCTAATCAAACTCCTAATTTCTTCATTAGGAATGTGCACATGCCTAATCCTTGATTAGGATGTGTCACATCCTCCAACTTTTGCAAGTTGGATTCTAATCCTCATTAACCCCTAATTATCTTCTAATTACTGATCAATTAAGCCTAATCAATACCTTGGTCAACTCTCCCCATCCCCCAAGGATTTTTTTAATTCCTTTTTATTCATCCAAGGCTCCTCTCTTCCCCATGTGGATTTTTAATTCACTTTTATTCCTCCAAGGAATCTTCTCTTCCCTATGCATCTTCAAGAATTTTTGACTTGTCACATCAAGTAACATGTGGAAAAGTGCTTCCCTTTTTGGAACCTTGTCTTGTCCATGGGATTCTTCCAAGCATGTGAATAATTCACATTTATTTTCCCAACTACTTTCCTCTTCTCCATGGAGAATTTTGAGGAATACTAAAATTCCTCTCATGTCACTTTCAAACCATTTGGGAACAAGAACTTTCCTTTTAAGGAAATCTTCTCCTCTCCCAATGTACTTTCAAAGTGCTTGTCCTTCTTTCACATCATGTACCCTCCTTCCATCTCATTATGTCCTTTGGATACTTCATCCTCCACATGGCAAGATGTGAGGGCTTGTGAGTCCTCAGCTCACCATAGCCTTATATCTTGGCCATGGTGGCTCAATCTTAACTACCCATTTCTCTAGAGAATTCAAATTCTTCTATAAATCCCCCTCTTTTCTCTCATTTAGGGACCTTATGCATTTGGTACCATATTCTTGCCATTTTTCCATTTTGAAGCCATACTTAGCCAATTTGCATATTTTTCCTTCATCATAGCACTTGAATCCACCATTATCACACTTTCAATCTCATCTTTCATCCCATCTTGCATTTTCATCTCATTTTCCATCCAAGGAGCATACACAATATCAAAAATTGAAGGGCCAACCAAGGGACAAATTGACAAGGCAATCATTTTATTCTATCTTCTTTGTTTAAGTTCAACGTTTTTCCCAATCTTGAGGTGTTAGGTGTTCTTTGTTATTTCTTGCATTCCTGTTGTTGTTGCACGTTTAGGAACAAGGATTTTCACCTAGTCACACAATTAATTGCATATTCATCAATAGTCACTATCACATCCATCATCCACATAGAACTAACTAGTAGAATAACAATCAATAGTACTAAATAAACTGAAGTTTCTTTTGTAAATCCCAATTTCTTATCAACTTGTTCAAATATTAGATTCACTTGTAATCCACTATCTATTAGTGTATCAATCTTATTTTATTTTTCAATAGCCCTTATATGAAAAAACTCATTCCTCTTACTTTCAACAAGTTCATTACATATGAAATAATTCATTCCTCTTACTTTCAATAGGTACTTGATTACACTTTATAGAAGAAGCATGGAAACTAGTACTGACAACAGGAATATTACCTTTTATACCCACAACTATGATCTTGGTTTCATTATCCAAATTTGATCCAAGATCATGCACGAGAGTTGTTCTCTTTTTCTTACCCTTTTGATTCTTGAACCATTTCAGTTTCTAATCAAGATGAAATTTCCAACACTTTGTATCTCTGTTCCCTTTCTTCTTGTAGTGTGAGCAATAAGGCTTATCCTCCTCTTTCTTTATAGTAGTTGTCTGCTTCATTTTCTCCTTCCCTTTCTTGCTCTGTTTGTGTTTATTGGAGTCCATTAAGAGACCATCATGGCTATTCCTTGAGCTTCTTTCCAGATGAATGGCTTGCACACTAACTTCATCAAGGTTAGTTAGATTAAACATAAGTATTGTATGCCTCAACTTTTCATGTAATCCACCTATATAATTTAACAAAGTTTCTTGTGTATATAATGGAATGCCCAAAATTAATTCTCTTTTCCTAAACTCCTATGTGTAATCCTGTACACTTTGTCCTTTCTCTTGCTTTAATCATTGCAGATTCATTACTACTTTTTGCATATGACCTAATGGATAGAACTATTTCTTTAATGCAGCTATAAAAACAAACCAAGAAGAAATAATTTTACCATATTAGCTTAGATCTTCCTAAGTTCTTCTCTCCCACCAGATCAATGTTGTGCCCTAAAGAAAAGAGTGGCTAATTGGATTTTTTGAGAATCCTCAATAAAATTTTGAATTCTACAATAAAATTCAATTTTTTTTATCCAATTATCAAGTTTTCCTACATCTAGTTCTCCATTATAAGTTGACAATTCAAATTTAACATCAAGCTTTAACAAAGGAGCATTAGATTTAGGTTGCATATGTTGTTTCTTATTTGAAGAAGAATATTGAGAGGATGAAGAAGAAGATGGGGATGGAGGTTTAGGAGGGTCACTACCACCTCTTATTCCTTTACCTTTATCATCTTTTGAAGTGGATTCAACTTCATTCTTCTTTCGGTTCTTGAGTTCCTTTTTCTTCTATCGCTCTTGTCTCTCTTGGAAAATAATTTCCACCATAGTCTTCATTTTGAGAAATACTTTCTGGAAAGCTTTCTCATCAAGCTCTATAGGACTTTATTTAGTTGCCATTTTTTATTGTGGAAAAGACCTTTTTTTTTCTGATCTCAAGATTGAAAGCTATAAGTGGACCTTCTCCTTGCTTCATTTTCAACCTGGTTAACATTCACTTTTGCAATTTCTTGTTAAGAGGCTTTGATACTACTTTTGATTTCTAATTAGAGGTTTTCAATTAACTTGCAAATTAACTTAAATTACAATTAATCCTGATCCAACAGAATTGTGTGACTATATTTTTTAACTATTGAAATTACAAACTAGGTTAACATTTATATAACTTAATGAAATTAACTAGTTACTAAAGTGTTGTAATTAGAAAACAAATAAAGAATGAAAGACAAGAGAGAGAAGAATAAAACAAAAGAGATAGAGGAACACAAGCTTGATAATGGAGTTTGTCCAATCAGAACTACATCTTCAGGTCTGGTTCTTAATGATGGACCACTTTCATTAATGATGCCAAACTTGAATTTGCTTTGTTACATAAAAAATACATCAAAAAACAACATAAAAACCTCTCACAATCTCTCTCAACACCTGAAGAAACTCCAAATGTCTTTGTGTATACAATAATCTCCTCCTTTACCTAATTCCAATAAGCCTATTATTCTCTCCAAAAGAATTCTCCACATTTCACAATAATTTCCAATGTTCTTGAAAGGCCAGACTCTTCCCCTTTTTGTACATTTGATTTTTCCTAATATTCTTTAAAACGATATGATTTTTAGATTATCCCAATCTCCCATTTACAATAGTAAATCCCCTAAAAATATTACACCCATTAAAATAAATAGCCCTTATAATTTTGGGCTTTACAATATTCCCATACAATATCATTTCAATTTGATAAACACCTTTAAAATTATCCTAAAAACCCCTTAGGATATTCTCACAAATCTTAACATGTAAATAGGGATATGGATTATCTTTTAATAATCCATGTAAATAGGGATATGGATTTCAAGCCTTAAAAATAGGGATATGGACTATCTTTTAATAATCCCCTTAAAATTACATTTAAATTCTTTAAGATTCAGGCTTTCATATTTTATGATATTTTCCTCTTTTAAAATCTTTATAGATTTGAGCTTCATGTTTCAAATATCTTTTATAAACCTTTTAATTTCTTAAAGCCCTTTTAAAATATTTATGCATTTTATTTTAAAGGGTTTGACTCATATATGTTAGGCTTAGTTTCTAGTTAAAATAAGATAAATGCCCTCAATTGTTTATGCCAACTCATTATTTGCCACATCACCGTGTCTTGCCATGTCAGCAACAATGTTGACTGTACAAGTCAAACTACCATTTTGGAAAATTTGAATGGCTCTATCTTGCTCATACAGAATCCGTTTGATGCGATTCAAAAGGTTGGAGAACCGTATTGACAAGCCCTTCAATATGAGACTAATTTTGCTTGATTTGGAATGATCTATTTTTTAGCCTTTGCATTGACAGTTGATTTTCTTGTTTGATGGAACCTTTGACTAAGCATAACTTCTACATACAGACTTCTTTTGAGGTCATTCAAGTTGCGTTAGGATCATCTCAATGAGTTCTTTCTGATGATGCTAATTCAGTTGAATTTTGAGAGTATGAAATTTTTAGGGTTTTTGGATCATTCCTCCCCATTAAGAAGCTTTTGGACCACCAAAATTTTATTTTTACATAGAATTTGAGCTAGGGAATTGTCACCCCACTTTCTCAGTACCATCTGTACACCCTTCTAGAATCTTGAATATTTGAACCATCATAAACATGAAAAATGAGATAGCATTACTAATACAATTAACTACATATTCATCAATATTCACTGTCACGTCCATCATCCACATAAAACTAACTAGTAGAATAACAAGCAATAGTACTGAATAAACTAATGTGAAGAAAAAATTATCAACATGTTGGATCTCTTGAACAAGAACATTGTTAGAAAATGAAATGTTCAAACACTCTTTTACCACCTTTAGTTGAAGGCTTAACTGTGCTTGCAACTAATCCTCACATTGTGTTGTTTGTGACACCATATCATATTTATGCTTAGTATCACTAGATATTACAAACATGAGATTTAAATCATTTCTTGCATTTAAAATCATCTTCATATGCCCTATATTTACAACAGATCTATCATTCTTCATGTGATGATATTTTACAATATATTCAATTCCACCCTTAAACAAATGGAACTTGTTATGTCCCATATAGAAAATGGATTTTCTTTCATACAAGTAAGGACTACCTAGAACCATCCCACAAATGTCAAGTAGAATTACATAGCTCTACCTCATCTACAAACTTGGATGTGATTGCAAATTGGAGTTTGCATTGCTTTGACACATGTAGCTGAGCATTACCATGCACCCAATCCAACAAATATGGCTTAGGATGAGGAGTTGTTTTTAATCCCAATTTTTTAATAAATTTTTGTGGTATTAGATTCAATTGTGATCCAGTATCTATGAGTGTATCAATCTTATTTTACTTTTCAATAGCCCTTATTTGAAACAATTCATTCCTCTTACTTTCAATAGGTACTTCATTACACTTTATAGAAGAAGCATGGGAACTAGTACTAATAACAAGAATGTTACCTTTTATAACCACAACTATGATCTTTGTTTCATCATTAGAATCTGATCCAAGATCATGCATGATAGTTGTGGTCTTTTGCTTACCCTTTCAATCCTTCAACCATTTCGGTTTCTGATCAGGATGTAATTTCTAACACTTTCCATCTTTGTGCCATTTCTTCTTGTAGTGTGAGAAATAAGGCTTATCCTCATCTTTCTTTACAATAGCTATCCGCTGCATTTTCTCCTTCCCTTTCTTTCCCCCTTTATGTTTATTGGATTCCATTAAGAGACCATCATGGCTATTCCTTGAGCTTGTTTCCAGATGAATGGATTGCACACTAACTTCATCAAGGTTAGTTGGATTAAACATAAGTATTGTATGCCTCAACTTTTCATGTAATCCACCTATATACTTTAACAAAGTTTCTTGTGCATATAATGGAATGCCTAGAATTAAAGCTCTTTTCCTGAACTCCTGTGTATAATCCTGTACACTTTGTCCTTTCTCTTGCTTTAATGATTTCCAAATCATTACTGCTTTTTGCATATGACCTAATAGATAAAATTGTTTCTTTAATGCAGCTATAAACTCAAACCAAGTAGAAATAATTTTACCACATCAACTTAGATCTTCCTAAGTTTTTCTCTCCCACCAGATCAATGTTGTGCCTCCCAAGCAAAGAGTAGCTAATTAGATTTTTTGAGAATCATCAGTAAACTTCTAAATTCTACAATAAACTTCAATTTTTTTATGCAATTATCAAGTTTTTCTACATCTAGTTCTCCATTATAAGTTGGCAATTCAAATTTAACATCAAGCTTTAAAAAAGGAGCATTAGTTTTAGGTTGCACAAGTTGTTTCTTCTTTGAAGAAGAATTAGACGAAGATGGAGAGGATGATGAAGAAGATGGTGATGGAGGTTCAGGACAATCACCTCCTATTCCTTTTCCCTTATCATCTTTTGAAGTGGATTCACCTTCATTCTTCTTCTTTTTTTTCTTGAGTTTCTTTTTTTGTTGTCCCTCTTGTCTCTCTTGGAAAAGAACTTCCACCATAGCCTTCACTTTGAGAAATTCTTTATGGAAAGATTTCTCATCAAGCTCAGTAGGACTTTGCTCAACTACCATTTCTGATTATGGAAAAGACCTTCGTTTTCTAATCTCAGGATTGAATTCTATCAGTGTACCTTCTCCTTGCTTCAATTTCAACCTGGTTAACATTCAATTTTCTAATAGCTTGTTAAGAGGCTTTGATACCACTTTTGATCTATAATTAGAGATTTTATAATTAACTTGCAAATTAACTTAAATTACAGTTAATCCTGATCCAACATAATTGTGTGACTATATTTTTAACCATTGAAATTACAAACTAGGTTCATGTTTATATAACTTAATGAAATTAACTAGTTACTAAAGTGTTGTAATTAGAAAACACAAAAAGAATGAAAGCTAGGAGAGAGAAGAAGAATAAGATAGAAGAGAGAGACGAACACGAGCTTGATAATGGAGTTCATCCAATTAGGACTACATCTCTGGGCATGCTTCTCAATGATGGACCACTTTCATTAATAATGCCAAACTTGATTTTCCTTTGTTAAATCAAAAACACATCCAAAAACAACATAAAAACCTCTCACAATCTCTCTCAACACTTGAAGACACTCCAAATGTCTTTGTGTATACAATAATCTCCTCCTTTTCCTAATTCCAATAAGCCTATTATTCTCTCCAAATGAATTCTCCACATTTCACAATAATTTTCAATGTCCCTGAAAGGCCAAACTCTTCACCTTTTTATACAATTGATTTTTCCTAATATGGTTTAAAACCATATTATTTTCAAATTATCCCAATCTCCCATTTACAAGAGTAAATCCCCTAAAAATAATACACCCATTAAAATAAATAGCCCTTATAATTTTGAGCTTTACTATATTCCCGTACAATATCATTTCAATTTGATAAACACCTTTAAAATTATCCTATAAATCCCTTACGATATTCTCACAAATCTTAACATGTAAATAGGGATATGGATTATCTTTAATAATCAATGTAAATAGGGATATGGATTATCTTTTAATAATCCCCCTAAAATTATGTTTAAATCCTTTAAGATTTGGGCTTTTATATTTTATGATATTTTCCTCTTTTAAAATCTTTATAGATTCGGGCTTCATGTTTCAAATATCTTTTATAAACCTTTTAAACTCTTAAATCCCTTTTAAAATATTTATGAATTTTATTTTAAAGGGTTTGGATCATATATTTTGGGATTAATTTCTAATTTAAATACTTGATAAAATCCTTTAGCTGCTTATGCCATGTCATCATCTGCTATGTCACTTTGTCTTGCCATGTCAACAACAGTGCTGACTATACCTGCTAACTGTATCCACTGACTGTGCAGGTCAACCTACCTTTTTGGAAACATTGATCGGCTCTATCTTTCTCATACAGACTCTGCTTGATGCAGTTTAAAAGGTTCCAAAACTGTATTGATAAGCCCTTTAATCTGAGACTACTTTTTCCTGATTTTGAGATGATCTATTTTCAGCCTTGCATCGACATCTAATTCACCTGTTTGACCGAACCTTTTACTGAGCATAACTTCTATGTACAAACTCCTTTTGAGCCCGTTCAAGTTGCAACTGGATCATGCCAATTAGTTCTTTCCGATGATGCTAATTCAATTGAATTTTGAGACTATGAAATTTTTAGGTTTTCTGGATCCACTTGGATCATTCCTCCCCACTGAGAAGCTTTTGGACCACCAAAAGTTTATTTTTACATAGAATTTGAGCTAGGGAATTGTCGCCCCACTTTCTCAATATCATCTATCCACCCTACTGGAATCTTGAACATCTAACCTATCACAAACACAAAGAAAAATGAGATTGCATTGTTGATACAATTAACTGCATATTCATCAATATTCACTGTCACATCCATCATCCACATAGAAATAACTAGTAGAATAACAAGCAATAGTACTCAATAAACTAATGTGAAGGAAAAAGTATCAATGTGCTAGATCTCTTGAATAGGAACATTGTTAGAAAATGAATCGTTCAAACTCTCTTTTACCACCTTTGGTTGAAAGCTTAACTATACTTGCAACTAATCCTCACACTGTGTTGTCTGTGACACCCTACCATTTTCATGCTTAGTATCACTAGTTGTTACAAAAATGAGATTTAAAGCATTGCTTGCACTTACAATCATCTTTATATGTCATTTGTTTACAACAAATCTATCATTCTTCATGTGATAAGCTTTTCCAATATATTAAATTCCATCCTTAAACAAATGATACTTATTATGTCCCCTATAGAAAATGGATTTTCTATAATAAAAGTAAGGACCACCTAGAACCATTCCACAGATGTCAAGTAGAATTACATCTAACTCTACCTCATCTACAAACTTGGATGTTATTGCAAATTGGAGTTTACATTACTTTGACACATGTATCCGAGCATTATCGTGTACCCAACCCAATGGATATGGCTTAGGATGAGGAGTTGTTTGTAATCACAAGTTATTAACAACTTGTTCATATATTAGATTCACTTGTGATCCACTATGTATGAGTGTATCAATCTTATTTTATTTTTCAATAGCCCTTATATGAAACAATTCATTCCTCTTACTTTCAATAGATACTTCATTACACTTTATAGAAGAAGCATGGGAACTAGTATTGACAACATGAAAGTTACCTTATCTACCCACAACTGTGATCTTGGTTTCATCATCAGAATCTGATCCAATATCATCCATGATAGTTGTGGTCTTTGCTTACCCTTTTGATCCTTGAACCATTTTGGTTTCTGATCAAGATGCAATTTCCAACACTTTTCATCTTTGTGCCCTTTCTTCTTGTAGTGTGAGCAATAAGGCTTATCCTCCTCTTTCTTTACAGTAGATTTCCGCTGCATTTTCTCCTTCCCTTTCTTGCTCCCTTTGTATTTATTGGAGTCCATTAGGAGACCATCATGGCTATTCCTTGAGCTTCTTTCCAAATGAATGGCTTGCACACTAACTTCATCAAGGTTAGTTGGATTAAACATAAATATTGTATGCCTCAACTTTTGAACATGTAATCCACCTATATACTTTAACAAAGTTTCTTGTGTATATAATGGAATGCCCAAAATTAAAGCTCTTTTCCTAAACTCCTATGTATAATCCTATACATTTTGTCCTTTCTCTTTCTTTAGTGATTTCTAATTCATTATTGCTTTTTGTAGATGACCTAATGGATAGAACTGTTTCTTTAATATAGCTATAAACTCAAACCAAGAAGAAATAATTTTACCATATTAGCTTAGATCTTCCTGAGTTATACTCTCCCACTAGATCAATACTATGCCTCCCAAGCAAAGAGTGGCTAATTGGATTTTTTGAGAATCCTTAGTAAAATTCTGAATTCTACAATAAACTTCAATTTGTTTTATTCAATTATCAAGTTTTTCTACATCTAGTTCTCCATTATAAGTTGGAAATTCAAATTTAACATCAAGCTTTAACAAAGGAGCATTAGATTCAAGTTGCACAAGTTGTTTCTTCTTTAAAGAAGAATTAGACGAAGAAGATGATGAGGATGAAGAAGAAGATGGGGATGGAGGTTCAAGAGGGTCACTACCACCTCCTATTCCTTTACCTTTATCATCTTTTGAAGTGGATTCACCTTCATTCTTCTTTTTGTTCTTGAGTTCCTTTTTATTTTGTCACCCTTGTCTCTCTTGGAAAAGAACTTCCACTATAGTCTTCATTTTTAGAAATGCTTTCTGGAAGTCTTTCTCATCAAGCTTCGTAGGACTTTGTTAAGCTACCATTTTTTATCTCTGAAAAGACCTTCATTTTCCAATCTTAGGATTGAACTCTATAAGTGGACCTTCTCCTTGCTTCAATTTTAACCTGGTTAACATTCACTTTTTCAATTTCCTATTAAGAGGCTCTGATACCACTTTTGATCCATAATTAGAGGTTTACAATTAACTTGCAAATTAACTTAAATTGTAGTTAATCTCGATCCAACAAAATTGTGTGACTATGTTTTTTAACTGTTGAAATTACAAACTAGGTTCATGTTTATATAACTTAATGAAATTAACTAGTTACTAAAGTGTTGTAAGTAGAAAACAAATAAAGAATGAAAGACAGGAGAGAGAAGAAGTATAAGACAAAAGAGAGAGGAACACAAGCTTGATAACGAAGTTCATCCAATCAAGACATCTCTGGGTCCACTTCTCAATGATGTACCACTTTCATTAATGATTCCAAACTTGAATTTTCTTTGTTACATTGAAGACACATCCAAAAACTAGCATAAAAACCTCTCACAATCTCTCTCAACACCTGAAGACACTCCAAATGTCTTCGTGTATACAATAATATCCTCCTTTGCCTAATTCCAATAAGCCTATTATTCTCTCTAAAAGAATTCTCCACATTTCACAATAATTTCCAATGTCCTTGAAAGGCGAAACTCTTCCCCTTTTATACATTTGATTTTTCCTAATATGGTTTAAAACCATATGATTTTCAAATTATCCCAATCTCCCATTTACAATAGGAAATCCCCCTAAAAATAATACACCCATTGAAATAAATAGCCCTTATAATTTTGGGCTTTACAATATTCTCGTACAATATCATTTCAATTTGATAAAAACCTTTAAAATTATCCTAAAAACCCCTTAGGATATTCTCACAAATCTTAACATGTAAATAGGGATATGGATTATCTTTTAATAATCCACGTAAATAGGGATATGGATTTCAAGCCTTAAAAATAAGGATATGGATTTCAGGCCTTAAAAATAGGGATATGGATTATCTTTTAATAATCCCCTTAAAATTACATTTAAATCCTTTAAGATTCAGGATTTTATATTTTATGATATTTTCCTCTTTTAAAATCTTTATAGATTCGGGCTTCATATTTCAAATATCTTTTATAAACCTTTTAAAGTCTTAAATCCCTTTTAAAATATTTATGCATTTTATTTTAAAGGGTTTGGCTCATATATTTTAGGCTTAATTTCTAATTAAATAATATAAATGCCCTCAACTGCTTATGCCATGTCATCATCTTCCACACCACCTTTTTTTCCCACGTTAGTAACAATGTTGACTATACTTGCTTACTATATCTGCTAACTGTATAGGTGAACCTACCCTTTTGGAAACTTTGACCAGCTGTATCTTGCTCATACAGATTATGTTTGATGCAATTCAAAAGGTGTTAGAACCGTATTGAAAAGCCCTTCAATCTGAGACTACTTTTACCTGATTTGTAGATGATCTATGTTTTATCCTTGCATCCACACCTAATTTTCCTATTTGACCAAACCTTGGACTAAGCATAAATTCTAAATATTGACTCCTTTTGAGCCCGTTTAAGTTGTGTCAAGATCCTGTCAGTGAGTTCTTTCCGATGATGCTAATTAAGTTGAATTTTGAGACTATGAAATTTTTAGGTTTTCTGGATCCACCTAGATCATATAAAGTAGCTAAAAAAGTCAGACCAACCTCTCATTTTTCTAACATTGAACACTAAAGGCCAAATTGACTAAGGAAATAATTAGGAATCTTCTATTAGCATCCTGACATGTTTCTGAAAATCAAGGCATTTTGAGAAAAAATAGACTACGCCATTGCGTTTGAGAGGCCGAATATGTTCAAATAATATTTATTGATTTTCAACAACTTTGATCCTAGTTGTTTTTTCCATTAGATGATGTCATCATAATGTCAACACATGCATGCCTAACTAAGCAATTTTTTTGGAGGCCATATATTTTCATCAAAACATTAGATTTTTGCATTGAAATAGGAATTGGAAAACTAGTTTAGAGCACTTGCTGCAGTGGAGAAAAAAAATAGAGAATCTATTTTTTACTACTTATTTTTCTCAGTCAAAGTCAGATATCCTCTTTTTGGATTTCCAAGCCATAACTTACACCCATGAGCTTTGTTTTTATAGTTTTAGTAGGTGTTGGAAAGGCATTGCAGTGCTCTACATATTTAATGTGTATATTTTCCATATTTTCTACTAGAAGTAGAAAATTAAAACATCCTTATTTTTGTACTTTGTTTTATAATTTGGCATAACTATAAAATTTGGTGATCTTCTTTATATGAGAGGGACACATTTGGTGTCCTGAACAATACTCTAGTAGTAATTATTAAATTGTAAATGTACTACTTATAAAGTGCCAATATTTTGAGTGGGGATATTTTGATTGAGTATAGGTGGTTGTAAATGCAACTACTGAGGCCATTTGGCTTCAAAATATCTTGATTGATTTCAACTTCACCCTTTCTCAACCATTTGTTATATTTTTTTCTAACCAAAGTGTGATCAAAATCTCTAGGAATTTGGTTCATCACTAGGAGACCAAACACATTGAGATCCACATGCATATCATTTGAGAGTTGATGTAGGAGTAGGTCCTTGACTTGAGCTATTGTTCAATAGTGGATTAGTGTGGGAGTTTATGGTGAACTCATCAACACCCTAAGATCACTTGTAAGAAAAAATGACTTCCACAAGAGAGAAATGGCAGAAATATCATGCTATGGTTAAGGATGCAAGAATGCCAAAAATTATAGCCAAAATAAATATAGTAATGTACACATGATGCCTTGCTTCTATAGTCAAGGTGAGGAATAGGATTAGACAAGATATGATAAGTGTCTAAATTATCCTATGACATGAGTCAACTAACTTATAAAAAACTAGGACACAAGAATTAAATAAATGCCAACTAGAAAAGATTAGTGACAACTAATGCTTTAATAGAAAGATTCCTTGCTAGGTCCTAAGTGGACTTAACAATGTAAATAAGACCTAGATAAGACTAGATAGGGAAAATACCTATTTACACCAACACTCTTCCTAAGTACAACTTAGGGAGTACTTATGAAAATGACACAAATATGGTCCCTGTTATGAGGCCATGTTAGGTACCCATGTACATATGCAAATGAAATGTCTCACAAATGGAGAAAACGAGAAAACCTCGTGGGACAAAACTCCTCCCCAAAAGAGAGATAAATACAATAATGATCACCATAAAAAATGAGAGGAAAAAACCCCATTTGAGGAAAAAGACCCCCCCATAAGAGAGACAAAGAAGAGACCATTCATCCCCCCTTAATGAAAGGATCAATCACAAGTCCAATCAATATCCATCCACACAAAGGATGAAAAGAAAGACCATAGATTCCCCCACATAGTGAGATAACCTACTACAAAGAAGCACTGGAAGCACACTTGTGGAGTAACACTAGACTGCTTAACTTGGAAAGTAAAGGATAGATAATTCTATTTTCTAGAAACCATATTAGAGTCACTCAAGGGCTCAGGTTAGAATCATGATAAAGCAATAGTAGACCCAATTCCAAGGAACACTGGAAAACTCACAAATTGGAACAACCTTGGAATCTATAAAACAACACTCAATTGACAAATGATTTGGAACTAAAATGAAGTGCAAAGATCAAAAGTGTACCCTCCCAACTATCAAAACATGTAAGTAATCTTCATAACACCCTTTTGGGAAAAACTAAAATAGAAATCAACCTAGGACAAAACTAAAATAGAAATCAACCTAGGAAAAATATAAAAAAAGTGCATGGATGGTAATGTAGAGCTCCTCAATACCTTTCCATTGCTATAAGAATTGCAAAAATATGAGATTGTGGAAAAATTTTATGAGCTCGGGAGCCATAAAACACATGATCTAACTTATACTAGGAATAAATGCCTTAAAATAGAAAAATTTCTGAAAACAACCTACACCACTACAAAATTCACAACACTAGCTTTTTGATGATATCTCATTTGAAAATTTTTGCCTCCTAGATTGCAAGTTATGACAAAATGAAAATAGCCCTAGAAGAGGGTATCTATAGACTAACAAGGTTCAAAAAATCACCCCCTTCACACTGGTGGATGGTCCACCATGTGACCAAAGTTATAAAGAGGGTTTTAGAAAAATGTTGTCACCTACTTGTGACCGGTAGAGCGGGAGCAACAAGTGGAAGCCACATCACCCAAGGCTTAGCTCCCCCACTAGGGTGGCATTACAGGCTACACAACTTGTAAAACTGGGTGTTGGTGGTAATAAACAATTAGTGCTTATATAGAAAACTTTATAATATTCAAACCTTATATAAATCAAACTATAGATTATTAAAGAATAGTCATACCATGCATAGATGATTTGATGTAGCTTGGTATGTAGATTTGACTAGCTCATAGATGCAATAATGATGTTGATTTGTATGTATAGAAATATTTCAAAGATGTCAATTGTACAAATGACCTATAGACTATGACAAAGCCGTATGCGCCACATGGCCAAGTATGAATTCGTATAACCATATGGTCTAAAAATTTGCCTCACCCCAATTGAAAGTCTCAAATTTCAACGATTTGACAGTCAATCCATAGGTTCTCAGGCCTTCCGAATGCAATGGAAAGGTCAATTTTTTCCCAAACCAATCCAAAAAATCAACTACCCTCCAAATCTAGCAATTGAAACCCTTCCTTCAAAACTCTTGTAGATTGGTCAATATATGACAAAAATTGATGAAAAGAAAGCTAAACCTAAATTTCTTTGATGCTCTAGATTCAATGATGAGGTTCTCAAGACCCCAACTCACACCTGTAGTGACAAAAATTGTACACCCTTGGAAATGGTATAATTTCGCTTAATTTGGGGATGATTATTGATAAATTGGACTTGATATCACCTTGCTCTAGTGTTGTGATGAGTTTTACACATCCACATTAGGTTTTGGGCCCATTTAAGCTGAATAAACCTAACTTTTCCTTAATTTAGTGTGTTTATTCACCCCTTCACATTAAATTTAGGAGGCTTGTAAACTAAAGTGGACCTAATCTAGTGTTGTAATGTGTTGAACACTTTCACATTGGATTCAGGGCCCTTTTTAGCTAAATACACCCAATTTTTCCTTAATTTAATATTGAAAAGTATATTTATTTACACTTTCACATTGAATTTTGGGCCCACTTGCATGTATAACCTTTATATCATCATTAATAGGCCCCTAAGACCCTATATTGTGCATTCCAAGGCATATTTTAACCAAAATATTGACAGTATCAACAAATAAACTTAATTTCTCAACTCCTCAAGACTCTCTCTCTCCAAATAGGCCCTGTGGGACCCATACACTACCTTGGGCATATGAGTCCCATCTAGGTGGGATCCATATGCCACAAATGGCGTATGAGTCCCATTTGGCCTATTTTTAAGGTTTTGAGTGGGAAAATTGGGTTTTAAGTTCAAATTTCATGAATGTCGGCATATGGGATCCAATTAATGGGATATTAGATGGATTTCCTATATAAATGAGGTCTCAAATCATTATTTCATTAAGCATTCATGATGTCAAGTCAAAAATTCAAGAGTTAAGCATTTCTATACTTCACAAGATTGTGAGGAGATTTTGTAAGATCATTTTTAAAGCATTCAAGGGTAGGATTCTTCATCAATTATTGTGGAAATGCAAGATCCATCATCATGACAAGATCATCAAGCATCAAGCATGCTGTTGAGCTAGTGTTGTGATGTAGCATTGAAGATCCAAGGTCAAACATTGTTCTATACTTTATCTCAAGATCAAGATCTACATTCTACATGGCCACTTCATGTTAGATTGTTGATCATGTTACAAGACATCATTCAAGGTATTATTGTTCATGTTTCATGTCTTCTATTTCATGTTTCATGTCCTTGTTTCATTGTTTCATCATTTGGTTTAATTACCTAAAAGAGTTTTGACAAAGGGAAACCCATATTTACTAACAAACAACAAATATTTCTTCTCTTTGATGTGTAATTGTAGATCTAGGTATCTTGGAGCTTGAAGGATCATTGAAGATTAGGTTACAAGCTTGGAGAAATTTGTTGGAGTTGTCCCCTCATTTGCAAGGTGTAGTGTAGGAAAATGCATACCCTTGCATTTTCACACTTTTTTGGGCCCATCTTGCTTTGTTTATCCTTATTTATGTCTTAATTGGTCCTATTTTGTATCCACAAGCCTAATAAACTATATCTTTTTCTAGCTAATCTCAACAAACATCAATGGATAAATATTAATTTGATGATTCTAGCTATGTGTCCCTGATTTTTGGGTCAGGACTAAGACACCACCAAGGGTGTCTTTGTCCCCCAAAGTTCTTGGGACCTTGATTTCAAGTATGCCTTAAAGAGGCCCCTTTTTAGATTTTGTGCCCTGAGTTCCATACCTTGGGACTAAGACGCCACCTAGGGAATCTTAGTCCCCATTGAGGTATTTTTGGGATTTAATTTCAAATTCTGGCAGGATTTAGCCTCATTTAATTAATGAATTCCTATGTCGGATTTTTGTGGTGTAATTTCAATATATTAAGAATAGATAAGTATATATACAAGGTTCCTTCTCTCATTTTCTCATAACAAGATATTCAAGCAATCAAAGCATCCGAGCATTCAAGTATTCCAGCATTCAAGATCAATTCATCAAGCATTTGGAGTCATCAGCAAGATTCAAGCATCACAACAAATATAATCTTGCATCATGTGTGTTTTTGAGCTAACATTTGTGATGTAGGGTTTTGATTCAAGCAAGCATTTCAAGTTAATATCTATAAAGCATTCAATCATTTCAAGATCTACATTTAAGCTAGCCATTTCACATAAGTTTACAGATTTCACAACAAGGTTTTGGTGAGTTTTAACATTTCATGTTGTTCATTCATCATTTTGCTTCATTATTCTATTTCATTTTAAGGTTTAATTACCAACAAGGGGTTTGACCAAGGAAAACCCCCATTCACTAACAATCAATAGGTTTTTCCTCTCTTATATGTTTGTGATTGTAGATTTAGGTTAAAGACTTGAATATCATTTGAAGTGCAAAATTGCAAAGTTGTAAAGTTCCATTGCAAAGTTGTCATCTTCACAGAAACTCACCTACATGCTAGATCCAAAAGTTTCAGAACCCGAGATCAGACAAGAAAGAAGTGCATACATCAAGCCTCAGGATCACTTTCAAAGATTTTAGAAATTCAAATCGGGACTAAGAAGGTAGCAAGGGTGTCTTAGTCCTCCAAGTGGAATTTTACAAAGATTATTTTGGATCCTGTTCTGACATCCAAAGATTTTGTATTTCCCTCAAAAAATTGCAGTGAGACTAATAAGACATTAAGGGAATCTTAGTCCTTCGTAGCACATTTTGACAAATTCTTTGCATTTCTAGAATCCATGTCACATTTCTATACATCCTAGGTACACACATCATAACTTCCTGTTGCATTATTTCATCATTTGCATCCTTCATTTAGCTTGCATTATTAGGTTTTATGAGTTGAATGTTAATGTTTCTTTTCCAAGCTTTTTCTTGGTGGTGAACCCCTCAAATCTTAAAGAACCCCCTCCTAGGTCTTCCTTGTTGAGAATTGACTCACCCTTTGGGGTTGATAGTCAATCCAATTAGGGTTCCTAGGACATTATTGAATTACCTAAAGAGAATAGTGGTGTTAAAGCATTCACCCATTTTATTTCCGGTTCATTTTAGTGAACCTAACATTTTAGAGAATTCATTTTTTGATTTGGAGTCCATTCAAGTCCTATAACTAGGTTGCATTAGTGAAGGTACATCTAGTATTTATCATATTTGTATTAGTGAAAGTGCATGTAGGTTTCTTTTTTTCTTTCTTGCATCATCTTATCTCATTGAAAAACTAAAAAGTGCATTGTCAATCATCCTAATTGCATTTAGGAGCATTGTTATTACATTTAAAATTAAAAAAATTGCATTCAATTACTTTCCATTAGTTACTTTTTCTTGCATTCGTTTGCACATTTTCCTATTTCTTAACATCATATCCCCGAATAGGAAACTTGTGAACATTGTTAACAACTCAAAACTTATTGTTTTTCTAACAAAAACCTCTATTAGGACTAAAATTACCTTGGTAGTGTCTTACTCCCTCTGTGGGTTTCTGGCTCAAAATATTCTCTCTATTGTTTGTTGTCTATTCCAGTCCCTGGAAGTTCAAAATTTCACCAGTATGACCAAGAAACCCTTACTGGCATCTTAGTCCCTATTGACTTTCACTTTCCAATTTTTAGGGTTTGAAATTGCTTTTTTGTGCTTTTATTGGCTGCTTTCAATTTTCTGTTACAGTTTGCAGAATTTTTGTTATTCCAATTTCTTTCATTTCGAGTGTAATTGTAACCATAGGATATTATGTTCATTGCACTTTCTTTGGTTTATCCCTTGCATGAGTTGTACTACTTGGTGTACTACTACTAATACTATGGTTAGAAGAAGTGTGAGACTCATGGCATCCCATAATAAAAGACTCATTGTGGATCTTGGGTACTATCAAGCTCTCTTACTCCTAGTGTTGGTATTAGTTCACTAGGTATATGGACCATACCTTTGATACCTCTTTTTCTATGCCTACCTTACCTACAAGTGCCATGTCAAGTGTTTAAACAATGGTTGATAATATCCCTCAAGAAAACATAATATAAATGCATGAAGACCTAGCTCATTTACAAGATATCATGAGTACTTAAAACATTTCCAACAATGTTATCCCTACCATAGATAGTATTCACCACAAGATGGAAAGTGATGAAGGACTAGAAGTTGTGCATAACATGGCTAAAATCTTTGGAAAAAATATTCCTCCCATCACCAATGGTGCTCAAGCTTCAAACAATGTGCAAATCCAAGGAAGAAATCAAACTCCTCCTCATTTAACCATAACCTCCATTCCCACCTATATTAATCCTCAAGTGACCACAATGATGCAACCAACTAGCAATGCCCTTCCTACGTAAAAAATTTCCACTAGTGTTCTCTATACCTATGCAAAATCTATTCTTATATCTCCTCCCATAAGCAATTCATTCACTGGTCCTTCCAACACATACACACCACCACCATATTCACCTCAATCTCAAACCACAAGAAATGGTCCTATCATCAACCACCTTTTACAAAGCCTTTCATCCATTCAACATCAAGTTTCCATCATAAATCAAAATCAAAATGGTCCGCCTTCATACTATGTCAAAAGCAACCCACTATCTTTGGAGATATTAAGTACACTGGTGCCACAAGGTATAGAGATCCCTAGATTTGAGAAATATGGAGGAAAGGGAGATCCTACAAATCATGTTAATGCCTTTACTGCTTTATGTAGTGACTTTATCCTTGAGGACAAACTTTTGGCTAAGCTTTTTCCTTGATCCTTGAAAGACATTGCCTTGGATTGGTTTTCTACATTACCAAATAACTCAATTCATTCATTTAATGAACTTGTTGAAGCCTTTATTAACCATTTCCAAGTGCATATATGGCTCTTGAAATGATATTAGCTGATTTGATGAGATGTAAGCAAAAAAAGAGTGAAAATTTCACTAACTTTATTTCACATTACCAATCGCTTTATTCCCAAATCAGTGTGAAGATTCCTGATTCTCACCTTCAAAAGATGTTCATAGAAAATTTATAAAGTAAGATCAAAGACAAGCTCACAATGATGAAATTCCCTTCCTTCATGCACTTATGCACTGCCCTTCAAGATTATCAAAATTTTGTAGGTAGTAGTGAATAAAAAAACCACCTCTACTCATCCTAAAAGGTCTAAATATTCAAACCAAAACACCTACCATCCTTTTAGAACAAAAAATAAAAGTTTCCTTCAACTAAATTCCACCTCCGAACTTACCCAACCGGTTGATACCCAAGTAGCTGCTATAAAAAAGAGTAATCCTTACATCTTTGGGGATCCACAAAGAAAATTTACTCCCTTACCCGACACACTTCACAACATCATTATTTAGCTATTAAACAAGAACATTATTACCTTACCTCCCATTCAGCCCCTTGACCCTAGCAAGCCCTTACCTCTAAGCTTTAGACACAATGCCTATTGTGCTTATCACCAACAAAACATTGCAAACATCTTAAACATATTGTGCAAGACCTCATTCATTCTAATCATATCCAAATTTGAGGGTGTGAATGAAAAAGGTAATAAGTTTGTAGCTCCTCCTAACAAAAACTTAAAAATCTTTACCAATCCCATGCCTAACCACAATATTTCATTTGTTAAGGCTAGTGAAACTAAGCCCAATGTGATGAGTGTTGAAATAGATGATGAAAAAATGAACAATAATGAATAAAATCCTATGGATGATGATGAAAAAAATCCTAAGGATACTAATCACCAAAGTCCTATTAATACAATGATAGGAGTGATTAACATCGGGCCTCGTAAACAACAAACAATATTGCCTATTGAAATTACTTTCTCTTTAGAAGAAACAATCAAGAATGCACCTAATGGTCCTCTTTACATAGCTAACATAATCAATAATAGGCCCACTCCTGGGATTTTAATTGATCCTGTCTATGGAGAGAATGTGATCACAAAAGAACTCTTATATGTTCATGAACTTACTCAAGATAGATATGATAAACCGAAAACATGGATTAAAACACATGGTGGTTTTTCTCATGCTACGATGGGCTCTATCACGATCCCTTTACAAACTACATAGGACCAAAGAAATTAAATGTATCATTCTCCATCATCTCTAATTCAGATCAATTTCAAGTGAAGTTAGGCTACAAATGGCTTCACTCCATGAATGCAGTCCCATCCATTGTCCATAAGTGCTTAAAGTTTCTAGTCAACAATGAAATATTCACTGTGAACCATAGTGGCTTTAGACCTCCATCTTCTTGTGGAAATTTTTCCTTTGATTATTTTTGGCTTGAGCCCATGGAACCTATAAGACCCGTGAGGACTTCCTTTTCATATCCTACCAAAAGTTCAAAGAAAAATGCATAGCCAAGTTATCCCTTGAAAATTTTCCTCCACCCACGATTGAACCTCTACCCCTTGAAGAAAATAATACGTTGAACCTAAATCCCTTCCAACAAACCAAGACTTATCCATCAAAAATACCTTTCCTATTTCCTACAAAACACCAAGAGAGAACTAAACAAGTCCTAGTCCGCCTATTAAGAAAATTTATAAAGCAAAAGATAAATTGGTTGAACAACCTTCCATGGTTTCTTTCATTCTTCCCTCACAAGAAAAGGAACCTATGGTTGAAAAACCTACTGCTACACAAATGCAACTTGAAAAATGTAACAAAAGAGAAAAAAATGCTAGAGGGTGTAGGCGTAGACATCGTGCTATTGCTCGAAAGATGAACAAAGAAAACAACATTGAAAATAAAAACCCAAACTTCACAGAAGCAATAAATGATCTCCCTCCTCTCTTACCAGAACAAACAAATCCTATGTCTCCAACACAACAAGGACCAACACCTTCTATGGATATTATCATTCATCCTCCTATTGTGGTTAACTTGGATGACGATGAAGAAATAACTAAACTTAATGAGAAAGTGCATAATGAGTTAAATTTTTTATTTGCCTCTTCTATGAGCTTAGACAATAACAACCATGATGATCCTCCTAATCTGAGTGATGCACCATGTGTTGAACCTAGTTATTCTCCTAGTACAATACTTGATGTTGTCCCTTTTGCTAGTGATCTACATTTCACATATACTGAACAAGACTGGGATGTAGATGACCTACTAGATGGTTAACTCGCCTATGCTTTACTAGTCTTTTAGCTTTCCTTTTTGCTTTGTTTTTGTTTGATTGCAAGTGCTTATTTGATCCCCTATGATGTTTTATTCAATGTTTCCTTCTCTATGTTCATTCCTATATTTGTACCTTAATTCTTCTATATGTCGTAAGCTTTTATCTTTTCGTTATCTTTTCTTTTCCTTTCTTTTTTGTCTTGTGTTTTCCTTTTGGGGATGATGCAAGGCGTCGTGACACCCTATGTCTCTTCCATGTTGACCCAAAATATTTTTCATGATCTTTTCTATTCCTTTCATTTTTTTCTTGCGTTTTCCTTTTGGGGATGACACAAGATGTTGAGACACCCTATGTCTCTTCCATGTTGACCCAAAAGATTTTTCTTTGTTTTTGATCTCTTTGTGGCATTCTTCCAGTTCTATGTGTATTTGGGGAATGATGACAGTTTCGAGCTCTCTAATATCATTGTAGCAAAGATAGGTACTGACCTCGAATCCATAGATCCCTTATGTGTTTCTAGGTGGAAACCCTCTTTTCATTTCTCATGTTTTGGATACTTTAAAGTAATAGCTCACAACATGGTGTTAGCAATTTCTTTAAAGTGGGGGCATACATTGGCATTATTTTGGCATGATTTCATTTGCATTCATGTTCCTTGATGTGATTTTCTTACTTCATGAGATGTGTTTTCCTCTTTGTGGTGACAATACGAGTAATGTCCTTCAAGAGCTTGATCTATCTTAGCATATTATATTCCTCTTAGTGGTGATGTGATGCACTGCATTCCCTAAGTTGTGAATATTTTATCCTTTGATTAGTCCTCTCTTGGAGACATTAGGAACAATGTCCCCTAAGATTAAGACCTTTGTTGGAACATAATGATCTACTGAGAGGGGGGTGAATCAGTAGATACCAAAAGTTATCCCTTAAAAAAATTTCCCTTAGAAAATTTATGCAGATTACTTCCTTAAATCCAAATACCTTGTGTAGATTTCTTACTCAACTCTTATTGTGTAGATTGAAAACTAAAGATGCAAATATAAACATGCAAATAGAAAATAAAAAATTTTCCCACAACACTAGATATATGTGGAAAACCCAATATGGGAAAAACCACGGTGACCAATGCTACTTGAGTCTACTGGTCAAATCCATCATCACAAATAAAATCTCTATTACAATGTTTTAGGTCTACAACCCAAGGATGCTACAACACCTTGTTTTAGGAGCTACAACTCCAAGGAAGCAACAACTCCCTAATTTAGAAGCTACAACTTCAAGGATGCTACAACACCCCGATTTAGAAGCTACAACTCCAAGGAGACTACAATCCCCTAACCTGAGCCACAACTCAATACAATGAGGCAATAAAATATGAAGGATTACAAATTCAAGTATGCATAAGATTGGTTCTACAAAACCTATGATGCATCATTACATTCAACACTTTGTTGCACTTACTGCAACTTACACTCTACTATTGAAGTTGCAGTCTTAGCAACACACCCCTACTCTCCACTCTCCTCTGCACATAGAACAATCATTGTTATATCATGATACTCTACACTTCTTTCCCCTTTTGTAGTATCTCATACATCTGCACTATACACTCTCTTCTCTCTCTGCCTCTACTCCACACTCAGTAATACATAACTCTATTCAACACCTTGTGTACTTTCATACTTCTCTCACACACACAATAGATACAAATCTCTGAAAATTCTTAGATTTTATTCTTTTTGCTTAACTCCATGAATCCACAATCTCTTACTCAAGATTCTCACCACCATTTAGATATTATCAAATCTTCTGCTAGGGTTTCCTTAGCTTGCAAACTTCACCAACAAGCTACCTTAGCCTCGAGCCACATACCACTGTCTAGATTATCATTAAATCATCTAATAGGGTCTATCAGATATCTTCATTGTCACTCTACCTTTGCATCGAGCCGATTCAAAATTTAATTCAGTTATAGATAATTTTCCTCATTCTCTCTATCAAACCCTAAAATATGATTGTGTATTCAATGCATTCTACTATCCATATGATCATATTTTATCTTGATCATATCTACAATCTGTATTTCTGCCTTGAAGATCAAGTCTTCATTTACTTTGGTTGCTTATGTAGATAGACCAATAAATTCCTTCCTCTGTGTCAGTTACCAGACGAAACCCTATTCACGCAAACTTAGTTGTTTGAGATTTCCATCATTGAATCTAGGCCATCGATGTCTTTCTTCACGTCATGATCCATTGGCTCATGTTCAATGCCATATCTTTAAAACCTTTTTGTCAGATCAATTACCTTTAATCATGCGTCATCAATCTCCACCGACTGATGATCATGGTTGGATCAATCACCTTGTGATCTCCATCATCGATCTCCTTCACAGCCATCACATATCACAGAATTGCATTTGACCTTGAACTTTATACTTGCGATGCATACTCCTTTAGTGATGAACTTTGGAACCAAAACCATCACATATCGCTACATCAATTAGGACATCCACATGTGTTTCCACAATGTAGCAAACTCCATCGCATATCGTTGATATGTTATGGATATCACCATTCCTATTCGTGATGAACTATAACACAGTGATCATCATTAGATTAGTTGTTGAACAATATGCACCATCCATTGCTATCCTATTGGTACTAAAAATAGGTCCACCAAATCTCCATGGGTTGGAGGGCTAATGCCATGTGTTTGCTTCTGACGTCATTCTCCACTACCACTCAAGACTCATCATGCATCATTGAAAGCTCAAGACTTACTTTGAACTCATAACCGTGATGAACTAAGATCTTGTGATGTAATTTCATCCGTTGGATGTTATTTCATTTAATCTCACCCATATATCACATATCAATAAAATAATCTTGACTCAAGGATGCATAAACGTGATACAATAACACCCAGTGATGAAATAACCTTTTGACATGTGGCCTACTAATGTCACATTCCACTATTATTTCTCATCGCTTAGCTCTCAAATTGCTTCACTTCACAACAGTGATGTGAAGCGATTGAGCAATATGATGCCATGTGTCACTAGTCCCACCAAGGCTATGTTCTTCTTTATCATGCATCATTTGATCATCATGATCATGACTGTTGAATGTCTTCATCACATATCGCTAATCTGCAGACCAATTTCAACTTTCTCTCCACAATGTGTGAGATCTAGCGATAGCCATTCATCATGTATTGTTGAACCACAAAGAAATTTTCAAAAGCTATTGATGATGCGTGATATTCAATGATAGCCTTGAAAGCTCCATATTTGAATGTGAACCATTTTATCTTCAAAGGAACCCATCACTTTCTACCACATGTTCATCTTGTCATTTGCTTTATGAAAATACCATCAATGCATGGCATCCTCATCTTACTGGGTCTCATTGCCACGTTCACCTTATTGAGTTCCATAGTCGACATCCATTATCCTATTGCCCTATCATAGGGACTAGTTCCATAGTCCTGAAAATACCATATTGTCTCACTGATGTCATCCAATCTCGCCGATAACTCTACCACACTCCTTATTCCTCCATCGGAGAGAGATCCTTCAGACTCCTACTGATACAACAATGTCTCGCTGAACTAATGGAAATGTATAACCTTAAAGTGCTAGGCAGAGGGTCTGATCACCTCCATGGGATGAATGACATAAGTTATTACTTATGTGACCTACAACTTGCAATACTAAGTCACTGACAAAATAGAAACTATTTGAACATTGTGACTACAACAATCATAGGGTTTGACTAATAAACCTTAAAACACCTGAAAGAAACTATAATTCATTTTTGGGTGTATCCTTCACTTTCCAGACCTGTAGAGCACATCACTAGAATGCTCTCAAAAATTACACATCGAATCTAGTACATAATTTGTCATCACATACCTGGAAGCAACTTTTGTAGAAAGATGACAACATTTTGTCAACTTTGCAACACATTGTTCAACTTTCTCTTCTGCACCAACAACCAATCCTCATACTCCCAGAACCAAATTCACTAGTCTCACACTCATCCTCTGAGCTTCATAACATTTAGGCACACCACTGATCTATCATCATTGCAACATATCTCTTGCATGATCAATTCCACTCTTCTTGACATCAATGACAACATTATGTGCTTCTTCACAAGATCAACACACTTCTCCTCTGATCCCCTTTTGACATCAATAACAACTATATGCCAACAATCTCCCCCTTTTTCATTCATGGCAAAACTTAAATGCTTAATGATACCAATTAATCAATTCAACATCTATACCAGTATCATCTTTACTTTCCACTTATATTTCTACTTTCTCCAATGCTCCTCTTTGAGTGTTTGCATGATTTTCTCCCCCTTTGACATCAATGACAATGAGATCACTCCTAAAATAATTCCCCTTGTTGACAAGTAGTGCAAAGGGTCTCTAGAGCTATTCTCTAATATCCTTCTTTTAAATTCCTTCTCCTTTGCTCATCCTTATGAGCATCTGCACAACTATCTTTCTTATGGTCTACTTTGAGAATTTGCTCACTTTTTCTCCCTCATGCTCAATTATTTTGAGCATTTTCACAACTTTCTCCTCTTCTTTGTCTCAAGTCACAATGTTGCAACAACCTTCACTTCATCTTATAAATGGAAAAGGGACTTAGCTCCCCCTTTGATTGATACCAACTAAAGACAATTTATGCTCTTGCACCAATTGTTGCATTCAACCTCTTTATTGCAATGGAAAAATCATATGCTCCAACCGCCTTATAACAATTAACAATATATGAGGCTAGTTGAAGTGCCATTACATGCTATGATCTGATCAGGTCATATACCAATTGTAGATATTTTGATTCATGCTCTGTACCAACTGAATCATATTCTAGATACCAATTGGTGATATCATGCCCTAATGCCAATTGTGAATGAGTTCGATTTAAGCTATTTACCAATTGATATCCTGGACTACATTGTATTAAGTATAACACTAATTTGATACCAATAGTAGCTCCCCCTTAGACCTTTCTCCATGCTTTATTCCTGTATACCTGAGCATGAGCTTCATTTTGGGCTTTGTACCAACTAGATAGTTTTGAACCAAATTATAGTGGTCTCATACCACTTTAGAGCTACTATATGCAGAACAATTTCCTTTTAGCATTATCTCTTCTCCTTGTAGGAAAGAAGCATTTCTCTTAACAAAGCATCTACACCACCTTTTCTTCAATAAATGATATCAATTTATGCAAAACTATCTACTGTTTGTTGATGTTCTTACTCTCTGATGAGCATTTCAAAGAGAAAGAATGTGACAATGAATCTGCAACCATCAAGTCATTAGAAATTTTTAAAATATGTTTTACGTAACTTGATCTCCTTCTTCATTTCTAGGGATGAATGAAATATCAATTTAGCTCCCCTTGGACTCATGCCTTATCACTAATATTTAGTGATGTGAGACAGAAATAGTTGCATTGAGTGCTACCTACCAATCTTTCTCTCTCCAAACCATCTTTTGCACCTTCTCTAATAATCTAGCCTCCTTTCCAACATCATGTGAACCATTGTTCACTTTGGGAGACACATTCTTCTTCTTATCATAATGTGCTATTGGTCTTACTAGATTTAATCTATAGTCCTTAGCTATGTGATCAATGTTATGATATTTGTAGCACATTATGTTCATATTTACAATAGGAACAAATGAATTTATATTTACATGTTTTGTGCTCCTTCTAGGTGAAACTCTACATTCACATGCTCTATGAACAAATTGATTACAACTATAACAATAACCATAGAAACATGAGGAATTCCTAGTCATAGTTTTCTTTTGTTGCAGGATGAGGTGGTCTTCTTTTTCTTTGCTTCATGTATCTCATCCTTGTGAATATTTCTACATCAGCTCCCTTTGTGTATTAATTTTTTCTTTAGGTTTCTAGGATCCAGTTTCTCCACTATCTCATCTATTGTGGTCATCCTTGCGACATTCTTCCTCTTGTCTGCATTAGGCCTCTTTTCTTCTTCAACATTCTTCTTATTAGTAGCGGGCTTCTTTTCTTCTTTAGCTTTCTTCACCTCAGAAGTGCCTCTTCTTGATCTTCCAATTCCAAAGGTATTTTCTTTGGAACAACTTGTGCAAGTTTTACCTTCCTTAGTATAACATATTTATTCTACTCTAAATCTATCAAATAATCTTGCAGAAGTAGGACTCTTCCATTTCTCACAACCAAGGTCAATCTTCACTCTTGGTCTTGGTCTTTGTCTTGATAGATTTTGTGATCTAATCAACTCATCTAACATCTTAGAGCTACCCTTTAGCTTCAAGCATTTTTCATTTTGATCCTTGGATTCTTCTCACTCCTTTCGTAGTGCAACTATCTCTACTTCCAACTTCATGCACTCATCTGATTTAGACTATAGTTTAGATTTAACTACATCTTCTATCCTTTTAGCTTCTTCAACTTGTGTTTTCAAACTAACTATCATTTGGTTAGAATCTTCAAGGCTTTTAGTTAGTCTATCTATCTCTTTTTGTGCATGCACCTTTAGTTCTTCATTCTCCTTCTTCAAACTTTTAATCTCATTTAGAGCACAAATGAGTTTACCTTCAAGGTCAACTTCTTCTTCTTTATCAGAGGTGTCAACTTCTTCATCATTGTGAGACCTCTCAATCTCTTCATCAGTGGTCATTCCAAATGGATCACACCCATAGAAACTTTCATGCTCATCATTTGATCTACCACTAACATCAAATGACCCTTTTTCTTCACTTGTGTGTAGATCCTTCTTCTCATTCTCTTCACTGTCCTCTTCTTTCTTAGGATTATCCTTTTTTTCTATGAAAGTATTTAGCAACTATAGGACTTATTCTACTAGACTTAAAACTTTTAGTGGGTAGCTTACCTATGTATTTTCTAAAGCTTCTTCTCAATATCTGAATGTAATCAACATCAACTTCATCAGACTCCTTTTATCTAGAATTAGATACTTCCTCTTCATCACTTCTAGCTGCAACATTTCTCATGGATGTATCTACAGTCTTCACATCTTTATTTAGTTTCACATTTTCAAACTTTCTTCCATATGTCTAAAACTTGGCTTGCACTAAACTCTCATCATCTCCATACATGCTTTTCAACTTATTCCACACTTCATGTGCTTTTTAAAAATGCATGACTTTAACCAACACATAACTTGATAGTCCATGAAGAGGTATATCTCTTGTTGTAGCATTATCCTCATATTCCTTCTTTTCGACTTCAGTTATTGGAGGTGTAGTAGAAACTTTGTATCAATTTATAAATGAACTCCAAACATCACAACCTATGGATCCCAAATATCCTTCTATCAGTGAGCTCCAAAATATATATCTTGATCCATCAAAGATAGGTCCATCATATGCAAGTAAATTTTTTTTACTAACCATTGTGTTCACTCACCTAGATCTACCCAAGCTGATTAAGCTTCTCCTAGGGAACCTAGCACTCTGATACCGATTTTTGGAACACAACGATCTACTGAGAGGGGGGTGAATCAGTAGATACCAAAATCTATCCCTTAAAATTTTTTCCCTTAGAAACCTTATGCAAATTAATTCCTTAAATCTAAATACCTTGTGCAAATTTCTTACTCAACTCTTATTGTGTAGATTGAAAAATAAAGATGCAAACATAAACATGAAAATAGATAATCAACACAAATTCCCACAACACCAGATATATGTGGAAAAATTGATATGGGAAAAACCACGGTGACCAAGGCTACTTGAGTCTACCGCTCAAAACTAGCATCACAAATAAAATCTTTGTTATAATGTTTTAGGGCTACAACCCAAGGATGCTACAACACCCTATTTTAGGAGCTACAACTCCAAGGAAGCAAAAAAAACCTAATTTAGAAGCTACAACTTCAATGATGCTACAACACCCTGATTTAGGAGTTACAACTCCAAGGAGACTACAATCCCCTAATCTGAGCCACAACTCAGTACAATGAGGCAACAACCTCTGAAGGATTAGAAATTCAAGTATGCATAATATTGGTTCTACAAAACCTATGATGCATCATTACATTCATTACTATGCTGAACTTACTACAACTTACACTCTGCTACTGAAGTTGCAATCTCAGCAACACACCCCTGCTCCACACTCTCCTCTACATATAGAACAATCACTGTTCTATCTTGCTACTTTGCTCTTCTTTCCCCTTTTGTAGTGTCTCATACATCTGCACTATACACTCTCTTCTCTCTCTACCTCTGTTGCACACTCAACAATACATAAATCTATTTAGCATCTCATGCACTTGTAGACTTCTCACACACACACACAAAATACAACTCTCTGACAATTCTAAGATTGTCTTATTTTTGCTTAACTCCACCAATCTACAATCTCTTCCTCGAGATTCTCATCACCATTTAGATCTTCTCAAATCTTATGTTAGGGTTTCCTTAGCTTGCAAACTTCACCAGCAAGATACCTTAGCCTCGAGCCACACACCACTATCCAACTCATCATTAAATTATCTAATAGGTTATATCAGATATCTTCATTATCACTCTATCTTTGCATCAAGCCGATTCCACATTTAATTTAGTTACAGAGAATTTTCCTCATTCTCTTTGTCAAACCCTAAAATCTAATTATGCATTCAATACATTCTATTGTCCATATGATCAGATTTGATCTTGATCATATCTATGATTTGTATCGCGGCCTTGAAGATCAAGTCTTCATTTACTTTGGTTGCTTGTATAACTAGACCAATAATTTCCTTCCTTTGTGTCGGTTACCAAACAAAACCATGTTCACATAGACTTAACTGTTTGAGATCTCCATATTTGAATCTAGACCATTGATCTCTTTCTTCGCCCCATGATCCATTGGCTCATGTTCAACATTATATCTTTAAAACCTTGTTGTTAGATAAATTACCTTTAATCATGCATTGTCAAACTCCATTGATTGATGATCACAGTTGGATCAATCACCTTATGATATCCATCGTTGATCTCCTTCATAGCCATCTTGTATCGCAAAATTTCTTACGGCCTTCAACTTCATACTTGCGATGCATACTCCTTCAACAATGACCTTTGGAACCACAACCATCATGTATCACTATATCAATTAGGACATCCACATGTATTTCTACGATATAGTAAACTCCATCACATATCACTAATATGCTATGGATATTACTATTCCTATCCTCGATGAACTATAAAGCAGCGATCATCATTGGATCAACTGTCGAACAATCTGCACCATCCATTGCTATCTTTTTGGTACTAACAACGGGTCCACCAAATCTTCATGGGTTGGAGGGATAACACCATGTTCCTACTTTTGATGTCATTCTCCACTACCACTCAACACTCTTCGCGCATCACTAAAATCTTGAACTACTTTGAACTCATAACCACGATGAACTAAGACCCTGCGATGCAATTTCATCTGTTGGATGTTCATTCATTCAATCTCACTCATACATCACATATCGCTCAAATCATCTTGATTCAAGGATGTATAAAGGTGATACAATAACACCCAGTGATGCAATAAACTTTTGAAACCTGGCCTACTGATGTCACATTCCACTATTATCGCTCATCGCTCAACTCTCCAACTGCGTCGCTTCATCGCTTCATAACAATGATGTGAAGCAATTGAGTGATATGATACCACATGTCACTGGTCCCACAAGCCTTGTTCTTCTTTATGGTACATCATCCAATCATCATGATTATGACCGTTGAATGTCTTCATCATGTATCACTGATCTATAGACCAATTTCAACTTTCTTTCCATGGTGTGCGAGATATAGTGATAGTCGTTCATCACATATGACTGAACCACAAACAAATTTTCAAAATCTATCCATGATGTGTAATATTCAGTGATAGCCATCAGTGTCCATATTTGAATGTGCACCATTTGATCTTCATAGGAACCCATCAATTTCTACCACATGTTCATCCTATCATTCACTCTATGATAGTCCCATCAATACACGTCATCCTCATCTTACCAGGTCTCACTACCATGTCCACCTTATTGGGTCCCACAGTCGACATCCATTCTCCTATCACCCTATCATAGGGACTAGCTCCATAGTCCTAGCGATACCATATTGTCTCACTAAATTCGTCCAATCTCATGGATAAAATTACCACACTCCTTATCGCTCCATTGGAGAGAGATCCTTTAGAGTCCTACCAATACACCAATGCCTCACCGAATTGATGGAAATGTATAACCTTAAAGCACTAGGTAGAGGGGTGGGTCACCTCCACAGGATGAATGACATAAGTTATTACTTATGTGACCTGAAACCTGCAATACCAAGTCACCAAAAAAATAAAAACTATTTGAACATTGTGACTACAACAGTCATAGGGTTTAACTAATAAACCCTAAAATACTTGTAGGAAAATATAATTCATTTCTGGGTGTATCCTTCAATTTTTGGACCTGTAGAGCACATCTGGAATGCTCTCGAAAAACCCACATCGAATTTGGTACCTAATTTTTCATCACATGCCTAGAAGCAAATGTTTCAAAAAGATGACAAAATTTTGTCAAGTATGCAACATATTGAGCAACTTGCTCTTCTACACCAACAACGAATCCTTATATTTCTAGAACTAGATTCATCATTCTCACACTCATCCTCTGAGCTTCATACCATTTAGGCACACCATTGATCTATTATCATGCCAACATCTCCCTTGCATGATCAATTCCACTCTTCTTGACATCATTGACAACATTATGTGCTTTGCACATGATCAACAGACTTATCCTCTGATCCCATTTTGACATCAATGACAACTATATGCCAACAACCTCACATGAACTAATAAAAATCCCTTTGAACATCATTCTTTCCTATTGCATTTTCTTTTTGTTCCTTATTAAAGTCATGGAGGTATGGATTTGATATGGTTCCCTGGGGCTCACTTAGTGAACAACTAGCTTCACTAGCCTGTGTGAGCATACATTTTCTTTTTGTGCCTTATTAAATTCATGGAGGTATGACTTTGATATGGTCCCCTAGGGCTCACCTAATGAACAACTAGCTTCACTAGCTCTTGTGAGCATGCATTTTTGTGCCTTATTAAATTCATGGAGGTATGGCTTTGATATGGTCCCCTAGGGCTCACCTAGTGAACAACTAGCTTGACTAGCTTATGTGAGCATGCATTTTATTTTCGTCCTTATCATAGTCATGGGGGTATGAATTTGATGTGGACCTCTTGGGGCTCACCTACTAAACAACTAGCTTCACTAGCCCTTGTGAGCATGCATTTTTTTTACATAGTGAAAAGTGTGTTCCACTTGTAGATCTCTCTTGGAAAAACAACCTAGACCCGGTCCATAGCACGTTGGATGGCTAGTCAAAGCTTGATCTGCAACATTTTTCTTTTTCTTTTTCTTTTTCCTAACTTTGATGGTGTATGTTTGTGATCTGGTTATGGCTTCATATATCATTTACATGTGTGTTCTTTTATGCCTATTTTGGTTTTTCATAGGATCTTGATCTTGTGGGCTTGGCCACCCTCTTGATTATTTTCATCCTATCTTAGTAGCATTCATACATTGGAACCCCTCTTGATTGTGTGGTTGGCTACTTTATTGTGAGTTTGAAGCAAGTTCATCCTCTCACTAAACTGCGGGCTAAATGTAGAGTAGGAAAATGCATACCCTTTCATTTTCAAACTTGTTTGGGCCCACCTTGCTTTGTTTATCCTTATTTATGTCTTAATTGGTCCTATTTTGCATCCACAATCCTAATAAACTATATCTTTTTTTGGCTAATCCTAAAAAAATTCAATGGATAAATGATAATTTGATGATTCTGGCTATGTATCCCTAATTTTTGGGTTGGGACTAAGTTGTCACCTAGGGCGTCTTTGTCCCCAAAAGGTCTTGGGACCCTAATTTCAATTGTTCCTTAAATAGGTCCCTTTTTGGAGTCTATTCCTTGAGTTTCATACCTCAAGACTAAGATGCCACCTAGGGCGTCTTAGTCCCCCTTTAGGTATTTTCAAGATTTAATTTCAAATTCTAGTGGGTTCAGCCTCCTTTAATTAATGAATTCATATGTCAGCTTGTTGTGGTGTAATTTTGGGATATTAAGCATAAATAAGTATAAATACAAGTTTCCTTCTCTCATTTTCTCATAACAAAATATTCAAGTAGTCTAAGCATCCAAGCATTTGAGTATTCTAACATTCAAGAGAAATTCATCAAGCATTTGGAGCCATCATCAAGATTCAAGCATCATATCAAAGATATACTTGCATTGTGTGTGTTTTTGTGCTAACATTTGTGATGTAGGGTTTTTATTCAAGCAAGCATTTCAAGTTAACATCTATCAAACATTCAAGAATTTCAAGCTCTACATTCAAGCTAGCCATTTCACACAAGTTTGTAGATTTCGTAACAAGGGTTTGGTGAGTTGTAACACTATATGTTGTTCATTCATCATTTCCCTTCACTATTCTATTTCATTTCAAGGTTTAATTACCAACAAGGTGTTTGACCAAGGCAAACCCCCATTCAATAACAATCAACAAGTTTTTCCTCTCTTGTATGTCTATGATTGCAGATTTAGGTTGAAGACTTGAAGATCATTTGAAGTGAAAATTGCAAAGTTGTAAAGTTGCATTGCAAAGTTGTCATCTTCATGGAAACTCACCTACAGGATAGATCCAAAAATTTTAGAACTTGAGACTAGAGAAGAAGTGCAAACATCAAGCCTCGGGATCACTTTTAGAGATTTCAAAAATTCAAATTGGGACTAAGATGATAGCAAGGGAATCTTAGTCCTCCAAGTGGAATTTTGTAGAGATTCTTTTGGATCATATTCCAACATTTAAAGATTCCCCATTTCCCCTGAAAAACAACAGTGGGACTAATAATATGGTAAGGGCTTCTTAGTCCTTCGTAGCACATTTTGATAGCTTCTTTGTATTTATGAAATCCTTGTCACATTTACAAACTTCCCAAGTACACACATCATAACTTCCTATTGCATTATTTCACCATTTACATCCTTCATTTAGCTTGCATTATTAGGTTTTGTGAGTTGAATGCTAAAGTGCCTTTTCCAAGCTTTTGCTTGGTGGTGAACCCCTCAAATCGTAAGGAACTCCCTCCTAGGTCTTCCTTGTTGAGAATTAACTCACCCTTTGGGGTTGATAGTAAATCCAATTAGGGTTCCTAGGACATTATTTAATGACCTAAAGAGAATAGTGGTGTTAAAGAATTCACCCATTTTCTTTATGGTTCACAAGGTTGTCATCTTCACCTAAAAGTCATCTACATGTCCAAAATTAGGGTTTTAGATCTAGAAACAAAGGGAGTAGAAAGAGAAGACATTGAAGACTAGATTTAGAGCTTGAAGTTGTAGAAGACCCTAACTGGACTCATACACCAATCCTGGTGTATGAGTCCTAGTTTAGGTCATTTTGTAGATTTTTGCAATTTCAAATACCCTTTTTCCATAAACCTATTCTTGCATAGAAACCTAGATCATTAATCTCTAAACATACCCTAGGACAATCCCTTAGTAGATCTATTTATCCCATTTCCATCATTTGATTGAGATCTCTAGGGCATCCTTGAATGTAGAGCATATAAAGTTTGTTTCCTTATGTCCTAAACCCTTGGGGTGACAATTTTCTATGTTACAACACCTAACAAAAATTTCATGCCAAGATTGGTCCCTCAAATTAGGCAAGCAAATCTACAACACTGAATCTCTAAAACCATATAGGAGTTTATGGTGAACTCCTCAACACCCCAAGATCACTTGAAGGACAAAATAACTTTCACAAGAGAGAAATGGAAAAATATCATGCTATGATTAAGTATGCAATAATGCCAAAAAATGATAGCCAAAATGAATATAGCAATTTACGTATGATGCCTTGCTTATATACGCAAGGTGAGGAATTAGACAAGATCATGACAAGTTTCTTAATCCTATCACATGAGACAACTAACTCATAACAACCTAGGACACAAGCATTAAATAAATTCCAACTAGATAAGATAAGTGACAACTAATTCTTAACTAAAAAGATTCCTTTCTAGGACCTAGATATAACTAGATAGGGAAAATATCTATTTACACCAACAAGGAGGTTGTATATATATTTACCAAACATCTTACTAAGATCAAATATTTCCATCTTTGAGAGGTCTTAGGGGTACGATCCATCAATACTTTAGAGGGGTTCCCCTAACCTTCATTCTCTCATAGGGGAGTTTTTTCCATAGAGGTTTCTCCTTCTCTACTTTTTTGAGGGTTGTTTTTTTTGTTCAATGGTACTTGATTAGGCCTTGATGCCAAGACCCATCTTAGTAGCTTTTGTAGGATTTTCTCCTAAGTTTCACTTAAGATGGGGTATTAGTGTAAAATATTTTTTTTTTGCACTCACTTAATTTTACTTAGTATGTGTTTATCTAGTTGAATTTATTTATTTAAGTAATTACTTTATTAGCTATTTACTTTATTTACTCTGGATTTAGATAAGCTTTCTTAGATTAGCTTTCCTTCTTAGATAATCTTTCTTGTTTTATTGGATAATATTTCTTAGATAAACTTTCCTTCTTAGATAATCTTTCTTGTTTTATTCCATAGGCTGACTCAAATTGAACACCATGCTTTATGTGAGTCTAGGGTGATCCCATAATGCTGGTTTACAATTTCTGGGTGATTCTGATTTTTGCTGAAATCACATATTTTTAGAAAATATAATGATGTAAGCCTTAAAAAGATCCATTTTAAGGATTCCAATTGAATATGGTTTGATCAAACCACCTTAGATAAAACCCCCTTGGATAGAACCCCACTAGTTTTAAACTATACCTATAATAGTCTCTTTTACACCTATCAAAATGCTGATAAAAAACCACTTTTGACTTACCTTTTGGGGGATCAAATGAATTAATTTAAAATTTATTTTTTGTAAGTATGTAGTCCTTATTATAAGCTTCCCAAAAAGTATAATTTTAAATAAATTTAATTTAATTATTATATTTATTTTTTATTTCTTGTGAATGTAGGTTTTTCACTGAAAATTAAGCTCTCTATTCCACACGTGGAAAAACATAAGATTATCAATTTTTTTTTTGAAAAATATCAGTGCACCAGATATCAAAGTCCTTGATCCAACCAAAAAAAAAATTGAATTTCGATACATACAAAAAAATTGTGTTATACGGTCTGCCTATGTTTGAATTGTAATTGGTTTGAATTTGAAACTTTATTAAGGAAAAAATATTCAATAAAACACTATGAAACAAAATGGAAGAACTAGATATCATAGTTACAAATCTAAATTTGAAAAAAATAGAATTTTATCCTTCATGGAAAAAAGGTTGTGTTATACAGTGAGCATCACTCCTTAAAAATGGTGTTTACTGAAAAAAACTAGTTTTCAAAGGAGATGGAAAAAGAAGTGAAATCTTATTCCAAAATTTTTGAAAAAAATATATTTAGAATCTACAGATGAAATTTCACAAATCACTAGTTTTCATCATCTTCAAATTCCTCATGATTTAGCCAGTATAGGTGTTCGAAAGTGAAAATTTAGTTAGAAAAATCAGTTTAGTGTCTAGTTTGGCCAAAAATTGTAAACTAGTATTGTGGGATCACCCTGTAGAGGAGGGGATTAGATAATCCTAAGTCTCTAGGACATAGAAGAGCCTTAAGGGAGTGAATTTACCTCAACTACTTCAAGAATACCTCAAGACTAAATATGTTGAAAGGAAGGGAAAAAAAAGTTATGCTTTTATGTTTTTTGATGGAGGACTTTAGGAAATAGGTAAACACATTGAAAAGGTTTTAGACTATGAACTGAATGGATCTCATCCAAAGGATGCTAGTGGATGAGATAGATGACATCATGACACACTATCATCTTAGAGGTGCACAGGAATCTCGTACAACAAAGAGAAAAATTCAAAAACTGAAACTCAAAGGGTGTGTTAACAACCCTATAGTTATAATCTAATAGTTTAACATATATGAAGAAATGCATGAAATGAAAGGAAACATCAAGAAGAGTACTATAACTTAAAAAGAAAAACTATCTAATAACAAAATGAAAAGGGAAAAGAAGAAAAAACATAACTCATCGAAGGTCCAACCTCCTACAAGATCCTCACAAACACAATGAACCTACACACACAAGGAAAAAAAAGTGTTGTGGCTATGTTTTGGAGATTGCCTAAGTCAAGCCCCCATTTTGGTGTTTTGACCTCCATGGATAGCCAATATGCAATGATAGAGATAAATGATAAAGGAAAGGAAATATACAAAGTTTATATAATACAAAGACAATCTAGATGCTACTCTATAAATAAGATAATGCAAGTAAACAAATAGGTTACCCTCCTTTTTTTGTGCTTGGGGAAGCCGAGAGAGGAAGGATGAGAGAAAGACAACCATGCTGATAGTTTGCAGAGCTTGACAAACTACAATAGAAAATGGTATAGAAGGAACAACAATGGTGTAGAGTGTGAAGAAAGAGTGAAGCAAGTTGAAAGAATGCAAGAATAGAGTGAAAGAAGGTAGAGAGGATGAATGGAATTGCAAGAGATATGTTCAAACAGTATTTTGGAGCCAAATAGATGTTTGCAAGTGGTCAAGATTCAAAGGGAGGAGTTACACTCATAAGGTGGTAGAAAATGTAATGTCCCCAACGTCTCTTGACACAAAAATCTCATTAGGATGCTAGTGTGACACGTAGGCATCTATGCGGTGCCTAGGCATCCATGACAAAAATTCCCCCACCAATACAAAACAACAAAAGGCACATGCGAAAAGCAAGGAAAAGGTGGTGGATTTTGCATTGTTAGGTTTATAAGGCTAAGATAGGGGTATATAATGGGAAATTGCACTAGGGTGCAATTTTATACTATTAAATTTTCCCCCCACTTTAGTGAGCATATGTGTCTAAGATGTGTGAGCTAAATTAGGAAGAGATTGAAGAGAACATATTGAAAACATAGAGGAAATAGTCTTGATCTGGCATACACTTACATGGAAGAGTAGCTCCACTAGAATGTGAAGATGACATGGGTCTTTGATCCTAAAAATCCTACTATGATCTCACCAACACCATGTCAGTTGTAGACAAATATGTTAGGTAAAAAAGATAAAAGTGTTATACACCATAAAATATTTTATAAAAGGCACTCCGATTAGAAAAAAGACATTGCTCATAAGACATCTAGACACCAAGACACAAGGATGTCGAATATCAAAAATAAGATAGGTCTAGTTAGGTGCCCCAAGCTTGATGCCAAGATATAAGACATCTAGACACAAGATGCCAAATATCAAAAAATAAGACAAATTATAAGACACCAAAGAATTCTTTTGAAAAATACTTTCACAAAGGGTTCTTTCATCAAGGTACCCTTTTCATAAGATATCAAGACACCAAGGGACCCTTTTGAATGAAAAATCCTTTTGAAAGACCACAAGTGATTCTTTCATCAAGGAATCCTTTTAAAATAACTTTCATCAAGAAATTCATTGGAAAGAATGCTCCTTTGTGAAAGGAATTTTTTTGATTCTTTTTCCAAGCGGGAAAGAATGCTCCTTTCTTAAAGGAAGTTTTTAGACTCTTTCACCAAGGGATTTTTTTGAAAAAACTCTTACCAAGGGATCCTTTTGAAAGAATACTCCTTATTGAAGATTAACCAAACATGAGAGCTCCCCCTTAGAATGATGTGTGCAACACATAGGAGAACATTTCATTCTAAGGAGAGGATAAATTTTTGAGATGTTGTGGTACAATATATATGGAGAGATGTATTCATGGTATGTTGTCACACACGTGAGGGACAACACATTGAAAAACACAACATCATGAAGAAGACATGATAAGACAAAGAAATCAAGAGATAGGGGGATTTGGTAATTCGGGGTCAAAACTTTCCATAGATATAGATAGATAGATATAATATAATATACATATAAACTTTCATCAATCCTCAAATGTATCATAACATGAAGAAGAGCACATGAACACAAATAAAAATTAAAAATCAGGTCAATATGGAAGAGGGCCTAAATTCCCCCAATTCTTTGCATCGTCTCTAATGTGGAGAAGCAAAGCTTATGACACATAGAAGAATGATGAGATAAATGGAAGAAGTTTACAAAAAAATATCACACCTATATCCAAGAGCCTAGAAGGATAGCGAGGTCCTCCAAGTAGGATAAAACAAAATTAAAAGACAAGTAATGGGGAACACAAGTAGGATAAACTAGTAGGTCATCATGATCCCAATCTAGATCATTATAGGGGAAGTATGATGAGCCTATGAGGGATGGATAGCAAGGATAGTACCCTCTGACTCCCCTACAAAAAGAGCCAAGGAAGAAGGCCCCTTGAGGTCTTATTCACTGAGTTCTTGTTTGGTAAAGGTCATTGATTTTACAAAAATAGAAGGAAAAGTCAAGATATTCTATACCGAGTTGAACATGCACTTCTCAGGGGTGCCATGTGTCAACAAAGTAGGAGGAGGACAATAAGTCCACCATCAAAAAGGGCCAGTGACAAACTCTAGGGATGCGGAAGTTAGCTCCATCACAAGGACAACAAAAGAAAAAATAGAACCAAACTCTAGAGAAGACGACCCTTTCTTACAACCATCACTCGAGGTGAGGTCATCCTCAAACTTGTGCTTTAGCAGAGGATGTTGAATCCCCATAGAGGGAGAAAAAGTGAATAAATAGAAGGATCCATAGATGACACAATATTTATATGAGGAAATGCTTAAGGGCTGAAAAAATGAAGGAATATCAAGAAGAGATAGGAGAAGGGGAGGTTCCAGTAAAGGGGTGATGAGAACCTGCACCCTTTTCAGGTGAGGTTCATCAATATCTACCAATGAAGCCAAAAGAAGCATGTAGGTGATGGGAACTAAAGTAGAAGAAAAAGAAGCAACATAAGAAACTGCAAAAGAAGTAGAAGTGAAAACAAAAACATATTTCTTGAAACTCTGCTGCAAAACCATGTGATCCTTGGTTAGATCATTTTGTCTTGCAAGTACATGTAGTCGGTGTTGTCATTGATGTCAACAGTTGGTCGTTGATGCCAATAGTATGGATATTTTTGGTGTTGTCAAGTGTTGGTGCTAGTATGGATGTGTTGTGGTGTTATCTTAGTGTTGTCATTGATGTCTTGTATGGCTATGATGGACAAGTGTTGCAATTGCAGTAAGTGCACTTGGTTTCCAAGTAATTTTGAGAAAATTTAAATAAAAGAGTGTGTAGTGTGACAAAGGTTTGCTCAATTTTGTGCTCCACATTTCTTCATGGTTGAAGATATGCTCATGTGGTTTGGATATGATGATTAGAGGTGTTTAGAGGTTCTATATCCAGAGTTTCAGGTTCTGGATTGGATGATAGTGAAAGTTGTGTTTGACAATGTGTTTATCTATGCAGAAGGTTGTTTGGGAGAAATAAGATTGCTTCACATTCCTCCATAGTGGGGTTTCTTATCTTCCAAATTTGGTAGCTTTTTTATATTGTTTGTATAGATACTTGGAATTTTTGGTGTTGAGTTGCTTTACAAGTTCAGTTCTCATGTTGGAGTTCAGTGGCAATGTGTCTGGGTGCATATAATGAAAGTAATCTTTGTTTTAGGTGGTTGTGGTAGTGTCATATGGATGATGTGAAGTTTTTTTGTGTGGTCTGCATGTTGTTTTTGGATCCAAAAAAGTGTGTATGTGGCCACTTGTAGTGTTAGTTCAAGTTTTGCCAACCTGGCATGCTAGCGCTATTTGTGGAGGTACCTCATGGATTGTGAATGTGTTGTGTAGTTTGCTGATGTGGATTTGGGTCCTAGTTAAACCTTGGTGTGGTGTGCCTTCACTTCTTTCCATTGCAGAAGTGTTTGGTGTCAACACATTTTGGTGTTGCATGTTTCAGGTGCATACATTTCATTAAGGCTGACCTAATTAATATTGTTTGGGTTGTGGATGGTATAAATAAAAGGTCAATTGTTGGAGATGAGTGTAAGGGTGTGTGCAGGATACAAATTTGATCAAGTGTGGTGATCTAAATTTGAACTTAATTCCTATGAATCTAGATGCAATGATCAAAATATGTCTACATTTTCAGTGTGCTTGAAGTTACTGGAGGTAGTGAGCCAAAGGTTTTGGATGACATAGAGTTACAGTGGTTGATTTCTCTTGTTTCCTTGATATAGTGAATCTCTTTTTAATAATCTTCTTCTATTCTTCATTCTTCTAGACAATGAGTCCTTTTGGCAGTGAGCCTTTCTTCCTTTTCTGGGCACTGAGCCCTTGGTAGTGAATCTAATTGTATTTGATGTTGCTATTCATATATATGTGAGCTAACCCTCACCACATTTTTTTGATTCTTGGGTTTTCCATGTAAATTTTTAATTCTTATGTATTTGATGTGATTGCATTATTGTTTCATATGTTTACATTCTGCTAATGAATGATAAGGGTTTAAAGGCTAACAAGGGTTTGAATGTTGATGAGGAATTAAATTTTTTTATTGTACAATTGATTCACCCCTTGTCTCAGTTGTCCTATGTATCTAAAAATTGGTAGCAGAGTTGTGGTTCCTTGGATAAAGCTTAACCACTTGAGGTAGATCTGGATGATTCAAAAGAAGGGTGTCAAGCTCCTATGTTTGATGGAATGAACTATACTTACTGGAAAGCCAAGATGGAATCCTTTTTAGTCTGTCTTGGATTTGGAGTATGACAGTCAGTAGAAAAAGGATATACCATGCCTGCTAATGGTCTGCCGAGTGATGATAACGTCAAGGATTATGAGAGAAATAAAAAAAACAAGAATACTATTCTAGGCGGTCTCTCTAATTTTGAACTTGGGAAGGTTATAAGTCTTAAATATGAAAAAGATGTCTAGAAAAAGTTGGAAAGTATTTATGAAGGAGATGATAAAGTCAAGCAAGCAAAGATGTAGAACTAAAAAACCAAATTTGAAACCCTAAGGATGTTTGAAGATGAAGACATTACAATCTACATGCCTAGACTGGATAAAGTTGTCAATGTCATCAATGGTCTTGGTGGTAAGCTAGAAGAAAGTGAAGTTATGAAAAAGGTATTAAGAACTCTTCCTAAAGCTTATAGTTCTAAAGTTTTTGCAATTGAGGAAGCTCAAAATTTGGATAATTATTCTAGAGATCAGATGTTTGGTTCTTTAATTTCTTATGAATTGAGAGAGTTTGGTCAAGATGCTACAAAGAAATAAACTATTTTTAAAGTTAGAAAAGCAAAGAAGAATAATGAATTAGATCTGGATGATCTTGATGAGCTGGAAGAAAAATTTATAAGGAGATTGAAAAATTGCCTTGACAAATAAAGAGGTAAGTTACCTTTTAAATGTTTCAATTGTGGAAAGATAGGTCATTATGATTCTAAATTTCCAATCAAAGTTTCAAATGACAAACATAAGGATCATAAAGGAAAATTTGTCAAGAAGAGTTACTATGTTGAAAAAGACAATGGTTTATCTGATGATGAGGAATCAGACTATACTGATGATGACAATGATGAATGCTTGTTCATGGCTTTAAATGTTGGAACTTGTTCTACTAACTCTAAAATATGTGTGAAAGATAGTTCTCTGGTAATAGATCACAACATTGAAGGAACTATGGTGAATGCTTTTCATGCAAGAGAGGAAATAAATTATTGGATGATTGATAGTGGATGCTCAAATCATATGATAGGTGATAAGATATTTTTTTAAAAATTCAAAAGTATGATTGGTGGTATTATTGGGTTTGGTGATGATACATCTGTTAAAATTCGTGGAAAAAGTTCAATTAGTTTCGATGGCAAGAATAAAACAGATAATGTTCTTTATGTCAAGTGTCTCTCACATAATCTTCTATGTGTAGGAAAAATGTGTAGTAGAGGATATAATCTTGTGCTTTAGGATGATGCTTTTGAAATTAGAAATGGAAGATATAGTACTTTGGTTGTTGTTGGAACACCAATAGAAGGTAATGTTTATCAGCTCAAAGGTGGTGGTGTTAAGTGCTTTATGTTTCAAATCAATGAAAGTTGGCTATGGCATAGAAGAATGAGTCACATCAATTTGGTAGCCTAGTAAATATTAGTTCTACTGACGTTGTGAAATATTTTTCAAAGATTACAAAGCCTATTGTTGTAATTTGCAAAGAGTGCTAGTTTGGAAAGAAAGAAAAGAAGAGGTTCAAGAATAAGGAATATTCTACTGTAGGTCCTTTGGAGTTGGTGCACACAAAACTATGTGGACCTACCAGAGTAAAAATATCTCAAGGTGATAGGTATTTCATGTTATTGATTGATGTTTATTCTAGAATGAATTGTCTGACATTTATCAAAGAAAAATAAAAAGCTCTAGATAAGTTTAAAGCCTTTAAATCTATGGTTAAGAATGAAATGAAATTGAAAACCAAGTTCTTGAGGTCTAATAGAGGTGGTGAGTTCACCTACAATGAGTTTAATATTTTTTATGAAGATCATGGAATAAAGAGACATTTGTCAGCTCCTAGGACTCCTCAGCAGAATGAAGTTATGGAGAGGAAGAACATTATAGTTCAAGAAGCAACAAGGACTATGATGAAGGAAGAAAATCTACTAGAAAAAATCAATTCATACTGTAGTCTACATTCTTAACAGAGGTCAAGCAAGAGTGAATAGTTCAAAGAATCCCTATGAGCTATGGTATGGTAAACCTCCTATTGTGAAATATTTTAGATTTTTTGGAAGAAAATGCTATATCAGAAGAGATGAAGAAAACTAAGGAAATTTTGATGCAAGATTTGATGAAGGAATATTCCTTGGATACTCTACAAGAAGTAAGGCTTATCACTACTACTAAAAAAGAATAAAGAAAATTGTTGAGAGCGCAAGTGTTAAGGTGGATGAAGAACCACATCAGAGTTCAATGCTGGTAGAAGGATATGAATATGATAAATCCCCTTGTAGTGAAGAAGAAAATCATGTAGAGAAGGAAAAAGAGATGAAAATTGAAGAGGAAGAAGCTCTAGAAAGGATCTCTAAGGCTCCTAAGTAGGTGTAGAAGAATCATTCTGAAGATAAAATTATTGGAGATAAAAGAAAAAGTGTATTGAAAAGAAGAAAAGCTACTATGACAGAGGAACAGGTAAACATTTGTTTAATTTCAGAGGTGGAACCTAAAATATTGACTAAGGATTGCAAAGATGAGAATTAGATCAAGGCTATGAAAGAAGAGTTGGAATAGATTGAGAAGAATCAGACTTGGGATTTGGTCCCAAGACTTGCAAACAAGAATGTGATAGGAACCAAATGGGTTTTTAGGAACAAACTAAATGTGGATGGAAAAGTTATCAAAAACAAGGCTAGACTTGTGTGTAAGGGCTAATCACAAGCAAAAGGAATACATTTTGAGAAGACATTTTCTCTAGTGGCAAGAATGGAATCCATTAGAATATTTTTGGCCTTTGCAATGCATAAAAACTTCAAAGTATATTAGATGGATGTGAAGTCTACATTCTTGAATGGTGAGTTGGAAGAAGAGGTATACATTGAACAATAGTAAGGATTTCAACGATCAAATTATGTTAATATGTTTGTAGATTGAAGAAGGCATTGCATGGACTCAAGAAAACTCCCAGAGCATGGTATGCAAGGTTAGATAAGTACTTGTTGTAGAAAGTATTCAGGAAAGGTACTAAATATAGCAACCTTTACTTCAAGGTTGAGGGAGAACAAATCTTGATTGTGGTAGTGTATGTTGATGACATTATCTTCAAAGGAAATGAAGGTATGTACAAAGAGGTTTTTAGAGGAGATACAATAAGAGTTTGAGATGCCAATGTGTGGGGAGATGAATTTATTCCTTGGTTTACAAATCAATCAATTAGATAAAGGTATTCTCAATTCACAATCACATTATGTCAAGGAAATGTTGAAGAAGTTTGGAATGGAGGATTTTAAATTGGTATGTAATTCTATGGTTACTAGTTGTAAATTGAGCAAGAATGATGAATCTACTAAGGCTGATCATAGCAAGTACATATCAATGATTGGTGGAATATTATACCTAACTACTACTAAACCACATATCATGCATGTAGTGTGTCTTATGATAAGATTTCAAAAAGATCCTAGAGAATCATATGTTGAAGTAGTTAAAAGGATATTTAGATACTTGAAGGGCACTCTAGATTTTAGTTTGTTGTATCCTAAGGATATTGATTTCTCCTTGAGTGCATATATAGATGCAAATTGGGTAGGTTGTATAGATGAAATAAGAAGTACAAGTGGTAGTTCTTTCTTTCTTGGAAGTAGATTGGTTTTATGTTTGAGTAAGAAGCAAGATTCAATATCATTATCTACTATAGAGTTAGAGTACATTACAACAACATCATGTTGCGCACAAGTGTTGTCAATGAAGAAAATATTGAAGGAGATTAGAGTATCATATGATAAACCTATTTCTATCTTGTGTGATAATACAAGTGTTATCAATATTTCAAAGAACCTAGTAATGCATTCAAGAACAAAACATATCTCTATCTGGTATCACTTTCTAAGAGAGAAGGTTAAAGAGAATGAGGTGAAGCTAGAACTTATGTGCCTACTATTGGAGCCTAAAATTTCATGCAAATTTTAGGTTCCCATATGTGAAAATTTGACTTTGGCACTCAGATGTACAGTTGGAAAATCTACTCAAATAGCCTACTTTGAAAAATCACAAAATAAAGCTGGTGCAATTTCACACTAAACCAACTTGCAAACATGTTTATTTTACATATGGGAATGTGCATGCCTAATTTCAGCTCTTTATGATATGATTTTCCAAAGTTTCAAGAGGCTAAGTTGAGGGGTTCTGAGAAGGGTTGTTGTTTACACAGTGTTAAATCTGGCAGATTGGTCAACTTTGGTGGAAAATGTTAAGCAACTGAAAGGGTTTCATGAGGAATCAATTGGTGCTCTTGATTCTCCCCATCTAAATGTGCATCCATGTCAATTTTCATAGCTCCAGGGCATCATTTGGTATTTTTTCAAAATCAAAACCAAATGGGTTTTACTTAGTTTTGACATTTGCATTTTTAGAATAGCTACAAAAGGGCCAACTTTGACACTAGATATTTGATGAAGAAAATAAAATGATGGAAAAACCTCTTGCACATGTGTTCACCATGCTTAAATGAGTTGGTATGCAAATTTATAGCTTCTCAGAGTCACATTGATATTTTTTCAAAAGGGGCAAGTGATGGGTTTTAGTTGAGTTTGACAAGTTGTATTCAGAAAATGCCAAGCAATTTTGAACATTAACAGTTGTCAACCCTAATGAGCTCATGCAAAATTGCTCTGCAAACACATTACCCTATCATAACTCAACATACTGGTGAAATTTCATGGTTTTGGAGATCATTTGATTAGTTTTATAAGGCAATTCTGGAGGCAACTTGATCTATTTTTTGTCAGAAAATAAATTCTGATAAATACCCACTTCAGTCTAAGATGTATTTTGAGTTTTGATGGTGGAATTACAAAAAATAAAGTACCATAAGATCCAAGTTACTTGGTGTTATACTCAAAATGATTATGGAGAAGAGACCATTAAAGTATTTGGTAGAGTGATTGACGATATTGATTTAAAAAGGAAAAACTCCTCCCCAAATACAATAGGGTTTGTAATATGAAATCAGTAGAAAAAAATATGATGTTGATATGAAAAGACACACTCTATCTTAGCAGTTTGAAAGAAACCCGTATATATTCAACTTACAAAGGCTAGGGCGGCCTTGAATGCCTTGATGGGGAAATTGAACGAGCATAAATATGATAATCAAAAGCTCCAAAAATCAAAAGTCATAGTTTTGAAAGTTTGTATCTGGAAGCTTTAGAAGATAGAAACATCACTGCAAATGCCTTGAATGAATTGAACCTGCACCCTACTCCATTTGGAAAATAATCAGAAGGACCGAGATGTTGTGATGAATGCAAATGATATGTATTAAAAATTGGCAAAGAGAAAATACAGCGAGCAATGTGACACAATTTTACTTGAGGGAAAGCACCAATTTTGATAGTATTTCATTGAGAAAATAGGTGAAGTTCAAGATGTTGCATATAAAATTATAAATGATTTGGAATTCAATAGTACAGAGAAATATCGATCTATCATCTGTTGCTAGTCTCTTTGGGAGGCTACTTTTATATTTCACTTAAGATCTAGGCAATCAACCATATGAAGAGTGGAACGAATAATTTTGCAGAAGAAAAACATCCTTTAAGTGATTAAGAGGATGAACCTTTTGAGGTCATAAATTTGATGTAAAGGAGAGACAATTATAGAATATCTTCAAAGAAATGAAATTGACGGGAGTTGACATAGTGAACGAGAACTCATTATCCCTTCAAAGCTTGTATCCAAAAAAATTTTACTCTATGAAATTGGAAGGTCCATATGATAGGATATGGTTTCGTCCATTGAAGCTTCAAGATGTTCTAAAATTGAAATCATGGTTTCCTGAAGCTATTAGTTGGCAATACTAAAATTGGTATAGAAACTAAGTTTGCAGCTATAAATGTTGCAGCTACAAATGTTCCTGAGCTAAATATTTTTTTATAAAATGTCATGAATTTCTGCAGGAAAATACATTGAAGTCATAACATGAAATATTATCTTGGCGAGAATATAAATTTCATTGATGGTAAAATGAAATAAAATACTTTCACGGAGGAGGTTAAAGAATGGGTAATTATATTTACTCAAAGAAGTAATTTTACACTGGGTAAAGATGCACAAATTAAATACAAAGTAAAATACTTTCACCAGGAGTGAAAAACATTTTCACCAAAGGAGTTATAATTCCGGTGATTATTTTTATTTTAATTGGTGAAGAGTGAAGATTGACGGCCAAGGAAAGGTTTGATAATAACTAAAATTAATTTCATGAAGATAATGAAGATTAAAATATTTAATTTGCCAAAGGCAATTAATTAAATATTTTTTCCAAAGAAGAAGAATACTGAAGGGATGTAGCGAGCAGATATGAGGGGTCATAACCCTAAAATAATGTATAAATGCCAAATGAAATAAAAGGAGAGAAGGATTAGAATTAGGAGTCAAGTAGGAGATATACAAAAAATACTTTTAAAATATTTATTATATAGATTATACTGTGGAAGACTATGATGCATGCATAAAATTTTGGAGAATTAATGGAAGCTAATAATTTATGTGGCTCAGTATTGGTGTCTGTTGTTTGTTGAAACTAAGCAACTATTCAGTTGTCTCCATAGTGTTATTTCTTTGTTATTTGAATCTACATATCCAAGTTGATATCTATGTTTCATCTAGACACATTTGTTGCTCTTTTGTAATTAGTTGATTGGTTTCTTTTTAAGAATTAAACCCCTTTAAATTGATTATAGTAACTTGGAGGTAACATTAGGATCAATAAGAAGAGCTCTGTAGTTGATAAAGCTATCATACTGTCTCCATAATGGTCTTTTCCTGTTATTCAAATTAATATATCAAAGATATACTTAATTTGTCAAAACACATTTGTTGTTCTTGTGTGATTTATTTGACTAAATCCTTCAAGGAAGGATTAAATTCTTTTAAGTAATCACAGTAACTTGGAAATATATCATTGGGATTCATAAGAAGAGTTCGCCGGTTACCTATTTGCATGTTTATACAAGTTATAGACATTCACAAGTGCCAAAAAAATAGAATTGTAGCCGATATTAGTCATCCATCATAATACTTCATTGAATCCATTTACCCAACAAGGCACTGGTCTTACCCATTTCATCACTTAGTTTTATCAAATTTGTTTTCAAAACCTTGCATCTGTTAACTGAACATATTCATAAACTTCACCTTGATATTGCTTATACAATTTTTATCAAATTAGGTTTACATCTCTCCACTCCCAATTGTCATTGTGGATAGATTGCACAAGTAGGAAACATATAGTATAAGCCTGATCCACTTGCAAAGTTACAACAACCTAGGTTTGGAAAAGCCTAAAGAGAAGAAGGTTCAAGTACACCATTTGGCCTTGTTTTTTAGCCTAATACATACCAAGATCTTGACATCCTCTTGTGGTTTTTCAACCAATGTTTTTGAGAACTAACACCTAAAAAAGATCAAGTTGGAGATATTTTTACAAAGGCTCTTCCTAAAGATACTTTTGAGTATCTTTGACAAAAGTTAGGGTTTATTGCCCCTCCTTCCTTAAATTAGATGCATTTAGTGTGTGCATCTATCTAAGAAGCATTTCAAGATACATTCTTGGTCTTAGATTGATGTTGGAAGCTACCTCTCAAGGGGAGTAGGTAGTAGTCTTGTTGGTTGGTGCAGTCTGCTGGAGCATATTTTGTGCCCCTAAGGGGGAGAGAACTAAAAAAATAAGAGTAGTGAAGTTTGTGTAGTGCAGTATGTGCAATAGTGAGTCATATGAAGAAGAGTAGTGGAAAAAGTGAGAGAAATTTGCTTGTTGGTGTTGCCTAAAAGATAAGTGTGCAAGTGGTGTCAAGGTGATGTATGTAAATGCAAAGAAGGAAAGAAAAAAATAAAAATTCTATGCTTGTGTTTCCCTTTGCCATTGATGTCAAAGGGGGAGAGAGAGAGATTTCTGAAAAACACAAGGAAATAATTGATATCAAAGGGTAGAGTAATGGTTGAAGAACTCCTCAAATAGGGGGAGCGATTGTAGAGAGAATGGTGTATGAATAATAGAGGTACATGGAGAGAGTGAAGTGTACCCCAATAAAGGGGAGTGCTGCTTAATGCAGATTTGCTTTTGTTTTTTGTTGTTGATGGTTTTTCAGAGCTAGTGTTTCCATCAATAACAAAGAGGGAGATTGTTGCAAGTATGTTGTTGGTGTTGTCATTGATGTGAACAGTTGGTCATTGACATCAAAAATATGGAGATTGTTGGTGTTTTCAAGTGTTGGTGCTAGTATGGATGTGTTGTGTTGTTGTCATTGATGTCTTTTATAGCTGTGATGGAAAAATGTTGCAGTCGTAGTAAGTTCACTTGGTTTCCAAGTGCTTTCGAGAAAAAATCAATAAAAGAGTGTGTAGGGTGACAGAGGTGTGTTTAATATTGTGCTTCACATTTCTTCATGGTTGAAGATATGCTTGTGTAGTTTGGATGTGATGATCAAAGGTGTTTAGAGGTTCTATATCCAGAGTTTCAATTTCTGGATTGTACGGTAGTGGAAGTTGTGTTTGACAGTGTTTCTGGCAGTGTAGAAGGTTGTCTACAAGAAATGAGATTGCTTTACATTTCTCCATAGTGAGGTTTCTTGTCTTGAATATTTGGGAAGATTCTTATATTGTTTGTATCTATTTTTCTTTTAGTTTGGTTTTGAGTTTCTCTACAAGTTTAGTTCTTGTGTTGGAGTTTAGTGACAATGTGTCTGGTTACATAGAATGAAAGTAATATTTGTTTCAAGTTGTTATGGAAGTGTTGCAAAATATTTTGATGATGCTATAATATTTTGATATGTTGTTTGGATGTTTTAAAGTGTTGTTGTGTGGTTTGCACATTATTTTTAGATCTGAAGAAGCGTGTATGCAGTTGCTTGTAGTGTTAATTCTGGTTTGGTTGACTTGGTGTGCTAGCACTATTTGTGGAGGTACCTCATGGATTGTGGATGTGTTGTGTAGCGTGGTGATGTGGATTTGTGTACTAGTTAACCCTTGGTGTGGTCTGCATTCACTTCTTTCCACCATATAAGTGTTTGGTGCTGACCTATTTTGGTGTTGCATGTTATAGGTGCATACGTTTCATTAAAGTTGACCTAATTAAGATTGCTTGGGTCGTGGATGGTATAAATACCAGGTGAATTATTGGAGATGAGTGTAAGGGTGTATGCAGGATGTGAATTTGATTAAGTGTGGTGATGCGAGTGTGAGCTTACTGCCTATGACTCTAGATGAAGTGAGCAAAAGATGTCTACATTTTCAGTGTGCTTGAAGTTACTAGAGGCAGAGAGCCAAATGTTGCAGATGGCATAGAGTTGTAGAGGTGGATTTCTCCTATTTCCTTGAGATAGTGAATCTATCTGTAACAATCTTCTTCTATTCTTCTTTCTTTTGGATAGTGAGTCCTTTTTTCAGTGAGCCTTTCTTCTTTTTAGTGTTGCTATTCATATATATGTGAGTTAATCCTCACCATGGTTTTTCTTTTCTTGGGTTTTCCACATAAATATGGTGTTCTTATGTGGGTAAGTGCACCAAGATGGTTCCCAAAAAAGGGGCTTAAGTGGCCACTTTTTTTCTGAAATCAGGAAATACTGACCTTGGACGTGAAATTGAGGATAGCTTCACTCAAAATTTTTTGATGGAACAAAAACAAGGACCGCAGTGCTCCGAGTCTACTTTCTAAACTATTTATTTTGAAAATGGTTGAGATTAAGGGGTTCAAAAGAGGGACACACACAAATTGCTATTGTTTATGTCAGAAAAACATAACATAGCAACTCTTGTGTGACCCGAGCAAGGTGGACTTTTTTTTAGTATTTTTAAAATCGCTCCAATCAGAAGTTAGATAACAGTATGTAGTAAGGACTCGATATTTTCTGATAATTTTTTAATGAATATTTGATTTTTTATTAATTTTCTAAGTGGGCACTTCCTAAAAAGCAGA
>VDFB02271358.1:166182481-166195422 GCA_007258455.2 Sequoia sempervirens | reverse complement strand
AACATATATGATTCAAACCCTTTAAAATAAAATGCATAAATATTTTAAAAGGGATTTAAGAAATTAAAAGGTTTATAAAAGATATTTGAAACATGAAGCTCAAATCTATAAAGATTTTAAAAGAGGAAAATATCATAAAATATAAAAGCCTAAATCTTAAAGAATTTAAATGTAATTTTAAGGGGATTATTAAAAGATAGTCCATATCCCTATTTTTAAGGCTTGAAATCCATATCCCTATTTACATGGATTATTAAAAGATAATCCATATCCCTATTTACATGTTAAGATTTGTGAGAATATCCTAAGGGGTTTTTAGGATAATTTTTTAAAGGTGTTTATCAAATTGAAATGATATTGTACGGGATATTGTAAAGCCTGAAATTATAAGGGCTATTTATTTTAATGGGTGTATTATTTTTAGGGGATTTACTATTGTAAATAGGAGATTGGGATAATTTGAAAATCATATCGTTTTAAACCATATTAGGAAAAATTAAATGTACAAAAAGGGCAAGAGTTTGGCCTTTCAGGAACATTGGAAATTATTGTGAAATGTGGAGAATTCTTTTGGAGAGAATAATAGGCTTATTGGAATTAGGCAAAGGAGGAGATTATTGTATACACGAAGACATTTGGAGTTTCTTCAGGTGTTGAGAGAGATTGTGAGAGGTTTTTATGTTGTTTTTTGGATGCATTTTTGATGTAACAAAGCAAATTCAAGTTTGGCATCATTAATGAAAGTGGTCCATCATTGAGAAGTAGACCTGAAGATGTAGTTCTGATTGGACAAACTCCATTATCAAGCTTGTGTTCCTCTATCTCTTTTGTTTTATTCTTCTTCTCTCTCTTGTCTTTCATTCTTTATTTGTTTTCTAATTACAACACTTTAGTAACTAGTTAATTTCATTAAGTTATATAAACGTTAACCTAGTTTGTAATTTTAACAGTTAAAAAATATAGTCACACAATTATGTTGGATTGGGATTAACTGTAATTTAAGTTAATTTGCAAGTTAATTGAAAACCTCTAATTATAAATCAAAAGTAGTATCAAAGCCTCTTAACAAGAAATTGCAAAAGTGAATGTTAACCAGGTTGAGAATGAAGCAAGGAGAAGGTCCACTTATAGATTTCAATCTTGAGATCAGAAAAAAAAAAAAAGGTCTTTTCCACAATCAGAAATGGCAGCCAAATAAAGTCCTACAGAGCTTGATGGGAAAGCTTTCCAGAAAGTATTTCTCAAAATCAAGGCTATGGTGGAAATTCTTTTCCAAGAGAGACAAGAGCGATAGAAGAAAAAGGAGCTCAAGAATCGAAAGAATAATGAAGTTGAATCCACTTCAAAAGATGATAAAGGTAAAGGAATAGGAGGTGGTAGTGACCCTCCTGAACCTCCATCCCCATCTTCTTCTTCATCCTCTCAATCTTCTTCTTCAAATAAGAAACAACCTGTGCAACCTGAATCTAATGCTCCTTTGTTAAAGCTTGATGTTAAATTTGAATTTCCAACTTATAATGGAGAACTAGATGTAGAAAAACTTGATAATTGGATAAAACAAATTGAATTTTATTGTAGAATTCAAAATTTTACTGAGGATTCTCAAAAAATCCAATTAGCCACTCTTTTCTTGGGAGGCACAACATTGATTTGGTGGGAAAGAAGAACTCGGGAAGATCTAAGCTAATATGGTAAAATTATTTCTTCTTGGTTTGAGTTTATAGCTAGATTAAAGAAATAGTTCTATCCATTAGGTCATATGCAAAAAGTAGTAATGAATCTGCAATGATTAAAGCAAAAGAAAGGACAAAGTGTACAGGATTATACATAGGATTTTAGGAAAAGAGAATTAATTTTGGGCATTCCATTATATACACAAGAAACTTTGTTAAATTATATAGGTGGATTACATGAAAATTTGAGGCATACAATACTTATGTTTAATCTAACTAACCTTGATGAAGTTAGTGTGCAAGCCATTCATCTAGAAAGAAGCTCAAGGAATAGCCATGATGGTCTCTTAATGGACTCCAATAAACACAAACGGAGCAAGAAAGGGAAGGAGAAAATGTAGTAGACAACTACTATAAAGAAAGAGGAGGATAAGCCTTATTGCTCACACTACAAGAAGAAAGGGAACAAAGATACAAAGTGTTGGAAATTTCATCCTGATTAGAAACTAAAATGGTTCAAGAATCGAAAGGGTAAGCAAAAGATGATAACTCTCGTGCATGATCTTGGATCAGATTTGGATGATGAAACCAAGATCACAATTGTGGGTATAAAAGGTAATATTCCTGTTGTCAGTACTAGTTTCCATGCTTCTTCTATAAAGTGTAATCAAGTACCTATTGAAAGTAAGAGGAATGAATTGTTTCATATGTAATGAAGTACCTGTTGAAAGTAAGAGGAATGAGTTTTTTCATATAAGGGCTATTGAAAAATAAAATAAGATTGATACACTAATAGATAGTGGATTACAAGTGAATCTAATATTTGAACAAGTTGATAAGAAATTGGGATTTACAAAAGAAACTCCAGTTTATTTAGTACCATTGATTGTTATTCTACTAGTTAGTTCTATGTGGATGATGGATGTGATAGTGAATATTGATGAATATGCAATTAATTGTGTGACTAGGTGAAAATCCTTGTTCCTAAACATGCAACAACAACAAGAATGCAAGAAACAACAAAGAACACCTAACACCTCAAGATTGGGAAAAACATTGAACTTAAACAAAGAAGATAGAATAAAATGATTGCCTTGTCAAGTTGTCCCTTGGTTGGCCCTTTGATTTTTGATATTGTTTATGCTCCTTGGATGGAAAATGAGATGAAAATGCAAGATGGGATGCAAGATGACATTGAAAGTATGATAATGGTGGATTCAAGTGCTATGATGAAGGAAAAATATGCAAATTGGCTAAGTATGGCTTCAAATGGAAAAATGGCAAGAGTTTGGTATCAAATACATAAGGTCCCTAAATGAGAGAAAAGAGGGGGGATTTATAGAAGAATTTGAATTCTCTAGAGAAATGGACAGTTAAGATTTGGCCACCATGGCCAAGATGTAAGGCTATGGTGAGTTGAGGACTAACAAGCCCTCACATCTTACCATGTGGAGGATGAAGTGTCCAAAGGACATGATGAGATGAAAGGAGGGTACATGATGTGGAAGAAGGACAAGCACTTTGAAAGTACATTGGGAGAGGAGAAGATTTCCTTAAAAAGAAAGTTCTTGTTCCCAAATGGTTGGAAAGTGACATGAGAGGAATTTTAGTATTCCTCAAAATTCTCCATGGAGAAGAGGAAAGTAGTTGGGAAAATAAATGTGAATTATTCACATGCTTGGAAGAATCACATGGACAAGACAAGGTTCCAAAAGGGAAGCACTTTTCCACATGTGACTTGATGTGACAAGTCAAAGATTCTTGAAGATGCATAGGGAAGAGAAGATTCCTTGGAGGAATAAAAATGAATTAAAAATTCACATGGGGAAGAGAGGAGCCTTGGATGAATAAAAAGGAATTAAAAAATCCTTGGGGGATGGGGAGAGTTGACCAAGGTATTGATTAGTCTTAATTGATCAATAATTAGAAGATAATTAGGGGTTAATGAGGATTAGAATCCAACTTGCAAAATTTGGAGGATGTGACACATCCTAATCAAGGATTAGGCATGTGCACATCCCTAATGAAGAGATTAGGAGATTGATTAGGCTTAAGTGAAAGTGATGTGACATGTGAGGAATAAAATAAATATCATATTTATTTAAGTCATTTGATGAAATGGGGAATTGAAGAGGGTAAGTTATTCAATTATTAATTGAATACCTTAGGGATTTAGAGGAATTTAAGGATATTAATTAGATAATAGCAATATTACCTAATTAACACAAATAAGAGGATGTTTAGACGAAAAGGGATAAATTGGGACAAATAAAAGTGTCCAAATTTGGATGTCTACATTTTTCCCCTCTTTGAGATGGTGTTACGAAGTAACATCATTTCAAAGAATATTAAAATATAGAACCTAGAAGAAGATGGTCAGATTGGGAAAGATGCCCCAGTCATTCAAAGTAGTGACTAGGAAGGAATGATGATGGGGGTGAAGATGAAGATTAGGGATGGAGGATTCCCCCTCGAGAGGACATGTGGGTTCAAGAGAACAAAGGTGTGCTCTCGAAATGGATGAGATGATGCAAGAGGTAGATGAGGGAGATGATTCAAAGGGATGGATTGAGAGAGGATGATAAGCAATAGGAGATGCATGAATCACAAATGGATTTAAGGATGAATGCGATGTTGCCCCATTTGAGCTACAAGCCAAAATGGGTTGATGATAGATGGAGTGTTTTCGATGAGGGAATGAGATATCCTAAAACAACATGATGATAGGAAAAGATATATCCCAATGATGATAATCAAAGTGTTGTTGATGAGGGAAAGATACATCTCAAAACAACACAAGGATAGGGAAGGATACATCCCAATGAAAGGGTTGTTGATGAGGGAAGGATACATCCTGAAACAACACCAAAGGATAGGGAAGGATACATCCTAATGATGATGACGATGGTGATGATTGGATCAAGGCTTGTAGCAAGGCGGGGAACAAGACCAAGGATGTGATTAGATGATTTGTGCGAGATATGTGTTGATGAGGATAGGATTGGATTGGGATGTGAGAGGGATGAAAGGAATAAAAATGATGGGGGAAACGATGCTTAGAATAACCAATCTAGATTATTTGAAGAAGATTGAAGAGAAGAGGATAAGATATTAGATGGATATGGGAGGGAGATTCATGAAGGATGAATGGATGGGGGGGATGAAATGCAATCCTAATACAATTTTCCATTTTTGGAGCACTAATTTTTTCTATAGCATAAGACACCAAGTGCCAGGGTATGTGGACCCAAGGCGGATTAGTGTCTAATGCATGAAACAACACAACAAATAAGAATGCTATCCCAACACCCCAAAGTCATGATGACTTTGGTCGGGCCATGTATTGGAATAACCACAAGCACACGAGGATGCCCCAGTGTAACACAAGACCACAAGGATCTTGGTGGGTACTACATGGGACAACTAAGAAGACACAAACAAACAAAAGATCAAGATATTCCCCTATGTTTACCAGTCAAAGAACACCATGATATGATGGATCAAGGTGACCATGACAAGGTGTGATAGGGAAATCAAATGATAAACAAAAGCCAAAAGCATCAAAGATCACAATCAATTTCAAATTTCATTTTCCATAGGATCAAGGGGATGGATAGGATTTATGAGGTCTATTAGGAAGGATGTATCTTGTTGAGACCGATGATGGATACTAAACTAAAAGATCGATATGATGCAGGTTACTCAAAGTTGATTGGATCTGATGACACTGGTGGATCTTGTTTGTGAAGAACTAGCTAAATAAGGACATACTTGATGACACGACACGAGATGAGACACAAGACACAAGACTAACACACCCTAAAGACCTAGGGGCTCAGGGGCCGATCAAAGATTAGTCTTGCCTATATGAAAGCGTAGAGCACTCGTAGTTCAATAAAAGGCTGATGATGGTGGATAAAAGATGGGAAGAGGATGATGGGGACCTCGATGATGGAGGATGAAAACTAGATGGACAAAAGGATCCCCAGGGGTAGATCAAATGATCGACCTTGCCTACGTGAAAGCACAGGGGCAACTTAGTTCAAAAAAAGACCAAAGAAAAATGATGGATAAGGGATGATGAGATGACCAGAATAAGTAGATAAAAAGATGGAATCGATATGATGAGACATGATAGATCTAGTGGATAGGATAGGATAGTGGTGATCAAATGAAGCTCAGGGATGGGATGGCTATCCAAATAATCAAAATGAATTGGGAGGATGATACGATGGAGATATTAGTGATGAGAAATGATAGGAGATTTGAAAGATGCGCAAAATAAGTAGGATTGATGTTGATGAGATAGATGGAATTGGATTGCATGGGGAGAAGCCTATACCTAGATGCCGATGACAAGGGATTGTGAGATGGGATGAGGATAGAAATGAATGGATAAGGACATAAGGATGGGGAGATGAAAAGGATTGTTTGGATTGGTAAGGAGATAAGGATAGGAAGGAAGATAGGGATGGGGAGATGGAAGGGATTGATAAGATCGAGGAATGATGTCTCCAAGGACTTATGTCACAAAGGAAGTAGATGCCCCCACTCTAAGTATGTCATGTGTGATGAGGCATGAGGGATGGAAGATAGAAGGATAGGCTAATAAAGGAGAGATGGATATGGATAGGATGCATGGATGAGGAAGGAAGATTAATGGTAGCATGACAAGTGGATAGGGAAGGTAGATGGATGTGAATAAGGATTAGGATAGTGTGCGGATGAGAGGAATGTATGCCAAGAGGTGTCCAAAGCATGTTATATGTTTTCCCCTATCAATATCAAGATCATAAGGAGGATGGAGGGATTGGAATAAATGGGATATGGTAGATAAGATGTGGATGGTAGGGGGGATGGAGGAGAGGGGTGAAGGGGATGCATTTGATGGATGAAGGGGATGAAGCTACCCCCAACTGCAGAAGTAAGTTGGATGGGGGATTTACACATGACGCCTATTTGCCAGGTTTTCATCATGGTACTTATCCAAGGCGCTTGTTTGCCAAGTTTTCACCATTGGATGAATTATTTCTCTTTACTCTTTTTTTTTGTTTTGAATTTTTGATTTTTTTTACTTTTTTGGAGTTTTTGACTTTTTTGGATTTTTTTACTTTTTTTTGGATTTTTTGACTGTTTTGGATTTTTTTGGATTTTTGGATAGAAGGTGGATGGAGATGGACAAGGATAGAGGGATGTGGATAAGCATATATGCGATAAGGATATGGATGAAGGACTCAAGCACCAAGTTCCATACGAGGTATTAAGAGCCCATGTGTGAAGTGACTATTTGATGTTGGTACAACCTTATTAGGATAAATGGATTATGCAAGAGGATGACTTAGAGGAATTTTATGGGGAAGATATGTGGGATAATGGATGGGATGCTGGAAAGGGTATGGATAGAACGATGGGGTAGGTGTGTGATGGGGGGATGTTTTCAGGACCAACATAGGCATATATGGTGGTGGAGGTGAAATGATAGGAGGGTTAATGGATGAATGATGTGGGGATAATGGAGGAGATGGGATAGTGAATTTTGGTACATAAGGACACAAAACATATTTAGGAGATGAAAGGGGTTTATGATTAGCAACTTTGGATGTTGTTACAGATTTTTCATTTGAAGGCATTGCATTTTTCTTCTTTGGGATCCACATAGTTTTGATCTTTGCTTTGGTGGGCCTTTGTGGCCAATGGGTATGATTTTGATTTTGTATTTGATTTTTCTTTTCTTCAACATTATGTTTCAAGGGTACATGATGAGCTTTAGATTCATGTGGATATTTAGATTTATGCATTTTTATTTTAGCATCCAAAGTGCTTTTAGTAGCAATGGGATGGGTGCGAGGAGATGGATGATGTGAAGCAATGGAGGTAGGATTATGGGGATTATGTGTAGATGGAGGATGTGTAGGATGTTCCTTTGTTGATCCTAATTATGGGATATGCGAGTGGGATGTTTATGATGGATGACATGGATAGGTGATGAATGGATGAAAGGATGAATAGGACAAGATGGAGGAGGTGATTTTGGGATATAAGGTCCCAAAACAAATGTAGTGGGTGGAGGGACATAAGGACCCAAGATGGATGGAGTAGATGAAGGATGGGAGATGGTGGATGGAGGGATGTAAGGACCCAAAATGGATGGAGTTGATGAAGGAGGAATATGGATGGTTGTTTTGAGGTGATATGATGGAGGAGGGATGGCAGCATATGATCTGGTGGAGTGATGTGAAGAGCCTATATTTCTTTTGGAAGAGGCTCATTGAGGACATCTGGAGGTTGTACCAACATCTTTAGATTGTGAGTCTTGGGAACTAGGTCCAAGACTTCGCATATAGAGTTGTTCTTTAACCTAGATGGGCTCTAAAATACCTTGCTCATGAAGGCCTAAACCTTTTCCTTGATAGTTCATGTTCTTGAGCATTCGATCCATGATAGGATTTTTGTTATTCTAGAATGTTGGTGTAATTAATTATTAATTACACTTTGCATAAGTTTACTTAGGCATTATTTATTTCCTAGGTTATAGGATCTTCATCTTTATCTTATTGAGCTATCTTGTTGCTCAAGATAAGATTAGGTTTAGGAATCTTTGCTTTTATAAAGCAAATTATCTTTTGTAATTAATTGATCTTTTCGAATATATCAAATTGCATGTTTTTATGCAATCTCTTGCTTTTTCGTTTTCCTCTTCTGTGGAAGGTATTTTCTGGTTTGCAATCAGATCTTGGCAATTCTAACATGGTATCAAAGCCCGATTGGCAGCCCCTTCTCAGCATTTTCGGAGGAACACAGTGCAGAGCTCGTTCGAGGTCCCTCAAGGGTTTCAATCCTTGAGCACATTTATGCAGCGTCTTGGATCAGATCGGGGTTTTCCATTGGATTCAGAGCGCTGGAAAAAGTCAGAAATGACTTTCATTTTATTGATTTTCATCACCGTTTGCCAGATCTGCGAAGGTTTCAAGCTCGGTGATTTATCTGTTAGATCTGGGGGTCGCCTGATTTTCGGAGCACATTGGGCCCAAACGGACCTCGCCGTTGGATTCGCAGCGCCCAAAAACCCCCATTTTCATATAAAATTTGTCCAGTTTGGGCAAAATCGACCGGAGAAGCAAAAATTTTTTGCCCAAGGGCCGTACAGCGCCCAGGCACAGTTTTCGAGGCTCATTTTTCGAAAAAATATCAAAAAAAATATTAAAAAAATCAAAAAAATTGAAAATGTTTTACGCGGCCAGTATAAATGGAGGCCGCCACCCTCCCGCCACCCGGCGGCCTCCCACCGGCCACCGCCGGACCACCGCCACCAGCGGATTTTCTTGCCGCGCCACCAGCCACGCGCCAGCCCCCGAGGGCTTATATCTCCAAGCCCGCGGTCATATTGGGGTCCAAGCCCCTGCGCTCAGCCCTCCGCCAGTTGTTCAGCCCTAGCCCCAGTCACGTGGGTGACCGGGGTCTCCGCCGCCTGCTCCTTGCCCACCAGCCCCTGGTCTTGCATGCGACCAGGGGCCGAATTTTTTTTAGCCCCTGAGGGCTTCTAGGGGCCAAATCGCACCTTTTTGGACAACTTTCACGGAAATGGGCATATCTTGGGCATACGGTGTCCTTTTTTTGCAAACGAGATATCGTCGGAAAGCTATTTCCGAGCTCTACGCATTGGTGCTGGTGAGATTTTCTGGTTTTTCATTTTTGATATCTTTTTCGGCCTCGGAAATCAGATGTTGCCATTTTCACTCTGGGATCCATATCTTTTGACTCACTTATCCGATTTTCGCAATTTTTGCGGCATCAAAAAGATGGTTTCGGCCTCTATACAGATCTGAGGTCATTTATAGAAAATGTGTAACTCTTATTAGACATGCATTCATTTTTGTTTTGTGCTCTAGGTTTGCATTTTCACTCATGTTTCTGTATTTTTTTTGCATCATCTCCTTATGCAATCATTGGGTATTGTAATAACGAACTGATATAAAGTTCCATTCAGGGGGGTTTCATGCATAATAATCTGATTAAAGTGTTTTTTTCACTTTGATCCCATATTCCATCTTGTTTTGATGGCAACTCACATGAGTCTATCTGGTCTCTTAGTTTCTTTTGGCCACATTTCTTGTCTTGCTTGACACATGTCAGATTCATTGGTTCACACTTCAGATTGAGAGCCTATGGTTAATGATCCAAATTGGATCCATCTCAATTTGAGGGCCATGTTTTTGTGGTTATTGTTCCAGAGTCTTTTTTTTGGTACTCCTTCCCATGGAAGAGTTTCAGTCACAGTTTGGCATCGGCATCGAGATACATGGTTTCCAGATTTTGTCATCATTATGGGTTCATCTTTTTCATCTACTGTTGCTTACAGATTCTAGAGTTGATCCAGTATGTGAGTTTCGAGTGTTCCGTGGCATCGGGTCTTTTGTTGCTTTATCATGATTCCTTGAGTCAATCAGTGACTCTCATCCGGTTTCAGTAGTATACATAAGAATATTTCCTTGCTTGCCTATATCAAGTTCTAGTACTTACAGTGAGTTCTTCCTGTGATTCTTCAAGCAGCAGTTCATCTCAGCGAGGGGGTTTCTCTCATTTGTACATGAGCAACCCTCATCGCCTTGTTGTGGGACTCATATTTGCATAATAATCTACTTCTCCCTAAGTTGCACTTATGGGGGGTGTTGGTGTAATTAATTATTAATTACACTTTGCATAAGTTTACTTAGGAATTATTTATTTCCTAGGTTATAGGATCTTATCTTTATCTTATTGAGCTATCTTGTTGCTCAAGATAAGATTAGGTTTAGGAATCTTTGCTTTTATAAAGCAAATAATCTTTTGTAATTAATTGATCTTTTCGAATATATCAAATTGCATGTTTTTATGCAATCTCTTGCTTTTTCGTTTTCCTCTTCTGTGGAAGGTATTTTCTCGGTTTGCAATCAGATCTTGGCAATTCTAACATAGAAGAATGATGTGAGTCCATTATTAGGCAGAGGATGATGGGTGGTATATATGCTTTGTTTTTCTTCTGAAAGGAGACCACCATGGAATAATGTGAGAGTGCCAAGGGGATATAAAAGTGGTGTGGGGATGGTATGGTTAGGTGATGATGGAAGATCATTATATGGAGATGAGGGGATAGCAGCATCTTGATGGGCGGTATCAAGAGAGGGATTAGGTGGTATGGTAGTATCTAGATTTGTGGCAATAGGTGATAAGGGCTCATGCAATGGAAGGATCAGATCTTGAATGATAAGACAATCATGAGATGGAGTGGATGGAGGACTGTGATCTTGAGTAGGACTAGATGGGACAACAGGATCTTGATGTAAGGGGATATGCTAGCATGTTTGGGATCAAGCTCTTAGCATGACTCATCTTGTGTGGGAGGCATGATAATGGAATTTTGGAGACTCCTCAAGTGGGGGAGATGAAAGGAGGGAGGATTCATGAAGTTCATGGGAATATATTTCAGTGATACTAGGAGTGAGAAGTGGATTGGATGTGGGTGTCTTTGATGGATTGGGTGGATTTAAGAGTAGAAGATGGTGATGGGGTTTGGTTATCTTCGATGGGTTCGGTGGCTCTCAGAGTAGGAGATGGGGGCTCAATGTATTCAGTGGGTGTGATGGTTTCGACGGTTTGAGTGGTCATAGGGGTGGTAGCATCAACGATAGGTGTGGGATAGAGAGGGGTCTCATCATTAGTGACCATGGATGATGGATTGGGATGGCATGGTTCCACAACTTCAAGATGTGGAGTGGGGAATGTCTTCTTTGTCATGAGTCCTTGGAGAACTTCTGGAGTGATAAATCTCCATGCTCGAGGCTTAGATGGCGAGGTAGGAGTGGATGAAGGATTAGGAATTGGTAGGGGATTAGGGCTATGGATTGGTGGATTAGGATTAGATTGAGGAACGGGATTGGATGGAAGACTAGGAGTAGATGGAGGATTAGGATTGGATAGAAGGTTAAGGTAAGGATATTGGAATGGTGAATTAGGATTGTAGTAAGGATATTGGGATGGTGGATTAGGATGGGAAGATTGAGATGGCGGATTGGGATAGGGAGACATGGATGACAGATTAGGATAAGAAGATGTGGATGTTGGATTAGGATAGGTTGATGGGGGTGTAGGATTAAGATAAAAAGGTGTGGATTTTGGATTAGGATGAGCAGACTGGTAAGGAGGATTATGATAAGGGGACATGGATGGGAGATTGTGGTAGGGATATTGGGATGGAAGATTAGGATAAGAGGATGTGGGTATTGGATAAGAGGATGATGTAGATGAAGGATATGATGAATATGTAGACGGGGAAGGTACTAGATATCCCTTGTCAAAGGTAGCATAAGGATCGTGATTAGGCATGGATGAAGACATAATGGGATAGCTTGAAGGGATGATTAGATTATGGAAAGCGGGTAGAGAAAGCTTACTAGAAATGATAGTGTCAAGGGGATCTATGTCATATTCTTCTTGATTGACAAGACTTTCGTTATCATCATCAATGTAATTAGGGTTTCCCTTGACTACAATTCATGGAGGATAAGGATTCATGATGATGAAAGGATAAATAGGATGGATCAAATATTTTGGATGGAAAAGGACTAAAGCTCAAATCAGGATTTAGGTCAAGTTCAGATTGGGATTGGATTAAAGCTCCGATTAGGATGAACAGATGATGCAATGGGATTGATTCTAATGAGCAGATTTGATTACCAAAGGATGACCTCAACACCGAATCTGCTTCGATATGGAAGTATATTGATTGGTTTGAAGGTGATTGGATTGGATAAGATCGATCGATGATCCATAAGATCAAATGATGGATTCGATAGGATGACGAAAGGGATTGGAAAACCCCATTCAAAGATTGCCCTAGGTGACTTAGGATACTGATTGATTGGATTAAAGGATAAATAGATGATTGCGGCACCAAATTCACTTTGAGATTGAAAGTGGATTGATTGGGTTGACAATGATGATTAACTCAGGACAGATGACAATCCTAAGTAGATGTTGAGGATGACGATCAATTCAAACACTTAGGTCAATTCGGATAATAACTTGAAACGAAGTTTAGGGGATTTGAATGGGGAAAACAATGATCTAATTAGGGGAGTGGATGATAGGAATGGATGAACGACTGCTCAGAATGAGAGTAGGACGTTCATAATAGATGAAATATTACTCAAAATGAGTAAACAGATGATTGAGAGGGATGAATGACTACTCAAAATGAGTAAACGACTGCTCACAATGGATGAATGATTC
>VDFB02271358.1:166124042-166182381 GCA_007258455.2 Sequoia sempervirens | reverse complement strand
GACTTGCTAGATCAAGACTGTGCATAACTCTCTCGCTGGTCAGGAGGAACCACCTCATGATATTTACCCCTATAAAACTGAGCCTCCTGAGCAGTGTGTTGAATCTCTCTAAAATAATCAGATGTACCAGCAACTACTGTAGCCTACTGTAACCTCTCAATAATGGCCTCAGCCTGCTATGCCTGTCGTCTCAAGGCATCCATCTCCACAGTAAGTATGATAACATGTGCCTATACCTACTGCCTAGCCGTATCTCTCTCAACTGTCAGTATCTGAACCTAGCCAACCTATGCCTGAGCTTCCACTAACTAACCCTGAAGGGTCTAAACCTGTGCATGTACCTATTATACTTGTTGCCTAGTTGCATCTCTCTCAGCTGTCAATGTCTAAACCTAGCCAACCTGTGCCTGAGCCTACACTAACTAACCCTGAAGATTCTGAATATGTGCCTGTAATGCATCTATCTACGCCTACTGCTGATGAGAGGGGACTACAATCTAAATCCTAGGAATCACCAACTGAGGTATGACAATACTCCTCTTATGTCTAGGAACAAAAAAATCTAGAACATGACTACCGACTGCACCTAATGTCCCTACACCTGAGCTATCACCACCACCACCACCATCATCACCACCACCACCACCATCATCACCATCACCACCACCATAAGCACCATCATCATCCCCTCCATCCCCACTATCACTCTCCTCCTCCTCTTCATCCCCCCTCTATCTTGGTGTTTGAGGCAGTGCCCTATCATCATCATCAAATGGAGGAACTGGCTCATTAGGACTCGATAACCTTGGAAATGGATGTGTATAGAAATACTCAAAATAATCCTTTGTCATCCTTGCATCTGCAACCTATGGAGCATAATCCCACAAACTTGGCACCAATGTATAATACTCGGTACAAGCAACATCATAAGATAAGCATGGCCCCCCACTCTATCACATCTTGTCACCACCGTGCATAATGGGTAACCCCCTGAGGCATTGCCTGAACTCATCTGAATTGATGACAAACCCACAGATACAAATATCTCTCGATTATAGAACATGTTTGTCCCATCAAGTATCGTGATAGCAGCATGAATGGCATCTCCATTTGATCCTCTGGCCACACCTCACAATCCAAGAAAGTGCACCATGTCACAGTCTCCAAATCATCTAGGAAACATCTCCAATAATCTAATTTTCCCATCTTATGTTGGATACATGGACTAGTGTAGCTGAAAACATAAGGTCTACTTGCCGGTCATTGTCTATCTCCCACTGGATGAGTGATTGCTATATGCTCCCATGCCCATATCTGCAATAGTGTAAATCTAGAAGAGAGGCTCGTCACCCCACAATAAACAACATGGTGCAAATCATGATACAAATGGGCTAACATACAAGAACCCCATGCATATCTAGTCCCCTCCAACATCATATGCTCCAATACATAACCCCATCCGATCGATAATCCCTTTGACCCGTAGCTAGGACAAAGGAATCCGCTAACGAACTTGGATAGAACACACAATAGAGGATCATATCTCCCAATCATCTCCTGCCATGGGATCACATATCTTGAAACCTTATCATCTCAAAAGATCCTACACAAGGCATTAGTCCCGCCTTGCTCTACTTTTTCATACACAACTATCTCACCAACCATTGGAATCCGCTAGAAACGATAAACATCCTCAGGAGTAACTATCATCTGCCCAATAGCCAAATGAAAGGTGTTGTGGTCACTATGCCACCTCTTCACCAAAGTAGTCAACAAGGCCCTATTAATCCTATACAAGGGTATATCTAACAATGATGTCAAACCACAACGGGTGACAATATCTAAATCAACCTGTGTCAAATGACAAATCATATCCCATGTCTTCGAGAAATGCTCCCAAGACTGAAGAACATCAAGGTCCTCCTAATCATATCATGACAAACAAATCAACATTACATCAATCAATCTATCATATTTAGTCCTAACTCAAAGTTCAATCAAGATCATTAGTCAATAAAATCATGTTCAATCAAGATCATCTATCAAATCATGTTCAATCAAGATCATCAATCAATCAAATTATGTTCAATCAAGATCATCAGCCAATCTATCAAATCAATCATCAAGTCAATCAATCAGGACAATCATCAGTCTTATCATCAAACCTCACCTATCATGAGGTCGATCAATCATCAAGTCCTATCATCGATCCTCACCTATCATGAGGTTGATACATCATCAATCCTACCATCAATGGTCACCTATCATGAGGTCAATACATCATCAAGTTATCCTATCATTTGACTCTCACCTATCATGAGATCAAATTATCAACTATCGTATCGAACATCAATCAAGCAACAAATATAACACAATCAGACTGAAATCAATCAAAGCATCACTAAACATCACAACGCAATGACTAACATGATTCGTGAACATTAAAAAATCATCAATGAACATCAACAATGCAACATTTGACATAATCAGCGCACATTTCCAAAATTGAGAGGACTTTTAATCAATCAAACATCATCAGATATGAAAAACAACATGGCAAATCATCAGGACTCATCAAGAACAAACCCTGGAAACACACTGCAAGCACCCCTAGGACAACAAGATGCGCCACAAAAGCAGCAAAATGTGCCATTTCAGGTGCAATATGCACCATTTTAGGGGCAAAATGCTCTAAAATAGGTCAAAACATGAAATCAAACATGCAAAATGTACCAAAATAACTACAATATGAGCCATTTGGGACCCCAAATGCACCAAAACAGAGGCAAGATGTGCCATTTCAAGTGCAAGATGTGCCATTTCAGGCATGAAATGCGCTGAAACTCTTAGAAACACCTAAAAATGCCTGAAAAACTAAAAAAAAGAGCAACCATACCCCCCCAAAAGTACCAAAATGACCTTAAATGGAAAACAACACCTATCTACCAAGTTCAAAACACTAAAAATAGGTGGGAAAATGACTAAAGGAGGTTTCTTGTAATGCGTACAGGAGGTCCAGCTATAGCAGGGTGACCATGGCAGCGAACACGCTTCAAACGATGCCTGTGATATGGGATCACCATCCTCCTTTAGCTCTACACTCTCCAAATTCTAGAAAATTACAATGTGCAAATGAATTCACTTTTCCCCCTTTTTACGTTTTTGAAGGTTAATGGAGGGAATTATGGTGGGATTTATTTCTTTTTTTACCAAAAATGGGCTTTAATTAATCAAAACTATTAAAGGAGCAAGCTTGGAATCAGATTTTGAGAGATAAATCATGTCTGTTATCAAGGTATCATTGGTTTAACATTGAATCATCATCACATCATTGCAAAATCATCAAATCATCATCACATCATCGAAAAATCATCAAAATTCCAAAATTCACCGATTTATCTCTCAAGGGGGCATATATTTGTCAGTACTTGAAAATCAATGTCTGGGGCATAGAAAATTTTCTCAGCATCGATATCAAAATTTTCTTTGAAGCAATGTGTAAACACATTACTTCAAAGAGGGGAAAAATGTATACACCTAAAAACGGTCATGGCATTTAATTAATTAAATACTAGTTATTTAATTAAATATTAAACTACGTATAAATAAATTCTTGTTCACCCTTCTCTAATTCTCCAAATCTAAAATCATATTCTTCTAATTTAATTAAATAAACAAATTTCCATAAGCTTTTTTTATTTAGTTAAGTTTCACTAATCTCGATTAGGAATTCAAGCACATGTCTACAACTTTTTGTGCCACGTCACCAAGGTCACATAAAATTAAATAATTCTAATTTTTAATTAGAATTATCTTTAACCAATTTCTAAGCACATGGCTTATTCCTCACACACTTCCACCAATTTTTAAACACATGGTCTTTTCTCCCCACACTTGAGTCTTCCATCCATTTGGCATATTGCCTATTGGTCAAGAGATTCTTCCATCCATTTGGCATGTTGTCTTTGGTCAAGAGGACAACATCTTGATTCTCTCCATCTCCACTGTTCATCCTTCTTGTTTGAATATGTACCGTTGATTGCTACCACCTCACTAGATGCTTGGAAAAGGCTATAAATATAACCCTTTGGCATTGTAATTTGCAACCACTTTTGAATAGAGTTATGATGTAGGAATATCGTTTGAGTTTGGGAGAATTATGGAGTCTTATAGTTAAATTTTATATCATGTTTTGCATCATAGTTAGATCTTAGAGTAATACTTTGCTTCATAGTTGCATTTTATGTCATCCTTTGCATCATAGTTGCATTTTAGATTAACATATTCATAGTTAGCATCTGAGCATATGGAGTATCAACTTAGTTATCCATAGTTTTCATTTGAGAATATGTAAAATCATCCCATCTCAATATCATAGTATCTACCTTGAATCATCTAACACCATCATCCATTCATCATAGTATCCATTATCCTTTCCATCGTATAGTTTCATGTAGGAACTTAGTTGGCTTGCATGTTGAATACTAATCTTGTTTCTTAAGTGTCATTCTAATAGCCTTTGTGCACATATAAATCTGAGGGCCAAATGGTTAAAGGAATCTTTAAGAATAGAGGACAATGAGCCGTTCTTAAAAGATTTGTTTTGTTGCAAATTAGAGTAGCTTCTTTGCTTTGAATCTTTGATATAATTCGTTTCATTAAGGTTTGTGTTGATTTACTAACTTTCCACATTTCACACACACACAAATTCCAATATACAATGCACAAACATCATAATATAGGCACACATATAAGGGAATATGAAGAAATTCCAAGGAAATGACACAATCACTAGGGGAACTACACATGCATCACAAAATAAACATAAACATAGGGTGTCATAGAATAGGCATAGGTGCCAAGGACATGCACATGTTCCACAAATGTGTGTTGTCTACAATAAATCATGGGTATGTGCAGGATCATCATGGAAAAAATATGCCCTTAAGTGGCCAAAAAATCAAAAAAATTAGAGTTAGGCAACTTGACATAAAAATTTGAATAATTTATCTATATTATCTCAAAAATATATAACAATAGAATTTGTAGAAAATTGAATTTAGTTTCTAAATTACTAGGTTTGTTTTTAAAAAAAAAAATCTATTTGGTGAAAATTTGAAATTTCAATGCAGTAGTACTTAAATTTCAGGGAAAAATAAGAAGTAGGTGTCTGTCTGACCACCCTAACCACAATAAAATGATAATATTTTTAATAATATTTTAGATATAAGTAGATGACTCATGTCCCTATGTGATGCATTTTTTTTGTAATTTTTTTCCAAGTAAATAATTAATTATGATTTTTTTATTACAACTTTTAAAAAATATAAAAAACTTGTATGTCTAACCACCTTAGCTTGGTCAAAACTTCATGAAATTCAATTTTTATTTTTTTAATCCTATAGTATGTGAAGCATAGAATGTGACACATGTGTTTTGGATTCAAAAAATGTGATACCATTTAAAAGTTGTAGATGTTTTTCAATCAGTCTATCAATCAGGACTTTAGTTGTAATTTGAATAGAAAATAAATAATAATTACTTATTAAATTCAAAGTAAAGCATAATTTATATTGGTGGAAAGCTGAAAATATCCTTTAAAAACCCTTTTCGTTTCATCAATTTTTGGTAAAAAAAAGTCATCAGCTGGACATACCCATCATATTGCCACTTTTTGGCCCATCATAATCTTGCACATACCCTCATCCAAAAACCTATAAAACATGATGGTTGTCTCTTAAAATCAACCACGTAAGTTACAAATAAAGGTTAAGAAGGATGTCTATAATTAAAATCAAGTAAAATAGAGTTGGTAGAAAGATAAATGGAGCCAAATAATGGTGTAATATTACAAGAGGCAGTCCACAAAATCCTAACAAGAAGAGTGACAAAATAACCACAAAATAACAAAACAATAAGAAAAGCCTAAAAAATTAAAAGAATAATGTTAGAAAAGACCTATAATATTAAAAACCTATAAATAAACCATGTTAGGGTTGAGAACAAAAGAAAACTACATAGGTACCATAGAGTAGGGCATAAGCACCACAAAACATGCACAAGTGTCACACGATTAGACACATGTGCCACACACCATGTTGTGTATGTTCAAAAGTAAAAATAAGTGTTTGTACAAATTCTATGACATGGGATGGAGTTATCACAAACCTAGAACATGTCTAATAATATAAAAAACCTACAAAAAATTATAGAAAGAGACTTTAAAAATAAATATTGGTATTGCGACAAGATCCCATCAAGTGTGCTTAAATGTGTACAATGAAATATAGAAGGAAAAAGGATTCAAACAATAAACTTAAATACTCATCTACACCTAATATACAATTTCAATTGAGCTAAGAAGTTACAACAAAAATGAAAGAAGAATAAGTATTCTCACACCTACAACCTATTTTTGCATGCACAAGAATGTGTGTGGTTGTGCTCCAAGGGATGAAAGATTAAGATATGTGATGTGGTTTATATTAAAACTAACAACATGACTTTGTGTTAGAGATAGTTGTTGATTTTGGCTTGAGGATGGTTTGATTTATAGATTTCTAAGATGGAAGATCAAGGGTTAAGATTTTATTTGAGGACCAATGGTTGAGAATTCTTGAGAGGATTGGATGAGAGAACTCTAAGTGGCACCATGTGATTAGTGAACTTGGAGAGGAGAAGGATCAAGTAGATTTGAAGTTTCTAGATTGACATGATTTGAATGGATGGTGGAGATTGAACATGTGTGAGAAGAACCATGAGAAAGAGTGATATGGCATGCGAGTACTCTCACATATGTGTGAGATATCACATGGGGATGTGAGATGAGACAAGTGAAAGCTTTCACACAAGTGTGAGGATCAAATGTCTAAGATGAAGGATGATGATTTTATAAGATAAATGGATGACTTTTGTTGAAGGATGTGACAAGCAATTAATTAAATTAATCTTGTTTAGGAATGTTGTCAAGATTAATTAATTAATTATTTAATTTTGATCAACTAGTGATTTGAGGTGGAAGAGGATAAATTAAATAAATAAAATGTATTTATTTAATCTTTGGGAGATAAATATATGAATGATATGATTAATTAAATAAATATGGATTTATTTAATTAAAGGTGAGCTATAGAGGGAAGGGTTGTAAAGGATAAATTAATTAATTAATCAATTTAAATTTACTTAATTAATGTTAGGAAGATGATTGGAAATGTTTAACCCTTGAATATGATAAAATCAAGTTGGATCAGGTGTGGTTGATTTCAAGTGTCTAGAACTATAATAGGGGTTTCATTTTGTATAGGGTCCTTATAAGTTCATCATGAATGTTTGTGGACAAATAATTATCTTCCCATGGGTTTTAATGTAATTATCAAATTCATGTGTGCTAGATTATCTCCCCAAAGGTGTTCATGTGTATTTCATAATTTCGTGTAGTCCTTCAATTGCATGCCCCTTTGTTTGCACTCACTTTCTAACTACCCTTGGCCATAGTTACAAACTTGCTAAGGGTTATGATAGGTTCATGCCCTTTTATTTCTCTAGGATCAATTAAAGTTTAGCACATCTAGAATCACTTTGAAAATTTGTGCAATCAATGCCCTAATTTCTACTTTTCTTGTGCCATTTCTTCATGTCGTTCTCTTGGTTTTTCCTTGAAATCATCCTATTGTATCTTTCATGGTCGTATGGACCTTATTAATGTATTATGGATCTACATCATTTTGCATTTTATGGTTCTATTGGTTCTATTGATTTGGATAGGTAATATAATGGTATTCTTTATTAGTTTGGAGTGGGGAGTAAGCAAATGTTTCATATTCATATAAATGCATTTTTAATCTCACGAAAAGTTTTCTTTAATTAATGTCTCAAATCTTATGGTGCATAAGTAGTCATGCTATTTAAAAGGTCTTAGGATTTTGAAATAGTATATTTTTGGGGTCATTAAATTGCCTTTACAAATGTGTTAAGGGACCTCAAGTTTGGATTGTGTACGCTTGAATGTTTTTACTAGGAGTTTGGATTCTAGCATTTGAATATTTACAAATTGGATTAATAAAGCTCAAAATTCAAATTTTATTATTATAATCATGAACCTTCTAAAATCTTGAAGGCTGGGGTCTCTTTATCTTGTACCTTACCACTTGGAATTATAGGGTTTGAACCTAAATATGAATTGATGTGATCACTTTAAATTATGTATCCATTTTGTATTTTTTGATTATATAATTTTTTTGAAATATTAAAAAATTTAAACTTTTAAACATTTCAAATAATATTTTTAAATTAATTGAAACATTTCAAATGATAATTTAAAATTTAAAATTGAAATTGTATTTTGATTTATAAAATTATAAATTATATTATTCACAAAGAAGTTTTAGCTATCCCAAATAAAAAATAAACATTTTAACTGAAACAGCTTTGTTGATTTCCATGTTATAATCTGTATCTCCGTGTTGATACCAAAAATGTATTTCGTTGGGGTTGAGCACAACCTGCAAAATATCTCCGAACTCCGGAATTGCAATCCGTTCCCGAACCCCAGAAATTGCAGAAACGTATTTAGAACCAGATACTTAATTGCATTTCCTGCATTTTCTTCCCGAACCCCGAACTGTTATGAAATTGGAAACGCCATGGGTTAGGGTGTGCATATGGAAGAGTTGCAGGATATGAAAGAAATGGATACGTTCAAAAGGCGTTAGACATTTTTAACAAATGCAAACGGCATTGTGAAGCCAAGTTTCGCCATTCCTGCACCAGTATTCTCCACGCCTCTGCCATAAAAGCGCTTAGGATTAGGGTATGGGTATCCATCGACGCATAATAGGCGAGCTTTTGTCAGATATTATGGATGGAAACGCGTGCAACATTGAATTCAGCTAAGGGTACGCGAACTGCTAAACAGAATACTTCAAAGAAATGTGATCTCTATCAGCATACGGGGTGCATAAACTGGTTGACAAAATTCCTCAAAAAAGTCTGCCCATATACAGGACGTGTAAACTGTTTGACAAAATTCCTCAAAAAGGTCTGCTCATATACAGGGCGTGTAAACTGTTTGACATAATGATTTGAAGAAATATGTGACGCTAGACATAGCACGCGAACTGTTTGATAGAATGTACCAATATATGTGGTCTCATCCAATGCCATGATTATAGTATGTTCAAAATGGAATCTCTTAAAAGGCTTTAGAAACTTTTAATCAAATGCATCTGTCAGTTTTAAGCTGAAATTCTTCAACTTTTTTCAGTATCATCTCTGCCAGTGCCAGAATGAGAGGCGCTTTCAAGAGGTTATAGACGTGTATCAAAGCTTAGTGAGATGGGGATTTAAGCTAGATGTTATAATTGAAATGGCTCTGGCAGACTTGATTGTGAAATGTATGGAGATGATGTCCATGGAAATGATATTCCATGCTCTCTTCGCAGTGCACTCATTTCAGCTATAACAGTTCTTTTGCTTTTGCACTTGCCATCCTCATTGCTTGGCACAACAAATGCAAAAAACTTGCCTCCAAAGTTGCTCAATTTTTCCAAAAATACAGATGTGAAGAAGTTAATTGATAAGGCAAAGCTGCTTCAAGCTCTGGCTCTGAATACAAATGACAGCAGTCTGCCCTCCCAGGGTGAAAATGGGGCAAAATTTTGAAAATCGAGGGACAAGTAAACTTGTTTGGAGTATGCTCCTCCTTCACGCCAGGTACCCAAATTGTCTCATAAAGCTGCAATTTTTAAACACCAAAACTCAAGTTTATAAACATCAGATAAATTGAAAGTCTTAGTGCCAGAGAACTATTGGGGGAAGAAATGGTGGATTTCTATTCTACAAAAATGGTGCCTGAAATTTCAGTTGGTAAAGGCATAGGCTTTCTTTGGGCAAATAGATGTCAAGAATTCCACAGACGCTTCGTGTGAGGAAAATATTGTTTCCAACTTTGTTGATAGTATGGAATCACAGAAAACAGGAAGGCAAAAATTGAAAATAAAACTGGGATCAATTTGGAAAAATAGACTATTCATGGTGATAGTATTCAGAAGAAGAAGTATGTCCCTCCATCTCACTTCATTAATATGCGTGAAGCCAAAGATGCGCATTCCCATTAAACAAAAATACATCAGTTGTTGGGGAGCTATTTGAGTAAATTGAGGTGTGATGTGCAAAGACGGATACAAAACTATATCCTTGAAATTTATTAATTCCCAGAATATCCAACCGTCATTTGATGAGCTTCGAAATTCCGAAAGCCTAGAGATTATGCAAGTGGCGATATAGCTGGCTTGTTAGCATTACTGGCATATCGAATGAAAAGATCACCTAATGGGATGGGTGGAGAAAATAGAGGATGGTAATATCCGCATCAAATGTAAAGAGAGGAGATTACAGGGAACTTAGACCTTCCAGGAGAATGAGCTCTGCAAATTTTTCAAAGCTGGTGATCATGTGAAGCTTGTGAATAGCAACCATTAGGGTGCTACTAGCATGGTTGTTAAAATGGAAAATCATGTTCTTATGATGTTTTTTATTAAATCAAACAAGATATTCATGTATTATCTGAGAGCATTGTTGAAAGCTCTGAAACTTCATGGGTTACTAAATTAGGATACTATGAACTACATTACTTTGTGCAACTGGATCACACAAGTTGTGTAATTGTAAGTGTTGAGATTGATGGGTTTCAGGTTTTGAAGGGTGTTCTAGAGTGATCGCAACTTGTCATTGGTAAATTGAAAGATATTCAACTGACAAAAATTTAAAAGCACAGGCTCAAGACATGAATACAATCTCTTTTAAGGACAATTTAGAATTCTTGAAGTACCATTGAAGGGCAAACAAAGATCGATTGGGCATAGGACTAGAGGCTTTGAATTCATTCATAAATCATAACCATCATAACCTAGAAAATGGTGGCTTAATTGCAGATATAATAGTCACCTTTAGAAGGCCTGAAGAAGATCCACAAATTACAGTCGTTAAAAATGTTCTATTGGATGAAACGAGCAAAGTGTCATCGGGACCCTCTGGCAATGGTGAAAATGTCACAGGACATGAAATTTAGAATATCTTGCCTCAGAATTCAGATTACTTAAAGATTCCCAATGGAGAATATCATGGTGGAAGTGGGAAGCTTATTAGCATAGATGGAGCAGACGCCCCTAAAGTAGTCCTTATCTGGAAGAAGTTTTTATTATGCTAGAAAAATCGGATTTAAGAATCATCAAAGTCATTCACAAGAAAAATGAAACTGACAGTAAATGAGTGAGGCAATGAGTGAGGTAATGAATTTGATGTTTGTTGTTATTGGTTGCAGGGTATTGATATAACTGATGTAGTCATGTTGAATGAAGAAATGTTGCTTGTACAAAACATGTGAATTTCTAAGACACTGGCAGAATTCGGCATCCATTGAAGATAAAGTGAAGAAAATGTTTTATTGGAAGAAAAATTCAAATGATGCAACACCTCATATCAAGTCAGGACCAAGTTGTTTGTTCTTCGAATGAATCAGGATTAGGATGGTGAAATAAGACGCGCCAGAAATGGTACCTGTCAGGCTGGTACCCCATAAAAGTTTTGATACCTGTTTGCTGGAAATGGTGTCAAGAGAGTGTACACGACATTTGGGAGCATGTGTATGAGTATGCTATGTGTCTACAAGTAAAAAAAATTTCTAGCATTTACTGAAGGGATATAGATTGTGAGGGATAAGTCTGTGATATTCCAATTTGTTTTGTGCTTTCGTAACTTTGTAGGGAATGACTGTCTTTCACATCCAATGTGTCTATTTATGCTCATTTGCAAAGCATTGTTAAGGGTTGGAAATCCATGGAAACTCCACTTTTAGTACAATATATCAATGTTTGCTCTTTGTTTTATTTCGATTTTTCATGTCATGACATAACTTCTGATCTATTTTCTTTCCACAATTCTATGCATTTAATTCATTGAAAGTCAATAAAATATGATACGTGACTGCTCCACTGATTCCTCATTGATGGTGAGATGTTTGGTGTGGTGGATATGGGACCTTAGCGATAGCTGTTAAAATATGGAACTATTGAGCACGAACTGTCCGATCTCCAAAAGGATACATAAGCGACACCAACCAAAAGACTAGGTAATGGGGCCAGTCACAACATTATTTTAATAATATAAATTTATGAATTATGTGACCTGCGACCTCCAGCAATCAGTCAACAACAAAAGAGAAAATCTATTAAGGCGACATGATTGAAACCCTATGGTTTAACTAGACTAAACCCTAATTCTAATTGAGAGTGGGCATAATTCATTTCTAAGCGCATTATACATCTTTTGAACCTTCCAATTACATATTTGGAATGTGCTCAGAAAACCCACAACGAAACTGTCACTAGATTTTCATTCAAATACCTAGAGGCAATTGTTGTAGAAAGATGACAACATTTTAACAACATTGCAAAATTTTGAGCAACTTTTGCAACATCTACAAAATCATTATTCTATCACCAACAACCTATACCAATGCTTCTAGAACCTGAACCACATCTCTTTGTCATCATGGTACTAGACTTCCTTGTATGATATCTCCTTTTGACATCAATGAAAATAATATGCCAACAATCTCCCCCTTTGTCATTGATGGAAAAACGTAATGGTCTGTACCAAATAAGATATTTTAGTCCATGTTTTGTAGTCCTTGCTCAATTGCTTGAGCATTTGCACAACTTTCTCCCTCTTTGACATCAATGGAAAATGGTACACTCCCCCTAAAAATAGACTCCCCCTTTGACCAACATTTCAAAGAGAAAGTGAAGATCCTTGTATGTGCAACTATCAAGTCATTAGAAATTTGTAAAATAAGTTTACATGACTTGATCGCGTTCTCCATCACCAAGGATAAATAGAATACCAATTAAGCTCCCCATGGATTTATACCCTATCACTTAATATTTAGTGATATGTTGTGAGAGCAATCACTCCCAGTTTTTGCCTTAGATATTTAAATTGTTCTTTAGGAAGAGGCTTGGTGAAAATGTCAGCTACTTGTTCTTTAGTGGGAGTATATTCTATGCTGACCTCCTTGTCTACAACCTTCTCTCTGATGAAGTGATACTTGATTGATATGTGCTTTGTTCTAGAGTGCATCACTGGATTCTTTGAGATGTTTATGACATTTGAATTATCATAAAGAATTGAGATATGTTCTTTGTACTCAACCTTGATTTCCTTAAGCATCTACTCCATCTAGAGGACCTGAGTACAATATGTTGCTGCTACATATTCTACTTCTATAGTGGATAAAGCGACTGATTCTTGCTTCTTGCTCGTCCAAGAAACCAATTTGTTTCCCAAAAAGAATGCTCCACCACTGGTGTTTTTCCTATCATCTACACTTCTTTCCCAATATGCATTTGTGTATGTTGTTAAGCTGAAATCTTTATTTTTGGAATACCATAGTCCATAATGAACAGTGCTTTTAACATACCTTAAAATCCTTTTCATTGCATTGACATGATACTCCTTTGGTGCAGCCTAAAACCTTGTAACTAAACATACTACTTGCATAATATCTAGTCTTGATGCAGTTAGGTATACAATAAACTTTCAATTATTGACCTATACAATGCTTGATTTACATCTGGTGACTCATCTGATTTGCTTAACTTATAGCCAGTTGTCATGGGGGTACTAACTGGTCTACTATCCTCCATACCAAACATCTTAAGCATTTCATGAGCATATTTGGTTTGAGATATAAATATCTTGTTCTTAGTTTGTACAATTTGTAAGCCAAGGAAAAATGACAACACCCCTAACATTGACATCTCAAATTCATCTTGCATATGTGTAGCAAATATTTTACACATTTTATCATTGCTACCTCCAAATATGATGTCATCTACATATACAACAACAATAATTATGTGCTCACCTTTTGATTTGAAGTATAGAATGCTATATGCACATCTTTTCTTGAATCCTTGTTGTTGTAGATACTAGTCTAATCTGGAGTACCATGCTCTAGGTGCTTGCTTAAGAACATACAGTGCTTTCCTTAATCTACATACACAATCATCATCTTATGATAGCTAAAAACCTTCTAGTTGTTCTATGTAGACTTCCTCTTCTAAGTTTCCATTAAGAAAATCAGATTAAACATCCATTTGATATACTACAAATCATTTATACACTGAAAATGTAAGAAACATTCTAATTGCTTCTAATCTTGCCACGGGTGCAAATGTTTCTTCAAAATCAATTTCAACTTGTGCATACCCTTTGCACACTAATCTTGCTTTATTTCTGACAATAGTTCCATCCTCATTGAGCTTGTTTCTAAACACCCATTTAGTACCAATTACATTTTTTCTTGGGGGTCTAGGAACCAACTCCCTTGTTTTTTCTTTTCAATCTAATTTAAAGTTCCTCTTCCATGGCCTTTATCCAATTCTCATCCTTGTTGGCTTTAGTAAAAAAAATTGGTTCAATCTGAGATAGGAGAGCAAAGTTAGCTTGTTCTTTGTTTCTTGCGAGTCTCTTTCTGATCTAAACTCCTTCATTCTTATTCCCAATTATTTGATATGCGAGGTGATCCTTTTGAACATACCTGGCAGGGGCCTTCTCAACTTCTTCTTTAGATTATTCTTCATTGTTTGCCACATGGTCTTCATAATTTGAATCATCTTCAAATTAATTCTAATTGGATTTGATATGCTTTATACTTTCATCAATCTTAACATTGATGCTTTCTACAATCTTATTCATTCTTTTGTTATAGCATTCACAGGCTTTGCTTTGGGTGGAATATCCAAGAAATATTCCTTCATCACTTTTGTTCCTTAGATTCTTTTTCCATGAAGAGAAATTCATTTTCCATCACAACAAAAGCACAACTTTGTTCATAATTTGAGCTGTTGTAGTCATCTGATACATCACTATCCTTTTTGATGCATAGACTTTCCTTTTTCTTTTGAGAACTCCCTCTCTTAGGGTAGTAGGGTTTCTTTATTTTATCATCTTCCTCATGCTCAAAGTTACATTTCTTATTGTAGGGACATTTAGCAACAAAATGACCTACTTTACCACATTTAAAAAATTTAAAGGGAAACTTACCTTTGTACTTGCTAGATCCTCTTCTTAATCTCCTGATGAAATTTGCCTCTTCTTCATCAGTCTCGTCATTCCCAAATGTGATCATCTCAGCCTTGTCATTCTTAGGAGATACATCCTTCTCCTTGTTGGCAACCTCTAAAGCAGCTTCTTTCTTGGATGGTTTTGCATCTCCCATCCTCATTTCATATGCAGTGAATATACCATGTAGCTCATTAAGAGTGAGTTTGTCTATTTCTCTTCCTTCCTCTATTGTAGAGATCTTAGGATCATATTTGTTTGTCATAGACCTTAGAACTTTCAATACAATGACGTCTTTTACTTTTTCTCCATATCTTCTAATAGAGTTCACTATATTGGTAACTCTCAAAAGATAGACTATAGTCTTCTCTTCTTCTATCATCTTTAAGCATTCAAATCTAGCTCTCAGTACTTGAGGCTTTGCCAATTTTACATTTTCATCTCTTTCATAGATCTTTTTCAATGTATTCTAGAAATCATGTGTAGTCTTACAATACATAACCTTGCTATGCATAGATCTAGACAAATTATTCATAATATCAAACCATTCCTTTTCATTGTTCTCATAATCCCTTTTTCCTGTAGCATTAGTAAGAGGTGTGGCTAGTGGTGTGTATCCATTCACAACATACATCCACACATCAAACCCTAAATATCCCAAATACTCCTTCATCAATGAGCTTCAAAAAGTATAATTTGTTCCATCGAACTGAGGTGGCTTGTTTGTGGAAGAACCTTCTTGATAGGAAATTGTGTTCACAAATCAAAGGAACTACCCAAGCTAATTAGGATTCTCCTAGGAAACATAGTGCTCTGATACCAATTATTGGAACACAACAATCTACTGAGAGGGGGGGTGAATCAGTAGATATTAAAATTTTAACTCTTAAACCCTTTTATGTAGACTGACTTCTTTAAAAAAACTTAATGTGCAGATTGAAATATGAGATATAGAAATTTAAATGAACACATAATCAAGTGACACATAACACTGTATATATGTGGAAAACCCAAGATGGGAAAAACCACGGTGAAAAATGTTGTCAGGAGCTACTATTCTAATGTAGCCTCACAAAGAAATCTTCTGTTACAAATTTTAAGGGCACCAACCCTAAGGAGACACCAATCCCCTATTTTGAGCACCAACTTAGTTATTTGATGGCACCAACCAATCAAATTTACAACATATAGGATTATTACAATTTATTCAAGAACACAAATCAATGTTGTAGCTTACTCTGCAATTGCTGAAATTTTTGTTGCTGCCACAACAACACCCATATTTTTCTCTACTCTTCTCCTTCTTTAGTGAATTCTATGTTTGCTTCAAAGAGCTTAGATTTCCATCTGTATGATGCATACAAACTCTTCTCTTCTTCCTCCATTTCAACTCACCTCTACCATATTCTAATCATCTATTTTTTGTAGTTACACACCATCGGTGATTGCCTTAGGATTCTCTACAACATATAGATCTTTTGTTAGGGTTTCCAAGATATCTTCCTCACTGCCATGACTCTGCATCGAGCCTCTCAACATTTATTTCAGTTGTAGAGAATTTTCTTGAAATTCCTTTTTTCTAAACCCTAGAATCAAATATGTAATTAATACATCCTTTTGATTATTCGATTTGATCTTGATCCCAACCTTTGTAGCGATATGTGTCATCGTTATGCACATCAAATCTTCATTACATTTGTTGTAGATGTAGGTAGAACATTTAATTTTCATGTCTATGTTGGGGGTATGTGCAGGATCATGATGGGCCAAAAAGTGGCGATATGATGGGTATGTGGCTGACAACTTTTTTTTTACCCAAAATTGATGAAATGAAAATGGTATTTAAAGGAGATTCTTAGCTTTCCACCGATATAAATTATGCTTTACTTTGAATTTAATAAATAATTATTATTCATTTTCTATTTGAATTACAACTAAAGTCTTGATTGATAGGTTGATTGAAAAACATCTATAGCTTTCAAATAGTATCACATTTTTTGAATCTAAAACATGTGTCACATTCTATTCTTCGCATATTATAGGATTAAAAAAGATGAATTTCATGAAGTTTTGACCAAGTTAAGGTGGTCAGACATATGTTTTTTTATATTTTTTAAAAGTTGTAATAAAAATTCATAATTAATTATTTACTTTGAAAAAATTAAAAAATATGCATCACATCAGACATGATTCCTCTACTTATATCTCTCAACCTTGTAAAAAATATTATCATTTTATTGTATAGGTATTTACACACTACTTCTTATTTTTTCCATAAATTAAGTACTATCGCATTGAAATTTCAAATTTTCACCAAATAGATTTTTTAAAATAAACCTACTAGTTTAGAAACTACATTCAATTTGCTACAGATTCTATTCTTACATATTTTAAAAATAATATAGATAACTTATTCAAATTTTTACGTCAAGTTTCCTAAGTCTTTTTTTTTTAATTTTTCGCCACTTAAAGGCCTATTTTTTCTATGATGATCCTACACATACCCTCGGTTATCAATTGAACAATGACTTAGCCATTTATCATCTTCATGTTCAAATCTAGGCTATCAATCTTCTCACTTCATGCCATGATCCAACATTCCTTGTTCATCATCACAACTTTAAATTGTCACCGTCAGATGAGACTTCCTTTAAATCTCCATCATTGATCATTTCCATCGCATATCGCTCTAACTCTTGAGTCACCACCATTTAATCACACGATGCGAGTAACCTTAGTGGTGATTGTTAGATCATTCACCCTTCAAATCTGTACCGTTAATCTTCATTCATCGGGTATTGTTGTAACTCATATGACTTCCTATGTTATTCTTGCAATGTGAATACATTCAGTGATCACCATCGGATTGATCATTCTTTAAATCTGTGTTGTCCCCCGTTGCATCACTAGCAAAGGACACAAGCCCAAAAAATCCTTGTGAGCTAGTGGACTATTGCCACTTGTTCACCTTAGATGTCACCTTCCACTTCCATCTTATGTTAATTGCTCATTGCGAGAAACATCCCATTGCTTCGCTTCACAACAACGATGTGAAGCGATCGAGCGATATGTCACTACACATCTGCTAGACCCACCAAATTCTTTTTCCTCTATTTGATCAAAATGCCATTTGATCTCCACCGTTCCCCACTTCCCTGTGAGGTATAAATGAGGTCCCACCATAGGTGCCATAGGCTAGTGGGCATCATAAGATCATCAACTTTTATCACAACTAATGAACATGTTCCATCGCACATCGCTAAACTATGAGTTGACTTCAAAAAGATTTCTATGATACATAAGACCTTAGCGATATCCATCGCATATGGAACGATTGAGTGTGCACCATCTGATCTCCAAAAGGATACATAAGTGACACCAACCAAAAGATTAGGTAATGGGGCCAGTCACAACATGATTTTAATGACATAAGTTTATGAATTATGTGACCAACCTCCAAAAAGTAGTCAATGACAAAATAGAAAATCTATTAAGGCACCATGACTACAACCCTAGGGTTTAACTAGTAAACCCTAATTCTAACAGAGAGTAGGCATAATTCATTTCTAAATACATTATACAACCTTTGACCTTGCCAATTACATATCTGGAATGTACTAAAAAAACCCACAATGAAACTATCACTAGATTTTAATTCAAATACTTGGAGGCCATTTTTGCAGAAAGATGACAACATTTTGTCAACATTGCAACATTTTGAGCAAATTTTGCAACATCTACATAATCATTCTTCTATCACCAACAACCTATACCAATGCTTCCAGAAGCTGAACCACATCTTTCATTCATCATGGTACTAAACTTACTTGCATGATATCTCCTTTTGAAATCAATGACAATAATATACCAATAGACTCACCATCACTTTTAGAGTAACCTCTCATTTCACCAAATTAGCATCTATTTTTTTAGTTGCATGTGTGTTCCATGTATGTTTTATATCCTTCTGGATAGAATCTAGACTCAACATCATATTTAGTGATCTGTAATTAGAGGTTAACAATAAACTTTCAAATTAACTTCAATTATAGTTAATCCCGATCCAACAGAATTGTGTAACTATGTTTTTTAACCATTGAAATTACAAACTAGGTTCTAATGAAATTAACTAGTTACTAAAGTGTTGTAATTAGAAAACAAACAAAGAATGAAAGACAGGAGAGAGAAGAAGAATAAGACAAAACAGAGAGAGGAACACAAGCTTGATAATGAAGTTCGTCCAATCAGTACTACGTCTCTAGGTCCACTTCTCAATGATGGATTGGTTTCATTAATGATGCCAAACTTGAATTTGCTTCGTTACATAAAAAAAAAGGTCCAAAAACCAACATAAAAACCTCTCACAATCTCTCTCAACACTTGAAGACACTTTGAATGTCTTCGTGTATACAATAATCTCCTTCTTTGCCTAATTCCAATAAGCCTATTATTCTCTCCAAAAGAATTCTCCACATTTCACAATAATTTCCAATGTCCCTGAAAGGCCAAAATCTTCCCCTTTTTATGCATTTGATTTTTCCTAATATGGTTTAAAACCATATGATTTTCAAATTATCCCAATCTTCCACTTACAACAGTAAATCCTCTAAAAATAATACACCCATTAAAATAAATAGCAATTATAATTTCGGGCTTTACAATATTTCCATTTAATATCATTTCAATTTGATACACCTTTAAAATTATCCTAAAAACCCCTTAGGATATTCTCACAAATGTTAACATGTAAATAGGGATATGGATTATCTTTTAATAATCCATGTAAATAGGGATATGGATTATCTTTTAATAATCCCCTTAAAATTACATTTAAATCCTCTAAGATTTGGGCTTTTATATGTTATGATATTTTCCTCTTTTAAAATCTTTATAGATTTGGGCTTCATGTTTCAAATATCTTTTATAAACCTTTTAAAGTCTTAAATCCCTTTTAAAATATTTATGCATTTTATTTTAAAGGGTTTGGCTCATATATTTTAGGCTTAATTTCTAATTTAAATAAGATAAATGCCCTCAACTGCTTATGCCATGTCATCATCTACCACGTCACCTAGTCTTGCCATGCCAACAACAATGTTGACTATACTTGTTGACTGTATAGGTCAACCTACCCTTTTGGAAACTTTGATCGACTCTATCTTGCTCATACAGACTCCATTTGATGCGATTCGAAAGGTGTCAGAAACATATTGACAAGCCCTTCAATCTGAAACTACTTTTTCCTGATTTGGAGATGATCTATTTTTTAGCCTTGCATCGACACCTAATTTTCTTATTTGACCGAACCTTTGACTGAGCATAAATTCTATGTATGGACTCCTTCTGAGCCCATTCAAGTTGCGTCAGGATCATTTCAGTGAGTTCTTTTCGATGATGCTAATTTAGTTGAATTTTGAGACTGTGAAATTTTTAGGTTTTCTAAATCCACCTGGATGATTCCTCCCCATTGATAAGGTTTTTTACCACCAAAAGTTTAATTTTACATCGAATTTGAGCTAGGGCATTGTCGCCCCACTTTCTAAGTACCATCTGTCCACCCTACTGGAATCTTGAACATTTGACCCATCACAAACATGAAGAAAAATGAGATACCATTGTTGATACAATTTGTAGACATCCAAATTTGGATACTTTCATTTGTCCAAATTTATCTCTTTTTCGTTTAAACATCCTCTTATTCAAGTTAATTAGGTAATATTGCTATTATCTAATTAATATCCTTAAATTCCTCTAAATCCCTAAGGCATTCAATTAATAATTAAATACCTTACCCTCTTCAATGCCCCCTTTCATCAAATGAATTAAATAAATATGACATTTATTTAATTCCTCACTTGTCACATCACTTTCACTTAATCTTAATCAATCTCCTAATCTCTTTATTAGGGATGTGCACATGCCTAATCCTTGATTAGGATGTGTCACATCCTCCAACTTTTTCAAGTTGGCTTTTTATCCTCATTAACCCCTAATTATCTTCTAATTACTGGTCAGTTAAGCCTAATTAGTACCTTGGTCAACTCTTCCCATCCCTCAAATAATTTTTAATTCCTTTTTATTCATCCAAGGCTCCGCTCTTCCCCATGTGAATTTTTAATTCACTTTTATTCCTCCAAGGAATCTTCTCTTCCCCATGCATCTTCTAGAATCTGAATTGTCACATCAAGTCACATGTGGACAAGTGCTTCCCTTTTTGGAACCTTGTCTTGTCCATGGGATTCTTCCAAGCATGTGAATTTTTAATTCACATTTATTTTCCAAACTACTTTCCTCTTCGCTATGGAAATTTTTGAGGAATACTAAAATTCCTTTCATGTCACTTTCCAACCATTTGGGAACAAGAACTTGCCTTTTAAAGCAATTTTCTCCTCTCCCAATGTACTTTCAAAGTACTTGTCCTTCGTCCACATCGTGTACCCTCCTTCCATCTCATCATGTCCTTTAGACACTTCATCCTCCACATGGAAAGATGTGAGGGTTTGTGAGTTCTCAACTCACCATAGCCCTACATCTTGGCCATGGTGGCTCAATCTTAATCATCCATTTCTCTAAAGAATTCAAATTCTTCTATAAATCCCCCATTTTTTCTCTCATTTAGGGACCTTATGAATTTGATACCAAACTCTTGTCATTTTGTCATTTGAAGCCATACTTAGCCAATTTGCATATTTTTCCTTCATCATAACACTTGAATCCACCATTATCACACTTTCAAGCTTATATTATATCCCATATTGCATTTTCATCTCATTTGCCATCCAAGGAGCATACACAACATCGAAGATCGAAGGGCTAACCAAGGGACAACTTGATAAGGTATAATCATTTTATTCTATCTTCTTTGTTTAAGTTCAACATTTTGCCCAATCTTTGAGTAGTTCTCTTCATTGTTTCTTGCATTCTTATGTTGTAATATTTAGGAATAAGGATTTCACTTGGTCACTTTTTTGCATGCCCAAGGGGCCCATAAATAGGTCTCTCAGTTCTCAAGTGTTTTTGTTGTTTCACCGCTTATAGGTTCAAAGGTGAGAACAGACTATTTCTCCCAAGGAAGCAGATCACAAAGGGGTGGACCTTCCTCACATGGACTTATCCAAATGGTAGAGGAATCCACCCAAAACAATATTTTCTAGAAGGTAAAAACTGCATTTTAATCATCATTTTTTGTTGTTTTGAGTATTTTTGACCTTCTAATGTGTGTTGTTGGTGTCTGTGCAAGGATTTGACTAGAATTTTGTGGAAAACGAGAAATAAATTTCTTACAGGGCCATCTATTTTTAAAGCATTTATCAACTGCTTGTTATCGTTTTTCATTAGTTTAGGCACATAGCTTAACTAGGAGGGGTCAAATTTACTTTGTGTGTCATGCTTGTGGTAGGCTATTGACGTATCCAATCCCCTTGTGCCATTTGGTGATCATGGGTGAAGAGAAATCGTAGCTTACCAAGTCCTTTGAGTCACCTTTTTTTCTTTTTCTTAGGGAACTTGCTTGGGGATTTCATCACTCCAAGGGATGATCCCAACCACACATACTGGCAGGGTATACAAAGGGGGGAGGCCAAAGTTGTACCCCAATTCAGCCATGTCATTATTGGCAAAGCGTCAGGATGACATGAAGATTTTTTCGAGCCTTTAGTATCTCGCTAAGGTTCCCGACTCACGCTTGTGATAGTCAGGTACCCGCTTAGGCTCTGCATACTAGGGTTTAGGCACCATATTCCCAGCCACCTTGTTTATCCTAGATAGAGGACTTTGTTAATATACCCATTCGGACTAATCTTAGGATCAGGTTGTTGAACCATTTTCTTCATGCAAACCAGATTTCTAATGCCAATGTCACCCTTATCCCATGATTGTTGCCTCTATATGTTTTGGGTCCGGTAAGTAGTCAGCTTGTGGAAAATAAAGTCCAAACTTGGAAAAGAGGGGCTGACCTACTTCCTACTCAGGTATCCCCCAGTCTCGGGCCCCTTCAAACTTATTTTGTCAAATTCCCCTCCCAATCCTCATCAACAGGGCGTGACTCTGCCCCAGTAGGGGTGTACCTACCCTGTAGGGGCCGCATCACCTAGTAGGGGCGGATCTTCCCTGATAGGGTGCACCATCCCTAAACAATCAGCTCATCACCGCTTCATCATTCGAGCACTCATTCTGCATCTTCTAAGTGCCTCTGCCATCATCCCACCACAAGCTTCGTTGGAGATAGTGAAGGCCAACGGTTGAAGGCCAACGGATGAAGGCCAAAGGTCTCGGCTGAAGGCCAAAGGTCTTCATGTTTTCCCTCCATTTTCTGTGTCTCTTCAACTGATCGTGGTTGTTATATAAATGCAACCTTGCTCATTGTAAAATATACGTTTAGCATCAATAAGATTTTCCCTGCTCAGTGTGGACGTAACCACTATTGTGGTGAACCACGATAAATCGTGTGTGCTCTGTTTTCTGCATTATTGTTCTGTTATTTATTGTTCTGCATATATGTATGTTTGTTTTTCAATTCTTTCATTTTACAATTGGTATCAGAGCTGGGTGTACAGCTGTTTGGAAATTTGGTAATTGAATTTCCAGGAAATGGAAGATTTGAAGGTGCAGAAATTTTCTGGGAAGAACTTCGGGATATGGAAGATTCAGATGCAATCTTTGCTGATTAAGCAAGATCTTAAACTTGCGCTTGAAGGAAAATCAAAGAAGCCTGCTACCATGAAAGACGAAGATTGGGAGACTCTTGATGAAAAGGCCAAGGCAACAATCTTTCTTTCACTAAATGAAAATGTTTTGTTCAATGTTGCAAAAGAGAAAACAACAAAAGTTTGGGACAAACTTATAAAAACCTATGCTATGGCGTCGGCTGCAAATAAAGTGTTCATCATGAAGAGATTATATAAGCTCAAGATGAAGGAAGGTTGCGCAATGGCAAACCACATTAATGAATTCAACATTTTGATCAGCCAAGCAAATTTGGTTGGAATGACTCAAGGTGATGAAAACAAAGCTATTCTTCTTTTATGCTCTCTACCAAATAGTTGGGATGGAGTTGTGACAACCATAAGCACTTCGGCATCAAGCTCCAAGACGTTGGATTTCAATGAAGTTTCCACCACTCTTATCTTTGAAGACTTAAGGAGGAAGAATGATGAGCCCTCATCCGGTGATGCTCTCACTATGGTAAGCACCGAAAATAGAGGGAGAATCCAATATAGAGGTAGATATAATCACAATCAGCGGTCCAAATCAACTAGAAGATCGTAGTCTAAAGGAAAAGAAAGCGGTTGTTAGTTTTGTGGGAAGGCTGGTCATATCAAGAAAGATTGCAGAAAGTATAAAAAGGCACAAGAAAGGGTTTTGGACAGCGAAGCAAACATATCACATGATAAGGATGATGGTATTCTCATACTATCAACAAGCGATACAAAATCAGATTCGTGGGTAATTGATTCTGGTGCCTCCTTTCATGCCTCTTCTTGTACGGAGGCCTTCACAAATTACCAAGAAGGTAATCTTGGAAATGTATATTTGGGTGACAACCAAGCTTGTGAAATTGTTGGCAAAGGTGATGTTGTTTTGCAGCTAGCTGGAGGAGTCAAGTGGCTACTAAAAGAAGTTCGCCATGTTCCCAAATTGAAGAGAAATCTGATTTCTGTAAGTCAGCTATATACCCAAGGCTTTCTCACCACTCTCACGGATACTTGGAAAGTAACTAAAGGTTCTTTGGTCATTGCAAAAGGAGACAAAGTTGGCAGCCTCTATATTGCAGAAACGTTTGGTGAGGTGGGAGCTGCTATGACTGTTGTAGGCAGCGATGTGGCTCTTTGGCATCAAAGGTTAGGCCACATGAGCAAGAAAGGACTTGAGGTGATGCTCAACCGAGACCAACTACCGGGTCTACAATCCGTAGATTTGGAGTTTTGCGAACATTGTCTTCGTGGCAAACAAAGACGGGTCAGCTTCTTGAAGGATGGACACAATATGAAGACAACACCATTGGAGTTGGTGCACTCGGATGTCTTTGGCCCTACCGAGGTAACCTCTTATGGAGGCGCTAATTACTTTGTTACCTTTCTTGATGATTGTACTAGGAAGGTTTGGGTTTATATGATTTCTAGAAAATCTGAAGTGCTTTCAAAATTTAAAATTTTTAAAGCACTTGTTGAGAATCAAAGTGGTCACAAAATTAAATGTTTAAAATTAGATAATGGAGGTGAATTTTGTTCTTTGGAGTTTGATATTTCTTGTGTAGATCATGGTATTCGAAGGATTAAAGTTGTCCCCTACACTCCTCAAGAAAATGGGGCAGCAGAAAGACTCAATAGGACCATTCTTGAGAAAGCTAGATGTATGCTTTCCACTGCTGGTTTGGACAAAGAATTTTGGGTAGAGGCATGTAACACAACAGTTTACTTGATTAACCGCAGTCCTTCATCTCGTTTGGAGTTTGGTATTCCGGAAGAAGAGTGGTTGGGAAAGAGGATTTCTTACTCACACATCTGGGTTTTTGGATGTGAAGCCTATGTCCATGTTCCAAAAGAAAAGAGGACAAAGCTGGATTTCAAATCACAAAGGTGTATTTTTGTGGGCTATGGTGAAGACCAGTTTGGTTTTCGATTGTGGGATCCGGTTGGAAAGAAAATTGTGAGGAGTTGAGATGTGGTTTTCAATGAAACAGTGTTTCCAGCAGAGCAATCACAGCCAATAGGCACTGACGAATATGTGCCTTTCTCCATGTGTGACAATAATAATATCACACAGAGGTCTACTGTTTCTGTTCCCACAGCAATCGCTACTTCTCCCACCTCAGTTTTGGCGCCCCCTACTTCATCTAGTAATAGTGATGACTCACTATTTGGGAACAATGAGATCTATGCGCAGGAGATCTCGTCCTCCTCTCCTCACCGCCAAGGGACATCACGATCTCAGCCAGTCAACAACAGTTCAGCTGGTAATTTCCGTGGCGCTGCAAGTGCCACGCAAGAAGATGAGACCTCTCCATATGCAGCGATGCCTCAGACCATCATGCATAATGGAGCTCCATTCATGGCAGGGACAGATTGTTCTCAGGACTCTGATTGTGAGCAGATTAATCACAAATGCAGGGTATCGATAATGTTGCTCATCCTCAATGTGAAAAGAGTCATGATGATTTAAGGAGGTCTTCTAGGCACAGGAGGATTCCTTCAAAAAATTTAGATTATGAGTTACTGCTTGCAGAAGAAGCAGAGCCTATGATGTTAATTTCTGATCAGACAGAGCCAACAAACTTCAAAACCACCATTCAAGATGCGAATTGTGATCAGTGGCAGGCTGCAATGCAAGAAGAAATGGATTCTTTGATAAAAAATCAGACATGGGATTTGGTGCCTCTTTCGCCTAACAAAAAGGCATTACGAAATAAGTGGGTTTATAAATTAAAAGAGGAAGATGGCGGCAAAAAGCGATTTCATGCCAGGCTAGTTGTCAAGGGGTATGCTCAGCAGCAAGGTATTGATTTTGAAGAAATCTTCTCTCCGGTAGTAAAGATGACTACAATTAGAGCGGTTTTGGGATTGGTTGCAGCATGGGATCTCGAGCTTGAGCAGTTAGATGTCAAAACTGCATTTTTACATGGAGATGTTGATGAGGAATTGTACATGATGCAGCCTGAAGGGTTTGTTAAACAAGGTAAAGAACATCTTTATTGCAGGTTGAAACGGAGCTTGTACGGGCTTAAGCAAGCCCCAAGGCAATGGTACCAAAAATTTGATCAGTTTATGATTGAGCATAACTTTGTACGCCTAGAAGCTGATCCATGTGTGTATTTTAAACGGTTGTCTAATGGTGAATTTGTCATACTTCTACTTTATGTGGATGATATGCTTGTAGCTGGCACTAGCATGAAGATTGTTCATGAGTTGAAAAATCAATTGGCCACTAGATTTTCCATGAAGGATTTAGGGGCTGCCAAGAGAATACTTGGGATGACTATTTCTCGGGATAGAAACAAAAAGGAGATCTGGTTATCTCAAACAGAATACATTAACAAAGTATTAGACAGATTTGGTATGGCTGATGCCAAGATTGCTCCCATTCCACTTGCCGCTCATTTTCATTTAACTTCTGATTTGTGTCCCAAAACACAAGAGGATAAGGAATTTATGGATAGAATTCCTTGTAAATATGCAGTTGGCAGCATTATGTATGCTATGGTTTCTACTCGTCCCGATATTTCCCATGCAATGGGCGTTGTAAGTAGGTTCATGAGCAATCCCGGGAAGCCTCATTGGGAAGCAGTTAAATGGATATTAAGATATCTTAAGGGCACTTCTGATTATGCTCTATATTTTAGTGAAAATGATGTTCAGCTGCAAAGTTTCACAGATTCTGATCATGCCAGAGATTTAGACAAATGAAGGTCTACTACTGGTTATGCCTTCACGTTTACTGGGGCTGCCATTAGTTGGGCCTCAAGGCTGCAACATTCAGTTGCTCTTTCTTCTGCAAAAGCCGAGTATTTGGCTCTCTCCAAAGGTGCAAGGGAAATGATTTGGTTACAACTATTGTTTGGTGAATTGAAATACCAACAGAGCGATTATGTTTTGTTTTGTGATAGTCGCAGCGCCATTTTTATGGCTCATAATCATTCCTCTCAGCGCCGCTCTAAACATATTGACATTCGTGCTCACTTTGTTCGTCATTCGGTTGAAGAAGGCAAGTTAAAAGTTGTCAAAATTGATACAAAGGTCAATCCGGCAGACATCTTGACCAAGGTTGTTCCCAAAGAGAAGTTCGAATCTGCTAGGACTTCTCTTGGGCTTGTTAAGAAAAAGTAGAACAGCATTCAGAGCAGGGGAATGTTTGATCAGTTGCTGCATCCATTGTGCTTCAGGTGGGAGATTGTTGAGATAGTGAAGGCCAACGGTTGAAGGCCAACGGATGAAGGCCAAAGGTCTCGGCTGAAGGCCAAAGGTCTTCATGTTTTCCCTCTATTTTCTGTGTCTCTTCAACTGATCGTGGTTGTTATATAAATGCAACCTTGCTCATTGTAAAATATACGTTTAGCATCAATAAGATTTTCCCTGCTCAGTGTGGACATAACCACTATTGTGGTGAACCACGATAAATCGTGTGTGCTCTGTTTTCTACATTATTGTTCTGTTATTTATTGTTCGCATATCTGTATGTTTGTTTTTCAATTCTTTCATTTTATAGTTTCATTCCAAACATTGGTACATCCATTCTCAGAATCCATTCCCCGTCCTAAACATTCATCCCTCAATCCAAACATCCATTTCCCTCATTTCGTACTGTTTACCTATTCCAAATAGCTATTTTTGCTCATTTTTCATTGAATAGGTGGACCTACCCTTGGATAGGCGGACCTACCCCTTTCAGTTGGGAATACTTGCCCTTGGATGGGTGGAACTGACCTTGAATAGGCGTACCTACTCCTGAATAGGCATACCGCCCCAAACAATTGTTTTACTCATATTTCACAATAGGTGGAATTTCCACAGAGGCGCAGACTTTCCCACCGAGGCAGACTGCCCACCAAGGTGGACCTTCCCAAAATGTAGGGACCCGCCAAAACAACATTTTTCACCCTCTGTTCAGTCATTTCAAGCACCCATTTTCCTGTCATCAACACTTTCCCATAAGTCATCATTTCATCAACCAAACCACATAGGTTCTTCTTATAAAATCATTAGAGTCCATAGCTATTGTCAAATAATCCATCCCACTCATCTAGACTTCATTTTAAGGGTTTTGATTTCTATGTCGAAACTTCCAGAGGTTGTAACTTTTAACTCAGGTGTCCGATTGGGGTGAAATTTTATGGGTGGTTACATTATGAGGTAGCATGTGGATTCCCAATAGACTCTAAGTGGGTTGGCCCCCATTTCAACACTTTTTTGGGGCTTCAATCTTTCATCTGACCCTCAAAATCGTGATTTAGTGTTTTTTTTTCTATTTTAAAAAAAATATTTTTGTTAATAACTCAGAATGCATGTCTTAGATTTGGGATGCTAGTTGGAAATTCATCCTACCTTAGTTTTTGGTATTTTTTGGGAAAAAATTGGACTCTCAAAGGTATGCCTATGAAGTTTCCTAAAATGGAAAAATTTGACAATTTTTGAAAACTGCCAAATGTAGAAAAATCTGATTGTCAACACCTTACGTCCTTTAAACCCCTGAACTTGGTGTAGAATCAATCCCATCACATCCTCCAATCATCCTAATTTGAGTCTAAGCTTTAATCTACTCCCAATCTGTGCTTTAACCAAAATCCTAATGTGCATTTGCCCTATCTTGGGTGAACCTGCCCCTCAAACAGCTGATTTCACCCTTTGTTCGATCATTTCATGCACCCTTCTTTGCAATTCGAGCATTCTTCACCTAGTTACGAGTATCCTTTCATTTATTCCAAGAGTCAGTCTCCCAATCCGAGAATTCATTCGTCCATTTTGATCAATCATTTACTCATTTCAAGCTTTCATTCATCCATTCTAAACTTTCATTCTCCTCATTTAAAACTCTCATTCACCCTTTTCAATCATTATTTTACTCATTCTGAGTAAAATTTCATCCATTTTGAACCTCCTTCAATAATTTTGAGCTCTCGTTCACTCTTTTCGATCATTTGTTTACTCATTCTGAGTAAACGTTCATCCATTTCAAACTCTCATTCAGCCATTCCAATCATTCATTTACTTGTTCCGAGTGATCTTTCATTCATTCAGATCTTTTATCTTCTCGTTCTGAGAATCATTCATCCATTGTGAGCATTCATTTACTCATTTTGTGTATTCGTTCATCCCTCTCGATCATTTGTTTACTCATTTTGAGTAATCATTTGTTCATTTCAAACCTTCATCTTCTCGTTCCGAGAATCATTCATCCATTGTGAGCAGTCGTTTACTCATTTTGAGTAGTCGTTCATCCCTCTCAATCATCTATTTACTCGTTCTAAGTAATCTTTCATCTATTATGAACCTCCTACTCTCATTCTGAGTAGTCGTTCATCCATTCCTATCATCTGCTCCCCTAATTAGATCATCATTTTCCCCATTCAAATCCCCTTAACTTTGTTTCAAGTTATTATCCAAATTGACTTAAGTGTTTGAATTGATCGTCATCCTCAACATTTACTTAGGATTGTCATCTGTCCCGAGTTAATCATTATTGTTGGCCCAATCAATACGCTTTCAATCTCAAAGTGAATTTGGTGCCGCAATCATCTATTTATCCTTTAATCCGATGAATTAGTATCCTAAGTCACCTAGGACAATCTCTGAATGGGGTTTTCCAATCCCTTTTGTCATCCTATCCAATCCATCATTTGATCTTATGGATCATCGATCGATCTTATCCAATCCAGTCTAATCACATCCTTATCCAATCACCTTCGACCCAATCAATCTACTTCCATATCGAAGTAGATTCGATGTTGAGGTCATCCTTTGGTAATCAAATCTGCTCATTAGAATTAATCCCATCACATCATCTGATCATCCTAATCTAAGCTTTAATCCAATCCCAATCTGAACTTGACCTAAATCTTGATTTGAGCTTTAGTCCTTTTCCATCCAAAATATTTGATCCATCCTATTTATCCTTTCATCATCATGAATCCTTATCCTCCATCAATAGTAGTCAAGGGAAACCCTAATTACGTTGATGACGATAATGAAAGTCTTGTCAATCAAGAAGAATATGACATAGATCCCCTTAACACTATCATTTCTAGTAAGCTTTCTCTACCCGCTTTCCAAAATCCAATCATCCCTTCAAGCTATCCCATTATATCTTCATCCATGCCTAATCATGATCCTTATGCTACCTTTGACAAGGGATATCCAGTACCTTCCTCATCCACATATTCATCATATCCTTCATCTACATCATCCTCTTATCCAATACCCACATCCACTTATCCTAATCTTCCATCCTAGTATCCCTACCACAATCTCCCATCCATGTCCCCTTATCATAATCCTCCTTACCAGTCTGCTCATCCTAATCCAACATCCACACCTTTTTATCTTAATCCTACACCCCCATCAACCTATCCTAATCCAACATCCACATCTTCTTATCATAATCTATCATCCACGTCTCCCTATCTCAATCCACCATCTTAATCTTCCCATCCTAATCCACCATCCCAATATCCTTACTACAATCCTAATTCACCATTCCAATATCCTTACCTTAGCCCTCTATCCAATCCTAATCCTCCATCTACTCCTAGTCTTCCATCCAATCCTGTTCCTCAATCTAATCCTAATCCACCAATCCATAGCCCTAATCCTTCATCCACTCCTACCTTGCCATCTAAGCCTCAAGCATGGAGATTTATCACTCCAGAATTTCTACAAGAACTCATGACAAAGAAGACATTCTGCACTCCACATCTTGAAGTTGTGGAACCATGCCATCCCAATCCATCATCCATGGTCACTAATGATGAGACCCCTCTCTAGCCCAAACCTATCATTGATGCTACCACCCCTATCACCACTAAAACTGTCGAAACCATCACACCCACCGAATACATTGAGCCCCCATCTCCTACTCTGAGAGCCACCGAAGCCATCAAAGATAACCAAACCCCATCACCATCTTCTACTCTTAAAGCCACCTAATCCATCAAAGACAGCCACATCCAATCCACTTCTCTCACTCCTAGAATCACTGAAATATATTCCCATGAACTTCATGAATCCTCCCTCCTTTCATCTCCCCCACTTGAGGAGTCTCCAAAATTCCATTATCATGCCTCCCACACAAGATGAGTCATGCCAAGAGCTTGATCCCAAGCATGCCAACATATCCCCTTTTCCACATCAAGATCCTGTCATCCCATCTAGTCCTACTCAAGATCACAGTCCTTCATCCACTCCATCTCATGATACTCTTATCATTCAAGATCCGATCCTTCCATTGCATGAGCCCTTATCACCTATTGCCACAAATCTAGATACTACCATACCACCTAATCCCTCTCTTGATACCACCCATCAAGATGCTGCTATCCCCTCATCTCCATCTAATGATCCTCCATCATCACCTAACCATACCATCCCCACACCACTTTTATATCCCCCTGGTACTCTCACATTATTCCATGGTGGTCTCCTTTCAGAAGAAAAACAAAGCATATATACCACCCATCATCCTCCGCCTAATAATGGACTCTCATCATTCTTCTAGAATAACAAAAATCCTATCATGGATCGAATGCTCAAGAACATGAACTATCAAGGAAAAGGTTTAGGCCTTCATGAGCAAGGTATTTTAGAGCCCATCCAGGTCAAAGAACAACTCTATATGCAAAGTCTTGGACCTAGTTCCCAAGAATCACAATCTAAAGATGTTGGTACAACCTCCAGATGTCCTCAATGAGCCTCTTCCAAAAGAAATATAGGCTCTTCCCATCACTCCACCAGATCATATGCTACCATCCCTCCTCCATCATATCACCTCAAAACAACCATCCATATTCCTCCTTCATCAGCTCCATCCATTTTGGGTCCTTACATCCCTCCATCCACCATCTCCCATCCTTCATCTACTCCATTCATCTTGGGCCCTTTTGTCCCTCCACCCACTACATTTGTTTTGGGCCCTTAAATCCCAAAATCACCTCCTCCATCTCGTCCTATTCATCCTTTCATCCATTCATCACCTATCCATGTCATCCATCATAAACATCCCACTCACATATCCCATAATTAGGATCAACAAAGGAACATCCTACACATCCTCCATCTACACATAATCCCCATAATCCTACCTCCATCGCTTCACATCATCCATCTCCTCATACCCATCCCATTGCTACTAAAAGCACTTTGGATGCTAAAATAAAAATGCATAAATCTAAATATCCACATGAATCTAAAGCTCATCATGTCCCCTTGAAACATAATGTTGAAGAAAAGAAAAATCAAATTCAAAATCAAAATCATACCCATTGGCCACAAAGGCCCACCAAAGCAAAGATCAAAACCATGTGGATCCCAAAGAAGAAAAATGCAATGCCTTCAAACGAAAAATCTGTAACAACATCCAAAGTTGCTAATCATACACCCTTTTATCTCCTAAATATGTTTTGGGTCCTTATGTCCTAAAATTCACTATCCCATCTCCTCCATTATCCCCACATCATTCATCCATTAACCCTCCTATCATTTCACCTCCACCACCATATATGCCAATGTTGGTCTTGAAAACATCCCCCCATCACACACCTACCCCATCATTCTATCCATACCCTTTCCAGCATCCCATCCATTATCCCACATATCTTCCCCATAAAATTCCTCTAATTCATCCTCTTGCATAATCCATTTATCCTAATAAGGTTGTACCAACATCAAATAGTCACTTCACACATGGGCTCTTAATACCTCGCATGGAACTTGGTGCTTGAGTCCTTCATCCATATCCTTATTGCGTATCTACTTATCCACATCCCTCTATCCTTGTCCATCTCCATCCACCTTCTATCCAAAAATCCAAAAAAAAGTCAAAAAATCCAAAAAAGTCAAAAACTTCAAAAAAGTCAAAAAATCAAAAAATTCAAAACAAAAAAAAAAATAATAAAGAGAAATAATTTATCCAATGGTGAAAACTTTGCAAACAAGTGCCTTGGATAAGTACCATGATGAAAACTTGGCAAATAGGCGTCATGTGTAAATCCCCCATCCAACTTACTTCCGCACTTGGGGGCAGCTTCATCCCCTTCATCCATCAAATGCATCCCCTTCACCCCTCTCCTCCACCCCCCTACCATCCACATCTTATCTACCATATCCCATTTATCCCAATCCCTCCATCCTCCTTGTGATCTTGATATTGATAGGGGCAAACATATAAACATGCTTTGGACACCTCTTGGCATTCATTCCTCTCATCCACACACTATCCTAATTCTTATTCACATCAATCTACCTTCCCTGTCCACCTGTCATGCTACCATTAATCTTCCTTCCTCATCCATGCATCCTATCCATATCCATCTCACTCCTTTATTAGCCTATCCTTCTACCTTCCATCCCTCATGCCTCATCACACATGACATACTTAGAGTGGGGGCATCTACTTCCTTTGTGACATAAGTCCTTGGAGACATCATTCCTTGATCTTATCAATCCCTTCCATCTCCCCATCCCTATCTTCCTTCCTATCCTTATCTCCTTACCAATCCAAATAATCATTTTCATCTCCCCATCCTTATCTCCTTATCCATTCATCTCTATCCTCATCCCATCTCATAATCCCTTGTCATTAGTATCTAGGTATAGGCTTCTCCCCATGCAATCCAATTCCATCTATCTCATCATCATCAATCCTACTTATTTTACGCATCTTTCAAATCTCCTATCATTTCTAATCACTAATATCTCCATCGTATTATCCTCCCAATTCATTTTGGTTATTTGGATAGCTATCCCATCCCTAATCTTCATTTGATCACCACTATCCTATCCTATCCACTAGATCTATCATGTCTCATCATATCGGTTCCATCTTTTTATCTACTTATTCTAGTAATCTCATCATCCCTTATCCATCGTTTGTCTTTGGTCTTTTTTCGAACTAAGTTGCCCCTGCGCTTTCACGTAGGAAAGGTCGATCATTTGATCTACCCCTTGGGATCCTTTTGTCCATCTAGTTTTCATCCTCCATCATTGAGGTCCCCATCGTCCTCTTCCCATCTTTTATCCACCATCGTCAGCCTTTTATTGAACTACAAGGGCTCTACGCTTTCACGTAGGCAAGACTAATCTTTGATCGGCTCTTGAGCCCCTAGGTATTTAGGGTGTGTTAGTCTTGTGTCTTGTGTCTCGTGTCATGTCGTGTCATCAAGTATGTCCTTATTTAGCTGGTTCTTCACAAACAAGATCCATTAGTGTCATCAGATCCAATCAACTTTGAATAGCCTGCATCATATCGATCTTTTAGTTTAGTATCCATCTTCGGTCTCAACAAGATACATCCTTCCTAATAGACCTCATAAATCCTATCCATCCCCTTGATCCTATGGAAAATGAAATTTGAAATTGATTGGATCTTTGATGCTTTTGGCTTTTGTTTATCATTTGATCTCCCTATCACACCTCGTCATGGTCACCTTGATCCATCATATCATGGTGTTCTTTGACTAGTAAACATAGGGGCATATCTTGATCTTTTGTTTGTTTGTGTCTTCTTAGTTGTCCCACGTAGTACCCACCAAGATCCTTGTGGTCTTGTGTTACACTGGGGCATCCTCGTGTGCTTGTGGTTATTCCAATACCTGGCCCGACCAAAGTCATCATGACTTTGGGGTGTTGGGATAGCCTTCTTATTTGTTGTGTTGTTTCATGCATTAGACACTAATCTACCTTGGGTCCACATACCCTGGCACTTGGTGTCTTATGCTATAGCAAAAATCAGTGCTCCAAAAATGGAAAATTGCATTAGGATTGCATTTCATCCCCCCCATCCATTCATCCTTCATCAATCTCCCTCCCATATCCATCAAATATCTTATCCTCTTCTCTTCAATATTCTTCAAATAATCTAGATTGGTTATTCTAAGCATCGTGTCCCCCATCATTTTTATTCCTTTCATCCCTCTCACATTCCAATCCAACCCTATCCTCATCAATTCATATCTCGCACAAATAATGTAATCACATCCTTCTTGTTCCCTGCCTTGCTACAAGCCTTGATCCAATCATCACCATCGTCATCATCATTGGAATGTATCCTTCCCCATCCTTTGGTGTTGTTTTAGGATGTATCCTTCCATCATCAACAACCCTTTCATTGGGATGTATCCTTCCCTATCCTTGCGTTGTTTTGAGATGTATCTTTCCCTCATCAACAACACTTTCATTATCATCATTGGGATATATCTTTCCCTGTCCTCATATTGTTCTAGGATATCTCATTCCCTCATCGACAACACTCCATCTATCATCAACCCATTTTGGCTTGTACCTCAAATGGGGCAACATCACATTCATCCTTAAATCCATTTGTGCTTCATGCATCTCCTATTGCTTATCATCCTCTCTCAATCCATCCCTTTGAATCATCTCCCTCATCTACCTCTTGCATCATCTCATCCATTTCGAGAGCACACCTATGTTCTCTTGAACCCGCATGTCCTCTCAAGGGGGAATGCTCCATCCCTAATCTCCATCTTCACCCCCATCATCATTACTTCCTAGTCACTCCTTTGAATGACTGGGGAATCTTTCCCAATCTGACCATCTTCTTCTGGGTTCTATATTTTAATATTCTTTGAAATGATGCTACTTCATAACACCATCTCAAAGAGGGGAAAAATGTAGACATCCAAATTTGGACACTTTCATTTGTCCCAATTTATCCCTTTTTCATCTAAACATCCTCTTATTCGTGTTAATTAGGTAATATTGCTATTATCTAATTAATATCCTTAAACTCCTTTAAATCCCTAAGGTATTCAATTAATAATTAAATAACTTACCCTCTTCAATTCCCCATTTCATCAAATGACTTAAATAAATATGACATTTATTTTATTCCTCACATGTCAAATCACTTTCACTTAATCCTAATCAATCTCCTAATCTCTTCATTAGGGATGTGCACATGCCTAATCCTTGATTATGATGTGTCACATCCTCCAACTTTTGCAAGTTGGATTCTAATCCTCATTAACCCTTAATTATCTTCTAATTACTAATCAATTAAGCCTAATCAATACCTTGGTCAACTCTCCCCATCCCCCAAGAATTTTTTAATTCTTTTTTATTCATCCAAGGCTCCTCTCTTCCCCATGTGAATTTTTAATTCACTTTTATTCCTCCAAGGAATCTTCTCTTCCCTATGCATCTTCAAGAATATTTGACTTGTCACATCAAGTCACATATGGAAAAGTGTTTCCCTTTTTGGAACCTTTTCTTGTCCATGGGATTCTTCCAAGCATGTGAATAATTCACATTTATTTTCCCAACTACTTTCCTCTTCTCCATGGAGAATTTTGAGGAATACTAAAATTCCTCTCATGTCACTTTCCAACCATTTGGGAACAAAAACTTTCCTTTTAAGGGAATCTTCTCCTCTCCCAATGTACTTTCAAAGTGCTTGTCCTTCTTCCACATCATGTACCCTCCTTCCATCTCATCATGTCTTTTGGACACTTCATCCTCCACATGGCAAGATGTGAGGGCTTGTGAGTCCTCAACTCACCATAGCCTTACATCTTGGCCATCATGGCTCAATCTTAACTGTCCATTTCTCTAGAGAATTCAAATTCTTTTATAGATCCCCCCTCTTTTCTCTCATTTAGGGACCTTATGCATTTGATACCAAACTCTTGCCATTTTTCCATTTGAAGCCATAATTAGCCAATTTCCATATTTTGCCTTCATCATAGCACTTGAATCCACCATTATCACACTTTCAATCTCATCTTGCATCCCATCTTGCATTTTCATCTCATTTACCATCCAAAGAGCATACACAATATCGAAAATCGAAGGGCCAACCAAAGGACAACTTGACAAGGCAATATTTTTATTCTATCTTCTTTGTTTAAGTTTAACGTTTTTCCCAATCTTGAGGTGTTAGGTGTTCTTTGTTGTTTCTTGCATTCTTGCTGTTGTTGCACTTTTAGGAACAAGGATTTTCACCTAGTCACACAATTAATTGCATATTCATCAATATTCACTATCACATGCATCATCCACATAGAACTAACTAGTAGAATAACAATCAATAGTACTAAATAAACTGAAGTTTCTTTTGTAAATCCTAGTTTCTTATCAACTTGTTCAAATCTTAGATTCACTTGTAATCCACTATCTATTAGTGTATCAATCTTATTTTAATTTTCAATAGCCCTTATATGAAAAAACTCATTCCTCTTACTTTCAATAGGTACTTCATTACATATGAAACAATTCCATTCCTCTTACTTTCAACAGGTACTTGATTACACTTTATAGAAGAAGCATGGAAACTAGTACTGACAATAGGAATATTACCTTTTATACCCACAACTGTGATCTTGGTTTCATCATCCAAATCTGATCCAAGATCATGCACGATAGTTGTCATATTTTGCTTACCTTTTCAATTCTTGAACCATTTCAGTTTCTAATCAGGATGAAATTTCCAACACTTTGCATCTTTGTTCCCTTTCTTCTTGTAGTGTGAGCAATAAGGCTTATCCTCCTCTTTCTTTATAGTAGTTGCCTGCTACATTTTCTCCTTCCTTTTCTTTCTCTATTTGTGTTTATTGGAGTCCATTAAGAGACCATCATGGCTATTCCTTGAGCTTCTTTCCAGATGAATGGCTTGTACACTAACTTCATCAAGGTTAGTTAGATTAAACATAATTATTGTATGCCTCAAATTTTCATGTAATCCACCTATATAATTTAACAAAGTTTCTTGTGTATATAATGGAATGCCCAAAATTAATTCTCTTTTCCTAAAATCCTATGTATAATCCTATACACTTTGTCCTTTCTATTGCTTTAATCATTGCAAATTCATTACTACTTTTTGCATATGACCTAGTGGATAGAACTATTTCTTTAATGCAGCTATAAACTCAAACCAAGAAGAAATAATTTTACCATATTAGCTTATATCTTAATGAGTTCTTCTCTCCCACTAGATCAATGTTGTGTCTCCCAAGAAAAGAGTGGCTAATTGGATTTTTTGAGAATCCTCAGTAAACTTTTGAATTCTACAATAAAATTCAATTTGTTTTATCCAATTATCAAGTTTTTCTACATCTAATTCTCCATTATAAGTTGGCAATTCAAATTTAACATCAAGCTTTAACAAAGCAGCATTAGATTTAGGTTGCATAGGTTGTTTCTTATTTGAAGAAGAAGATCAAGAGGATGAAGAAGAAGATGGGGATGGAGGTTTAGGAGGGTCACTACCACCTCCTATTCCTTTACCTTTATCATCTTTTGAAGTGGATTCAACTTCATTCTTCTTTTGGTTCTTGAGCTCCTTTTTCTTCTATCACTCTTGTCTCTCTTGGAAAATAATTTCCACCATAGCCTTCATTTTGAGAAATACTTTCTGGAAAGCTTTCTCATCAAGCTCTGTAGGACTTTATTTAGTTGCCATTTCTGATTGTGGAAAATACCTTTTTTTTTTTTTCTGATCTCAAGATTGAAATCTATAAGTGGACCTTCTCCTTGCTTCATTTTCAACCTAGTTAACATTAACTTTTTTGCAATTTCTTGTTAAGAGGCTTTGATACTACTTTTGATTTCTAATTAGAGGTTTTCAGTTAACTTTCAAATTAACATAAATTACAGTTAATCCTGATCCAACGGAATTGTGTGACTATATTTTTTAACCGTTGAAATTACAAACTAGGTTAACGTTTATATAACTTAATGAAATTAACTAGTTACTAAAGTGTTGTAATTAGAAAACAAATAAAGAATGAAAGACATGAGAGAGAATAAGAATAAAACAAAAGAGATAGAGGAACACAAGCTTGATAACGAAGTTTGTCCAATTAGAACTACATCTTCAGGTCTGCTTCTCAATGATGGACCACTTTCATTAATGATGCCAAACTTGAATTTGCTTTGTTACATCAAAAATGCATTGAAAAAACAACATAAAAACCTCTCACAATCTCTCTCAACACCTGAAGAAACTCCAAATGTCTTCGTGTATACAATAATCTCCTCCTTTGCCTAATTCCAATAAGCCTATTATTCTCTCCAAAATAATTCTCCACATTTCACAATAATTTCTAATGTTCTTGAAAGGCTAAACTCTCCCCCTTTTTGTACATTTGATTTTTCCTAATATGGTTTAAAATGATATGATTTTCAAATTATCCCAATCTCCCATTTACAATAGTAAATCCCCTAAAAATAACCCGTACAATATCATTTCAATTTGATAAACACCTTTAAAATTATCCTAAAAACCCCTTAGGATATTCTCACAAATCTTAACATGTAAATAGGGATATGGATTTGAAGCCTTAAAAATAGGGATATGGATTTCAAGCCTTAAAAATAGGGATATGGACTATCTTTTAATAATCCCCTTAAAATTACATTTAAATTCTTTAAGATTCCGGATTTTATATTTTATGATATTTTCCTCTTTTAAAATCTTTATAGATTTGAGCTTCATGTTTCAAATATCTTTTATAAACCTTTTAATTTCTTAAAGCCCTTTTAAAATATTTATGCATTTTATTTTAAAGGGTTTGACTCATATATGTTAGGCTTAGTTTCTAATTAAAATAAGATAAATGCCCTCAATTGTTTATGCCGACTCATCATTTGCCACATCACCGTGTCTTGCCATGTTAGCAACAATGTTGATTGTACAAGTCAAACTACCCTTTTGGAAAATTTGACTAGCTCTATCTTGCTCATACAAACTCCGTTTGATGCAAGTCAAAAGGTTGGAGAACCGTATTGACAAGCCCTTCAATATGAGACTACTTTTGCTTGATTTGGAATGATCTATTTTTCAGCCTTGCATTGACAACTGATTTTCCTGTTTGATGGAACCTTTGACTAAGCATAACTTCTACATACAGACTTCTTTTGAGCTCATTCAAGTTGCGTTAGGATCGTCTCAGTGAGTTCTTTTTGATGATGCTAATTCGGTTGAATTTTGAGAGTATGAAATTTTTAGGCTTTTTGGATCATTCCTCCCCATTGAGAAGCTTTTGGACCACCAAAAGTTTATTTTTACATAGAATTTGAGCTAGGGCATTGTCACCCCACTTTCTCAGTACCATCTGTCCACCCTGCTGGAATCTTGAACATTTGAACCATCATAAACATGAAGAAAAATGAGATAGCATTGCTGATACAATTAACTACATATTCATCAATATTCACTGTCACATCCATCATCCACATAAAACTAACTAGTAGAATAACAAGCAATAGTATTGAATAAACTGATGTGAAGAAAAAATTATCAACATGTTGGATCTCTTGAACAGGAACATTGTTAGAAAATGAAATGTTCAAACACTCTTTTACCACCTTTAGTTGAAGGCTTAACTGTGCTTGCAACTGATCCTCACACTGTGTTGTTTGTGACACCATATCATATTCATGCTTAGTATCACTAGATATTACAAACATGAGATTTAAAGCATTTCTTGCATTTACAATCATCTTCATATGCCCTGTATTTACAACAGATCTATCATTCTTCATGTGATGAGATTTCACAATATTAATTCCACCCTTAAACAAATGGAACTTGTTATGTCCCATATAGAAAATGGCTTTTCTTTCATACAAGTAAGGACTACCTAGAACCATCCCACAAATGTCAAGTGGAATTACAACTAACTCTACCTCATCTACAAACTTGGATGTGATTACAAATTGGAGTTTGCATTGCTTTGACACATGTAGCTGAGCATTACCGTGCACCCAATCCAATGAATATGGCTTAGGATGAGGAGTTGTTTTTAATCCCAAATTTTTAATAAATTGTTGAGATATTAGATTCAATTGTGATCCACTATCTATGAGTGTATCAATCTTATTTTACTTTTCAATAGCCCTTATATGAAACAATTCATTCCTCTTACTTTCAACAGGTACTTCATTACACTTTATAGAAGAAGCATGGGAACTAGTATTGATAACAAGAATGTTACCTTTTATAACCACAACTATGATCTTGGTTTCATCATTAGAATCTGATCCAAGATCATGCATGATAGTTGTAGTCTTTTTCTTACCCTTTCAATCCTTCTGTTGGAGTTAACAACCCAAGATCTTCAATCTGCAACGCCAAAGAACCTCCACAAGAGATAGAGAGAAACAACAATGGAAGATGCTATTCCACCAAACAAGGTTTGCAATATGATACAATATGATCAATGCAATACTATACAATGCTATATGCCAAATTACAATATGCTAGAGATGCCTTGCTTATAAAGGCAAGGATGAGAGATAGGATAAGACAAGATCATGACAAGTGTCTTAATCCTATCACATGAGACAACTAACTCATAACTACCTAGGAAAGTGGAAATTCTAGATAAGACAACTAATACTTATCTAGATATGACAACTAATATCCTAAGTAAACTTAACATGTGAATTAAGTCCCCTAAGTCCCTAGTAAAGGAATAAACTAGGTACAAGACTTATTCACACCAACACCCCCCCTTAAGTGCAACTTAGGGAGGTACAAACCAATGCAAACATGCAAAAGATGGGTCCCGGCAACTAGGCCTGATGAGGTACCCATGTACAAAACAAAAAACTCTCACAAGTGGAGAAAAGGAGAAAAACCCTGTGGGAGAAAACTCCTCTCCAAAAGAGAGAAAAGAAACAAAGAAAACTAATGAAGGAAGGAGGACTCCTCAAGACCCCTGGGAAAACTTCCTTCACCCCAAGCATCGATCGCATGAAGATAACGAGGCGTGCCAAAGGTTTAGTGAAGATGTCTGCAACATGCTGATTGAGGCAAATACTCCGAGAACATCATCCTGGATGAGCTGCCTGATGAAGTGGATCAATATGCTTAGTCCGCTGATGCTCCATTGTGAAAGATGAATGGCACTCTGATTGTCACACCAAAGAGTAGTGGGCTGAGTGGAAGGGAATCCAACTCAGTCATCAACTGATGAAGCCACAAAACCTCCTGACTAGCCAACATAGCACCTCGATACTCAGCCTCTGTCGATGATAATGCAATAGCAGTCTGCTTCTTGCATGACCATGCAATTAGACCAGAACCAAGGCAAAAGACAAAGCCAGAAGTAGACTTTCTATCCTTGACATCACCAGCCCAAACTGATTCAGTGAAGCCCACAATCTGAGATGCACCTGAAGTGTAGTGAATGCCAAAATGAGTAGTGCCCTGAATGTATCTCAAGATACGCTTGGCGGCCTTCCAATGACTCTCATGAGGCTCCTGTGAGAAGCGAGATACAAGTCCAACCGCAAAGGAAATATCAGGATGACTATGTGTCAAGTACAAAAGACTGCCAACCAACTGCCGACACAAGGTAGGATCAACTGTAGGAGTAGTGCAACTGGAAGACAGTACAACACCTAACTAGAATGGAGTAGGGGCAGGCTTGCAATCAACCATGCCAAATCTCTGAAGCAAATCAAGAGCATACTTCTGCTGGAAAATGAAGATCCCCTCAGAAGTCTGATGAATCTAAAGACCAAGGAAGTAATGCAAAAAGCCAAGGTTGGTCATATCAAATCGCTCCATCAATGCTCGCTGTGTACTCTGAATCATGGAAGTAGAACTCCCTGTGAGAATCAAATCATCCACGTAGAGCACAAGGATAAGTAGATCCTCTCCATGTCTCTATGTATAAACTGTGGGATCGGAATGGCAGCGAGTGTAGCCAGAAGCAAGCAAGAAACTATCCATCTTCTCATACCAATCCCTAGGGGCTTGTTTGAGACCATACAATGAATGTTGAAGCCTGCAAACAAGTGAAGAGTCTTGCACAAAACCTAGTGGCTGCTCCATATAGATCTCCTCATGAAGATACCCATGCAAGAAAGCACTCTTCACATCCATCTGATATACTGACCATCCCTGAGATGCAACTATAGCAAGGACAAGGCGAATAGAATCCATCTTGGCAACATGAGAAAAGGTCTCAGAATAGTCAATCCCTTCAACCTGAGAAAAACCCTTTGCAACAAGATGAGCCTTGTACTTGTCAATGGAACCATCTGCTACATACTTGGTACGATACACCCACTTGCACCGAACCAACTTTCTTCCCTTGGGAAGAGGCACAAGATCCCAAGTATGATTTTTCATCAAAGAAGAATACTCATCATCCATAGCACTATCCCACTCTGGAATACCTGAAGCATCTGAAAACTTTTGAGGATCATCTGAAACTGCATGACTCAAAAGACTAATTCTAGAAGTCTGAGAACGAGTGTGTCGAGTGTCTGTGGGATCACCAACAAGAGGAGTGAGTGAGGATCATCTGAAACTGCATGACTCAAAAGACTAATTCCAAAAGTCTGAGAATGAGTGCGTCGAGTGTCTGTGGGATCACCAACAAGAGGATCGAGCCCATCGTGGCCTAGTGGGTGAGTGATGAGGAGGTTCATCAAGACCATCATCAAAATCTTCCTCAAGTAGCAAAGTATCATCAATTGAAGAAGACTGAGTAGGTTGTGATGAAGAAGAAGTTGAAGGAGGATCTGGTTGGGTGAAGGTCTCAGAAAACTGAACATCACGTCGGAAATGAACCTCTCGTGTGTCAGGATCAAACAATATGTATGCCTTCACATCCTCACAATAGCCAACAAAAATGTAACGCTGACTCTTCTTCTCCATGGATTTACGCTGACCATTCAGAATGAATGCCCAAGCCTCACTACCGAATACTCTGAAGAAAGATACATTTGGCTTGCGATGAGACCAAGCCTCCTCAGGGGTCATATTTCACACTGCCTTGTGGGGCATATGATTCTGAATATAGTTGGCACAATTGATAGCTTCGGCCCAAAAGGCGAGAGCCATGGACCTAGACTGAATCATACAATTGGCCATTTCCCTGAGAGTCCTGTTCTTTCTCTCCGCCACACCATTCTGCTGAGGAGTGTAAGGAACTGTGTGCTGATGAAGAATACCATGCGCACTGCAAAAATCCTGAAATGTCTGATTGACATACTCCCCCCCATTATTTGTGCATATATGTCGAAGAGAAAAACCTGACTACTTCTCCACAAAGGTTTTGAAGGTCTTGAAGTTGTTGAGGACTTCACTCTTGAGCTTCAGAAAGTAGACCCATGTCCGGTAGGAAAAATCATCAATGAATGTTAGCACATACTTGGCCCCTGAAAAAGAAGGAGTTGGGAATGACATAAGATCACTATGGACCAACTCAAGAGGTGTGGTTGCACGTGTAGCATGACCCTTAGGAAAAGGATCTTGATGTTGCTTGCCAAGAACACATCCTTGACAAACACCATCTGTGCAAGTGATCTTTGGAAGACCAACCACTAAGTTATGTGCTTTTATTTGCTGAAGATATCTATAATTCAAGTGCCCAAATCTCTCATGCCAAAGCTTGCTCATTGAATCAGCATGAGCAACAAAACATGAACCTGATGAAGACTCAAATCCATCAAATCGATACAAATGATTCTCATGATCAACTACCCCTATTCCGACAACCTTCTCAGGTTCTTGTAACTGTCTAATAATCACATTTTGTGGAGTAAACTCAACTGACTTCCCATCTCCAGAATGACAAATCTGATATATGGAAAGAAGATTCACTGAAATATTAGGAACAAGAATAACATCCTCAATACACCCATCTAGCATCTGAACGGAGCCTATCCCCAAAACAGGAATCTGTGAAGAGTTCCCAACCACAATCTGAGAAGTAGAAGTATGAACTATGGAATCAAGAAGATCACGTGAATTTGTCATGTGATGTGAGGCACCTGAATCAAGAATCCAACTATTTGAAGGTGAATGCATAGCTCATGTAGAAAGAGCTTGCCCTTTGCCCATGAAAGAAGGCTTAGCCACTGAAATATTGTGCTTCTTCATGGCTTCCTCCAAGGCCTCTAATCTCTTAAAGCAATGAGATGCATCATGTCCAGTTTTTCCACAAAATGAACAAGGATCTCCTTTCTTTTTCTTGGACTTGGAAGAAGAATCTCCAGAGGTAGAAGAAGAAGGAGATTGAGTGGACTTCTGATTGTTCTTCGGCTTCGGTTTGGAGGGATTCTCACTACCAGAAGATGATTCTGCTTTGGGCTTCTTCTTGTTCTTTCCTTTACCCTTGGATGATTGAGCCATTAGAGCATGATTCTTAGAATTAGGTAAGGCATCCAACTGAATTAACTTGGCCTCCTCCCTAGTAAGACACTCACAAAACAACTCAAATGTAGGAATTTTGTAATCTTTCCCCATTGCATCCATGGTTGAATAGAAATTAGAAGAAAACACTTGATAAGGGCCCTTTAACTTAGATAGAATCAAGAAGATACATTCATCACTAGATACATCATGTCCACATCCTTTCAACTGTGACAAAATCATCTTGAATTGAGCAAGAAAATCCTGCATTGAAGGAAACGCATCTGGAGAGAAGGATTGAAGTTCTGCTTGAAGTTGCAACGTTCTGAAATGATTTATTTTACCATGCAATTCTTCAAGTTTGTCCCAAACATTCTTAGGTGTTTTGCATTCCGAAATATGAAACAACATATTATCATATACATGTAAGCCAATTAGCCCTTTTTCTTCATCCATTTTACATCTATGGACAAACTTTTCATAATCCCTTGTAAATTCAGGTTGTTCTGCATCTAACATTGGCCATAGACCCTTAGATTGCAACAATTGTGTCATTTTTAGCTTCCATGTATGATAATTGTGTGGAGTGAGTGGTTCAATTTTCCTTAGATCCGCCATGAATCACCAAAAGAAAAGGACAATGTGGCACTTAAATTGTGCCTTTCACCCCCCCAGAATGTATTAAAATCTGATTTTGCAACCCCCCCAGCAAATTACAATGAATAATTTTTTGCAATTTTACAAGTGACAAGCTCAAATCAACCGTTTATAACACACGGTGATTTTTACAATTTTTCAGAAAAAGGAGCTTGCAAAGCTGAAAACAGAGGTTACAAACAGATTCCTTGCAATTTTTTGATCAATTCCAAAAAAAAGTTTGCCAAATTTCGACTTCGTTGGCAAAAGTTACATCAAGAACAAGCAATAAATGCTCTTGTACCTTCAAGCTGAAAAATCTGGCAAAAAATGGCAAAATCTGGAAAATTCACCTGCACCACTGTGAAATTCATCGAACCAGCTTTCCGATGGTATCTCGTTTGCGAAAAACCGACTCCGTGGTGAAAAGTTATGCAAAAATGAAAAAAGGCCTATTTTAGGCACTTTGAAGGCTAACTAGGAGCAAAATTTGAGCCCTCGGGGGCTGGCGATCGGTCACCCACGTGACCGCGGGCTGGGCTGCAGCAAAAAAAAATTCCGCCGGTTTTGTTTTAACCACTAGCGGCTTCGGACTGGCGGTTTGAGGTGGCGGTCGGCGTGCGGCTGGCGGAGGCGATCACCGGGCGGTCTCGGTGAAGCTGTGGCGGTGGGGTTTAAACGGCCCGCCGGCGCTGACTGCGGTGGACTCCTGGTGGTTTGGGGGGCTGCCTGCCTGGTGGTTTCTCCAACTGCTAGGAACCTTGCGGCCAGCGGTTAGTCCGCAGACTTATTGTCTGCGGCTTAAAAAGCCAACAGCACTTTATAAAGCGCTTTAAAAATTTGATATATTTTTTTTTTGAAATTTTTAATAAAAATTAAAATGCCGACGGAAAATAAAGATTTTTTGAATTTTTTTAAAAAAATTTCCGACAACACGCGTACCTGTGCAGGGGGGCCGTACGGCCGCCTCTGCTAAAAAAAATTTCCCTGAAGACAACTTTTGCCGAATATAGGAAAATTATATATCAAAAAATTCAGAAATGGCCACCCGACGCAATGGAAGACTTCTTTTTGGCTCAAAGTGCTCCTGTAAAAAGTTGTTCACCAGATCTGAGCTCGAAACCCTTCTTTGCCAAAGCTGCAAATGGTGACGAAATTAAGTGAAACAAAAGCCAGATCTGACTTTTTCGAGCCTCCTGGATGCAATGGGACAGCCTAAAATACTGCCACTATAGCCAAAAGCACTGCAATCACCAGATCTCACCAAAATGCAAGCATGCAATATAGGATACAAGAACTCAAAAAATGACAATAGAAATTGATGGAAACTCTCTAATAAAGAAATGGAAGGGGCTTGCCAGATTCAAAGCTCTGATACCATGTTGGAGTTAACAACCCAAGATCTTCAATCTGCAACGCCAAAGAACCTCCACAAGAGATAGAGAGAAGCAACAATGGAAGATGCTATTCCACCAAACAAGGATTGCAATATGATACAATATGATCAATGCAATACTATACAATGCTATATGCCAAATTACAATATGCTAGAGATGCCTTGCTTATAAAGGCAAGGATGAGAGATAGGATAAGACAAGATCATGACAAGTGTCTTAATCCTATCACATGAGACAACTAACTATAACTACCTAGGAAAGTGGAAATTCTAGATAAGAAAACTAATACTTATCTAGCTATGACAACTAATATCCTAAGTAAACTTAACATGTGAATTAAGTCCCCTAAGTCCCTAGTAAAGGAATAAACTAGGTACAAGACTTATTCACACCAACACCTTCAACCATTTCGGTTTCTAATCAGGATGCAATTTACAACACTTTCCATCTTCATGCCCTTTCTTCTTGTAGTGTGAGAAATAAGGCTTATCTTTGTCTTTCTTTACAATAGTTATCCACTGCATTTTCTCCTTCCCTTTCTTGCCCCCTTTATGTTTTTTGGAGTCCATTAAGAGACCATCATGGCTATTCCTTGAGCTTGTTTCCAGATGAATGGATTGCACACTAACTTCATCAAGGTTAGTTGGATTAAACATACGTATTGTATGCCTCAACTTTTCATGTAATCCACCTATATACTTTAACAAAGTTTCTTGTGCATATAATGGAATGCCTAGAGTTAAAGCTCTTTTCCTGAACTCCTGTGTATAATCCTGTACACTTTTTCCTTTCTCTTGCTTTAATGATTTCCAAATCATTACTGCTTTTTGCATATGACCTAATAGATAAAATTGTTTCTTTAATGAAACTATAAACTCAAACCAAGTATAAATAATTTTACCATATCAACTTAGATCTTCCTAAGATTTTCTCTCCCACCAGATCAATGTTGTGCCTCCTAAGAAAAGAGTGGCTAATTATATTTTTTGAGAATCATCAGTAAACTTCTGAATTCTACAATAAACTTCAATTTTTTTTATGCAATTATCAAGTTTTTCTACATCTAGTTCTCCATTATAAGTTGGCAATTCAAATTTAACATCAAGCTTTAAAAAGGGAGCATTAGTTTCAAGTTGCACAGTTTGTTTCTTCTTTGAAGAAGAATTAGACGAAGATGGAGAGGGTGATGAAGAAGATGGGGATGGAGGTTCAGGACTATCACCTCCTATTCCTTTACCCTTATCATCTTTTGAAGTGGATTCACCTTCATTCTTCTTCTTTTTTTCTTGAGTTTCTTTTTCTACTGTCACTCTTGTCTCTCTTGGAAAAGAACTTCCACCATAGCCTTCACTTTGAGAAATGCTTTATGGAAAGATTTCTCATCAAGCTCAGTAGGAATTTTCTCAACAACCATTTCTGATTATGGAAAAGACCTTTGTTTTCTAATCTCAGGATTGAGTTCTATAAGTGTACCTTCTCCTTGCTTCAAATTCAACCTGGTTAACATTCAATTTTATAATAGCCTGTTAAGAGGCTTTGATACCACTTTTGATCTATAATTAGATATTTTATAATTAATTTGCAAATTAACTTAAATTACAGTTAATCCCGATCCAACATAATTGTGTGACTATGTTTTTAACCATTGAAATTACAAACTAGGTTCATGTTTATATAACTTAATGAAATTAACTAGTTACTAATGTGTTGTAATTATAAAACACAAAAAGAATGAAAGCTAGGAGAGAGAAGAAGAATAAAATAGAAGAGAGAGAGGAACACGAGCTTGATAATGGAGTTCATCCAATTAGGACTACATCTTTGGGCATGTTTCTCAATGATGGACCACTTTCATTAATAATGCTAAACTTGAATTTCCTTTGTTACATCAAAAACACATCCAAAAACAACATAAAAACCTCTCACAATCTCTCTCAACACTTGAAGACACTCCAAATATCTTCGTGCATACAATAATCTCCTCCTTTTCCTAATTCCAATAAGCCTATTATTCTCTCCAAATGAATTCTCCACATTTCATAATAATTTTCAATGTCCCTGAAAGGCCAAACTCTTCACATTTTTATACAATTGATTTCTCCTAATATGGTTTAAAACCATGTGATTTTCAAATTATCCCAATCTCCCATTTACAACAGTAAATCCCCTAAAAATAATACACCCATTAAAATAAATAGCCCTTATAATTTTTAGCTTTACTATATACCCGTACAATATCATTTCAATTTGATAAACACCTTTAAAATTATCCTATAAACCCCTTATGATATTCTCACAAATCTTAACATGTAAATAGGGATATGGATTAACTTTTAATAATCCCCTTAAAATTATGTTTAAATCCTTTAAGATTTGGGCTTTTATATTTTATGATATTTTCCTCTTTTAAAATCTTTATAGATTCGGGCTTCATGTTTCAAATATCTTTTATAAACCTTTTAAACTCTTAAATCCCTTTAAAAATATTTAAGAATTTTATTTTAAAGGGTTTGGCTCATATATTTTGGGATTAATTTCTAATTTAAATAAGATAAATTCCCTCAGTTGCTTATGCCATGTCATCATCTGCTATGTCACTTTGTCTTGCCGTGTTAGCAACAATACTAACTATACCTGCTGACTATATCCACTGACTGTACAGGTCAACCTACCCTTTTGGAAACATTGATTAGCTCCATCTTGCTCATACAGACTCCGCTTGATGCAGTTTAAAAGGTTCCAAAATTGTATTGATAAGCCCTTCAATCTGAGACTACTTTTTCCTGATTTTGAGATGATCGATTTTCAGCCTCGCATCGACATCTAATTCGCCTGTTTGACCGAACCTTTGAGTGAGCATAACTTCTATGTATAGACTCCTTTGGAGCCCGTTCAAGTTGCGACTGGATCATGCCAATGAGTTCTTTCCAATGATGCTAATTCAGTTGAATTTTGAGACTATGAAATTTTTAGGTTTTCTAGATCCACTTGGATCATTCCTCCCCACTGAGAAGCTTTTGGACCACCAAAAGTTTATTTTTACATAGAATTTGAGCTAGGGCATTGTCGCCCCACTTTCTTAGTATCATCTGTCCACCCTGCTGGAATCTTGAACATCTAACCTATCACAAACACAAAGAAAAATGAGATTGCATTGTTGATATAATTAACTACATATTCATCAATATTCACTGTCACATCCATCATCCACATAGAAATAACTAGTAGAATAACAAGCAATAGTACTAAATAAACTAATGTGAAGGAAAAAGTATTAATGTGCTAGATCTCCTAAATAGGAACATTGTTAGAAAATGAATCGTTCAAACTCTCTTTTACCACCTTTGGTTGAAAGCTTAACTATACTTGCAACTGATCCTCACACTGTGTTGTCTGTGACACCCTATCATTTTCATGCTTAGTATCACTAGTTGTTACAAACATGAGATTTAAAGCATTGCTTGCACTTACAATCATATTTATATGTCGTGTGTTTACAACAGATCTATCATTCTTCATGTGATAAGCTTTTACAATATATTAAATTCCATCCTTAAACAAATGATACTTATTATGTCCCCTATAGAAAATGGCTTTTCTATAATACAAGTAAGGACCACCTAGAACCATTCCACAGATGTCAAGTAGAATTACATCTAACTCTACCTCATCTACAAACTTGGATGTTATTGCAAATTGGAGTTTACATTGCTTTAACACATGTATCCGAGCATTATCGTGCACCCAACCCAATGGATATGGCTTAGGATGAGGAGTTGTTTGTAATCACAAGTTATTAATAACTTTTTCATATATTAGATTCACTTGTGATCCACTATCTATGAGTGTATCAATCTTATTTTATTTTTCAATAGCCCTTATATGAAACAATTCATTCCTCTTACTTTCAATAGATACTTCATTACACTTTATAGAAGAAGCATAGGAACTAGTACTGACAACAGGAAAGTCACCTTATATACCCACAACTGTGATCTTGGTTTCATCATCAGAATCTGATCCAATATTATGCATGATAGTTGTGGTCTTTGCTTACCCTTTTGATCCTTGAACCATTTTGGTTTTTGATCAAGATGTAATTTCCAGCACTTTGCATCTTTGTGCCCTTTCTTCTTGTAGTGTGAGAAATAAGGCTTATCCTCCTCTTTCTTTATAGTAGATTTCTGTTGCATTTTCTCCTTCCCTTTCTTGCTCCCTTTGTGTTTATTGGAGTCCATTAGGAGACCATCATGGCCATTCCTTGAGCTTCTTTCCAGATGAACAGCTTGCACACTAACTTATCAAGGTTAGTTGGATTAAACATAAATATTGTATGCCTCAACTTTTCATGTAATCCACCTTTATACTTTAACAAAGTTTCTTGTATATATAATGGAATGCCCAAAATTAAAGCTCTTTTCCTAAACTCCTATGTATAATCCTATACATTTTGTCCTTTCTCTTTCTTTAATGATTTCCAATTCATTATTGCTTTTTGTAGATGACCTAATGGATATAACTGTTTCTTTAATGTAGCTATAAACTCAAACCAAGAAGAAATAATTTTACCATATCAGCTTAGATCTTCCCGAGTTCTACTCTCCCACTAGATCAATACTATGCATCCCAAGCAAAGTGTGGCTAATTGGATTTTTTGAGAATCCTCAGTAAACTTTTGAATTCTACAATAAACTTCAATTTGTTTTATTCAATTATCAAGTTTTTCTACATCTAGTTCTCCATTATAAGTTGGCAATTCAAATTTAACATCAAGCTTTAACAAAGGAGCATTAGATTCAGGTTGCACAAGTTGTTTCTTCTTTGAATAAGAATTAGATGAAGAAGATGATGAGGATGAAGAAGAAGATGGGGATGGAGGTTCAAGAGGGTTACTACCACCTCCTATTCCTTTACCTTTATCATCTTTTGAAGTGGATTCACCTTCATTCTTATTTTTGTTCTTGAGTTCCTTTCTATTTTTTCACCCTTGTCTCTCTTGGAAAAGAACTTCCACCATAGTCTTCATTTTGAGAAATGCTTTCTGGAAGTCCTTCTCATCAAGCTTCGTAGGACTTTGTTAAGCTGCCATTTTTGATCTTGGAAAAGACCTTCATTTTCCAATCTTAGGATTGAACTCTGTAAGTGGACCTTCTCCTTGCTTCAATTTCAACCTGGTTAACATTCACTTTTTCAATTTCCTATTAAGAGGCTTTGATACCACTTTTGATCTGTAATTAGAGGTTTACAATTAACTTGCAAATTAACTTAAATTATAGTTAATCTCGATCCAACAAAATTGCATGACTATGTTTTTTAACTATTGAAATTACAAACTAGGTTCATGTTTATATAACTTAATGAAATTAACTAGTTACTAAAGTGTTGTAAGTAGAAAACAAATAAAGAATGAAAGACATGAGAGAGGAACACGAGCTTGATAATGAGGTTCGTCCAATCAAGACTATATCTCTGGGTCCACTTCTCAATGACGTACCACTTTCATTAATGATTCCAAACTTAAATTTTCTTTGTTACATTGAAAACATGTCCAAAAACTAGCATAAAGACCTCTCACAATCTCTCTCAACACCTAAAGACACTCCAAATGTCTTCGTGTATACAATAATATCCTCCTTTGCCTAATTCCAATAAGCCTATTATTCTCTCTAAAAGAATTCTCCACATTTCATAATAATTTCCAATGTCCCTGAAAGGCGAAACTCTTCCCCTTTTATACATTTGATTTTTCCTAATATGGTTTAAAACCATATGATTTTCAAATTATCCCAATCTCCCATTTACAATAGTAAATCCCCTAAAAATAATACACCCATTAAAATAAATAGCCCTTATAATTTTGGGCTTTACAATATTCTCGTACAATATCATTTCAATTTGATAAAAACCTTTAAAATTATCCTAAAAACCCCTTAGGATATTCTCACAAATCTTAACATGTAAATAGGGATATGGATTATCTTTTAATAATCCATGCAAATAGGGATATGGATTTCAAGCCTTAAAAATTGGATATGGATTTCAGGCCTTAAAAATAGGGATATGGATTATCTTTTAGTAATCCCCTTAAAATTACATTTAAATCCTTAAAGATTTAGGCTTTTATATTTTATGATATTTTCCTCTTTTAAAATCTTTATAGATTCGGGCTTCATATTTCAAATATCTTTTATAAACCTTTTAAAGTCTTAAAGCCATTTAAAAATATTTATGCATTTTATTTTAAAGGGTTTGGCTCATATATTTCAGGCTTAATGTCTAATTAAATAATATAAATTGCCCTCAACTACTTATGCCATGTCATCATCTTCCACACCACCTTGTTTTCCCACGTTAGTAACAATGTTGACTGTACTTGCTGAATGTATCCGCTAACTGTATAGGCCAACCTACCCTTTTGGAAACTTTGACCAATTGTATCTTGCTCGTATAGATTCTGTTTGATGCAATTCAAAAGGTGTTAGAACTATATTGACAAGACCTTCAATCTGAGACTACTTTTACCTGATTTGGAGATGATCTATGTTTTATCCTTGCATCCACACCTAATTTTCCTATTTGACCAAACCTTGGACTAAGCATAACTTCTACATATTGGCTCCTTTTGAGCTCGTTTAAGTTGTGTTAGGATCTTGTCAGTGAGTTCTTTCCGATGATGCTAATTAAGTTGAATTTTGAGACTGAAATTTTTAGGTTTTTTGGATCCACTTGGATCATTTAAAGTACCTAAAAAAGTTAGATCAACCTCTCATTTTTCTAACATTGAACACTAAAGGACAAATTGACTAAGGAAAGAATTAGGAATCTTCTATTAGCATCCTGGCATGTTTCTAAAAATCAAGACATTTTGAGAAAAAAATAGACTACACCATTGCATTTGAGAGGCCGAATATGTTCAAATAATATTTATTGATTTTCAACAACTTTGATCCTAGTTGTTTTTTCCATTAGATGATGTCATCATAATGTCAACACATGCATGCCTAACTAAGCAATTTTTTTGGAGGCCATATATTTTCATCAAAACATTAGATTTTTGCATTGAAATAGGAATTGGAAAACTAGTTTAGAGCACTTGCTGTAGTGGAGAAAAAAATAGGGAAACTATTTTTTACTACTTATTTTTCTCAGTCAAAGTCAGATATTCCTCTTTTTGGATTTCCAAGCCATAACTTACACCCATGAGCTTTGTTTTTAGAGTTTTAGTAGGTGTTGGAAAGGCATTGCAGTGCTCTACATATTTAATGTGTATATTTTCCATATTTTCTACTAGAAGTAGAAAATTAAAACATCCTTATTTTTGTACTTTGTTTAATAATTTGGCATAACTATAAAATTTGGTGATATTCTTTATATGAGAGGGACACATTTGGTGTCCTGAACAATACTCTAGTAGTAATTATTAAATTGTAAATGTACTACTTATAAAGTGCCAATATTTTGAGTGGGGATATTTTGATTGAGTATAGGTGGTTGTAAATGCAACTACTGAGGCCATTTGGCTTCAAAATATCTTTATTGATTTCAACTTCACTCTTTCTCAACCATTTGTTATATTTTTTTCTAACCAAATTGTGGTCAAAATCTCTAGGAACTTGGTTCATCAGTAGGAGACCAAACACATTGAGATCCACATGCACATCATTTGAGAGTTGATGTAGGAGTAGGTCCTTGACTTGAGATATTGTTCAATAGTGGATTAGTGTGGGAGTTTATGGTGAACTCATCAACACCCTAAGATCACTTGCAAGAAAAAATGACTTCCACAAGAGAGAAATGGAAAAAATATCATGCTATGGTTAAGGATGCAAGAATGCCAAAAATGATAGCCAAAATAAATATAGTAATGTACACATGATGCCTTGCTTATATAGTCAAGGTGAGGAATAGGATTAGACAAGATATGATAAGTGTCTAAATTATCCTATCACATGAGTCAACCAACTTATAAAAAACTAGGACACAAGAATTAAATAAATGCCAACTAGAAAAGATTAGTGACAACTAATGCTTTAATAGAAAGATTCCTTGCTAGGTCCTAAGTGGACTTAACAATGTAAATAAGACCTAGATAAGACTAGAGAGGGAAAATACCTATTTACACCAACACTCTTCCTAAGTACAACTTAGGGAGTACTTATGAAAATGACACAAATATGGGTCCCTGCTATGAGGCCATGTTAGGTACCCATGTACATATGCAAATGAAATGTCTCACAAATGAGGAAAACGAGAAAACCTAGTGGGACAAAAATCCTCCCCAAAAGAGAGATAAATACAATAATGATCACCATAAAAATGAGAGGAAAAAACCCCATTTGAGGAAAAAGACCCCCCATAAGAGAGACAAAGAAGAGACCATTCATCCCCCCTCAATGAAAGGATCAATCACAAGTCCAATCAATATCCATCCACACAAAGGATGAAAAGAAAGACCATAGATTCCCCCACATAGTGAGATAACCTGCTACAAAGAAGCACTGGAAGCACACTTGTGGAGTAACGCTAGACTGCTTAACTTGGAAAGTAAAAGATATATAATTCTATTTTCTAGAAACCATATTAGAGTCACTCAAGGGCTCAGGTTAGAATCATGATAAAGCAATAGTAGACCCAATTCCAAGGAACATTGGAAAACTCACAAATTGGCACAACCTTGGAATCTATAAAACAACAATCAATTGACATATGATTTGGAATTGAAATGAAGTGCAAAGATCAAAAGTATACCCTCCCAACTATCAAAACATGTAAGTAATCTCCATAACACCCTTTTGGGAAAAACTCAAATAGAAATCAACCTAGGAAAAATATAAAAAAAGTGCATGGATGTAATGTAGAGCTCCTCGATACCTTTCCATTGCTATAAAAATTGCAAAAATATGAGATTGTGGCAAAATTTTATGAGCTCGGGAGCCATAAAACACATGATCTAACTTTGACTAGGAATAAATGCCTTAAAATAGAAAAATTTCTGAAAACAACATACACCACTACAAAATTCACAACACTAGCTTTTTGATGATATCTCATTTGAAAATTTTTGCCTCCTAGATTGCAAGTTATGAAAAAATGAAAATAGCCCTAGAAGAGGGTATCTATAGACTAACAAGGTTCAAAAAATCACCCCCTTCACACTAGTGGATGGTCCACCATGTGACCAAAGTTATAAAGAGGGTTTTAGAAAAATGTTGTCACCCACTTATGACCGGTAGAGCGGGAGCGACAAGTGGAAGCCACACCACCCAATGCTTAGCTCCCCCACTAGGGTGGCATTACAAGCTACACAACTCATAAAACTAGGCGTTGGTGGTAATAAACAATTAGTGCTTATATAGAAAACTTTATAATATTCAAACCTTAAATAAATCAAACTATAGATTATTAAAGAATAGTCATACCATGCATAGATGATTTGATGTAGCTCGGTATGTATATTTGACTAGCTCATAGATGCAATAATGATGTTGATTTGTATGTAGAGAAATATTTCAAAGATTTCAATTGTACAAATGACCTATAGACTGTGACAAAGCCGTATGGGCCACATGGCCAAGTATGAATTCGTACAACCATATGGTCTAAAAATTTGCCTCACCCCAATTGAAAGTCTCAAATTTCAATGATTTGATAGTCAATCCATAAGTTCTCAGGCCTTCTGAATGCAATGGAAAGGTAAAGTTTTTCCCAAATTGATCCAAAAAATCAACTACCCTCCAAATCTAGCAATTGAAACCCTTCCTTCAAAACTCTTGTAGATCAGTCAATATATGACAAAAATTGATGAAAAGAAAGCTAAACCTAAATTTCTTTGATACTCTAGATTCAATGATGAGGTTCTCAAGACCCCAACTCACACCTATAGTGACGAAAATTGTACACCCTTGGAAATGGTATAATTTCGCTTAATTTGGGGATGATTATTGATAAATTGGACTTGATATCACCTTGATCTAGTGTTGTGATGAGTTTTACACATCCACATTAGGTTTTGGGCCCATTTAAGCTGAATAAACCTAAATTTTCCTTAATTTAGTGTGTTTATTCACCCCTTCACATTAAATTTAGGAGGCTTGTAAACTAAAGTGGACCTAATCTAGTGTTGTAATGTGTTGAACACTTTCACATTGGATTCAGGGCCCTTTTTAGCTAAATACACCCAATTTTTCCTTTATTTAATATTGATAAGTATATTTATTTACACTTTCACATTGAATTTTGGGCCCACTTGCATGTATAACCTTTATATCATCATTAATAGGCCCCTAAGACCCTATATTGTGCATTCCAAGGCATATTTTAACCAAAATACCGACAGTATCAACAAATAAACTTAATTTCTCAACTCC
>VDFB02271358.1:166001695-166123942 GCA_007258455.2 Sequoia sempervirens | reverse complement strand
GCATTAACTGAATCCTCATGATTTGTGTAGTATACCTTGTAAGGAATGACCATGGTGGCATACTTGATCGTTAGATTAGTTATTTTGGTGACATTGAGGCTCTGATTGTCATATGTCACTCTGGTCAGCTGTGTGACTTATGCATTCTTAACAACTTTCTTTGGTGGTACTTCTCCTTGTGCCTAGACTAGTTACAACTTTGATGGCATCTTTGGTGATTTTGTAGGGCTAGTCCAAGTATAGATACTTGTCATGGAATCAACTTATCATGATTTGAACCCAATCTTCATGTGTTGTGAAGTCTATAAATTCTTTCAAAACATCTAGTGGCTTATCCAAGATGTATTTATACTGTGGTAGATATTATTGTGTGCTTGGTTGTGGGAGAGTATGTCTCACAACTTTGAACTTGGTATGATCAATCTCTATAAGAGGTACATGCATGTATTTATAGATATCTTTTTGTAGATGAAGTTTGCGAGTACCTTTGAGAACTCCCCTGCTATGTCAATCTCCATTTCTTTATATGGGAATCTTTTGTATTTGGGCCTTGATTTTTAAGAAATGTCAACAAGGGCAGGTACAAACATTTTTTAGAAGCTGTAATTTATAGTGTACTTAGAATTTGCTTAGGGTTTGACATAGAGTAGCTTGAATTCACAATGATTTAGCAAGAATAGAATGCATAGTGAGTGAGAACGGGGAAGTGAATGATGTATTTATATTTTGTTTGTTTGTGAGTGTAATAAATGGTGTAGTCATTTTCTCATCTTACCAAATTTTTCTACCCCTTGTTTTCCTACGACTCTTTTTTTCTAACGATTTATTTCCTATTTTTGGTGTATGAAAAGACTATAGTACACTATGTTCTAACTTTACTTGAGCTAGGTTAATTTAGTTATATAATATTCTTCTTTGATCCCTTGTTTTATCCTTCTAGGGTTAGTTTGAGGAAATTGACGTTCAAACTAGGGCCTCCCCATTATTTGTGGATAATGAAACCTAACTCTTGAAGTTGTAATTGTCTTGTTATGATTGGTCCTATGTTTTATTTTCTTTTGGTCCCGTTTTTATAGCTTAGATAGCCTTGTTACTAGTTTTTGGTGTATTGAGTCCTTTGATTTTGTATGTTTGGATAAGTTCATAGGATGTTGGATTAGTGTTTGTATGATGGTTTTGTCTATTTGTGGTGTATTTCTTGTGTTTGTGGTAGTTTATGGAGGCCATATTAATTTCTTGCACACCATAAATGCTTTCTAGAACTCATATAGCTTCTAAGAATTTAATTATTGTTCTCCTTGCACCCATGCACCTAGAACTTCTTCACTATCAATACTATTATAGTCATTGTCAAGTTTAATTTCTCTAGAGCTATTGGGGTCTTTTTCTTCTTTTGCAGTAGGTAGTCTTGAGATAGAATAGAGATTTCTTGGATCTCCCCCCTCTCTATCTTATTCAATTTCTTCTATGTACATTCTATCTCCTCTTTCTTCTAGTGGGATATGAACTATCTTATTGTCATCCACCAAAGACATATCTTCCTTTCTTGAGTCTACTATCCCATTAGAATTGACAAACCATCTAAATCTTAGTGTAGACACTTAAAAAGTCCTAATTGATACTATGCATATGATTTTGATTAACTAACACGATTTCTTCCTAAATCACCTCAAACTAACTAATTAATTAAATAATCAACATTATTTAGTTAAAATCAACAATTTCTACTATTAATCAAATAATAAATTTATTAGATTAATTCACCCTTCTTCTAACTAATGTTCATCATATTTAATTAAATCAAATCATTTAATTAAATCCCCCTAAGTCTTCTCATTTGATTAAATAAATCAAATCAAATGCCACATCCCCTAACCCATTCAAATTAATTAATTCTAAATTAATTAATCTTAAATCACTTTCTAATCAACATTAACAAATCCTCCAACTTTTAACTCCTCAAGAGTTAAATCAACCCATGGTCAACTAACTAGGTTGCACATGAAATTCATATCTTTTAATTATCTAATTCCTCTATTTATCCTCACAATGACATATTCCAAGGAACATTCCTCCCAACCACCTCGTCATTCAATTTTCCTCCAAATGTATTAAAAATGTTTTAAATCCTCAATAACTTCTCTTACATCCTCATTTACTCTTACATCCTTTCAAATCTTCAACCAATATTCAATAAATTATTCTTACAACCTTTCAAATCCTCAACCATTTTCATTTATTTCTTTTACATCCTCCTTTACTCAACACATTCCCCAAAATGTGCTCTACCCTCACCCAATAGAATTGTGACAAGTGTCACGTTCCTATTGGCTCCCTTTTTATCCCACATTCACCAATTTCTCTCATTTCTCAAACCTTGAGTTATACAAATAGAGACCTTCTCTTCACAATATGGATCCACAAATTCAAGAATTCTTACTATAGGCATTTCAACTCACAACATTTCATCATTTTCATCATTTTAGCTAAGTTTTATAATCACTTGGAGTCAACTCATGCACTTTGGATCATCAACATCATCAAAGCTTATCAAAGGGATTGGGAAAGGGCTTCTTTCCACATCAAAGGGGAACCACTCCCCCTATGGGATTAAGGTTTAGCTATTTCAATTTTATTTCATGTTATCTTTGGTTATGCTCTCATTTTCATGTCTTCTAGTTCTTGATTTAGCTAAGAATTTCATAGGGAATGCTAGATTTGGGTTTCTAACATGATTAACTAGTGTTTGTTGATCTTTTTTTAGCTTATTACAGGTTTGGTGTTCACATTTTGGTGCTATAAGGAGGGCTAACCCATTTTATTTTTCTATTTTTTCTTGAAAACATCATTTTTTGTAGCTATAGGGGAGTGACTCCACTTATGTTCGATATAGCATCACCTTTGCATATAGCATCGTGTTTGCTTACACGCAGAGTGTCACCTTCGTCTCTAGCGCTGCTTCTGCCATGTCGCATCACCTTTGCATGTTATTGTCGTGTCACTTTTGCAGGAGCGTTGCCTTTGTCCTCTCGTCTTTTCTCTTCTCTATCTATTTTTTGACAGACCGTCACTTTTGATACTGTGTTGCTTTTGTTTTTGTTACACCACATTTGTGCTCTCTATTTTCCATAGAGCATCACCTTTTCATTTCACCAGAGCGTCGCTTTCACTTTTAGTGCTACATTTGTCAGTTGCAAAGTGTTACCTTTGTTGCCCAGTGTCGCCTTTGCAGGAAAATGAGGAAAATTGACTTCAAGACCTAAAAGCATTTTTTAATGCTCATTGAAATAGCCTAGGCTTTCCAATTTTGTCTTTCATTTTCTATTTTAGGGCCAACTAGAATTACTTTGGGCTTAAAATTAATAATCAAATCTAGCTTTGTCAAAGTTGGACTAAAATTGAACATTAAGAACTTACTAGACTTTGATGTTGGGCTAAAATTGAACAAGAAAAACTCACATTTAGCTTGGTGCTTTAAAACAAAGTCATCTTTACTTTGGGTTTAAAAAGAACTTGTGTTTTCATTGTTTTGTGATTTTTTTCAATCCTTGTCTCTTGAATGTGTATGCACTTCTCTCATGCCACTCGAAAATCTTGAGAACCAAAAACATTCCATTGACATTGGTTGTCTAAAATCACTCACACATTTTGATTTGGATCTAAAATTGAACCCTCACGCTAGTGCGAAGGAAAGGCATTGTGTGTGTTCCCTCCTAGTGCTTTACGCAATCTAGGCAGTCAAACTACAAATTTACTTCTTCACTTTTGTTTATATTTAAAGGGCCTTCCTCCCTACTTCGAAAGGAGGGAATGACCCAAGTAGTAACAGGATAAAGCCAAGCTCTTTTGAAGCACTATATAAATGTGTGGTTGCAATGAAAGTTGCAATCAATGGTCCAAGTGATACATGATAGATCTCCCCCAGTACCTTTATGATACGTAAATCCCTTGTTCTAAGGGTTGGGAGACCTTTTGAGGGAGTATATCATAGTATCCCTTTAACCAGATGTCCTTACTACAACCCTTTGTTTAAAAGACCAAAATCCTTAATACTTGTTGGTGCAAGAATGGTCGTTTTGAAGCTGCCCCACATTTGTACTATTCGAAGTAGAAATAGAAAAATCCTTAAAGTCTCGGGATCTTTAGGATTTTGATATTTGGTGGTCCCAAGAAGTGTGTGTTGTGGAGGGGAGCTAGTGTCGCCAAATCTCTAACTGTTCGCTTTGTCTTAGTGTTTGGAGAAATCTGAGTGGGGGCTCAACAAGTATGGCCATTTCTAACCTAGGATTGTGCAATTTGTGAGTCAGTCAAACACATTGCTTGGATCTAGAACATTAGAAACAAACATTAAATAAGTCATCAAAATTTCAAACCCTTTGGAAAGAGAAAATATCCTTGAAGAGTCTAATTATTACTGCTTGTCCCTAGGGATTTTATCCTTAGAGGCTTCTAAATATTTGGGCCCATATCTCAATTTTCTCTCTCCAAAGTCAACCTAGGAAAACTATGGCCTTGATTCTTTTATTTTCACATAATAGACCTTGTGGAATGAAAAGGATCTAAGACATAGACATTTAGTTTGAAATTTAAACAAGACAAGTTGATGTGGTAAAAAGAACTCATTAATCAAGATAAAAGACAAATTGAACCTTGACACACATGTGCTTGGTATCTTTTGGTCATATGGTTTTCCATGCAAACATTGATCTTTTGGGTTTAAGTTACTCATAGGGTAAAGCATGTTCTTCACTATCTTGGTCTTGTAAACAAAGTCCCTCATAGGTTCATTTAGGATCAAAATCAAACACTTCATCCATCCTCAAAAAAATTATCATCTCCATCCCACAAACAACTTTTAGAACTTTGGAAATACATATATTCTAGACTTTTGGTAAATCCTTAGATCAAAATCAAAATCATCTTGTTTAATTAGGTGTATGGGAATGAATCCTTTCTCATACACTTGGTTAAATTAGCACCCCTTTTGGACAAGTTCATCCTAAGATCACATCTAACATCTTGGGATCTACAAGTTTATTATCCAAATCAAACCAATCAAAATAAAAAATCCTAAGGGCTAGTATTGATCCAAAGTTCTTAAAAATTCAAACGCCCATATCACTCACCCTTTCATCTTTCATCTCATCATTGGTCCTAAATTCCTTAGAGGGTCGCTTTTGTAAAGAAGTTCAAAACACAAGAAAAACATGGAATATAAACTTGATTCATACATCATGAGTGATATAAATCAACCAAACTATCAAAGTCTTACAATTCCAATTGATTATCAAAGCTCACATTTATACAATCCATACATGGGGTCATTATCTCCTACAAACCTCAATGATACAAAAAATGTGAGTATATGCCCAATCTAAATTTTGGAACACCTTTCCCTATGGTAGATTTAAATCAAATTCAAAACCTAAAAATCTATCACACAAATTATCAATGCATGATTCTTCAACAAAACAACATTATCCCACCAAATCAATACATGCTAAATGTGAATATACCAAGTACAAGCTTACCAAACATGAACATATAAAATCTACACTTGGTGAACTATGGGATAGATATGTTTGTGAATCATACCAATGTTGTTCAAATTCCAAAAAATATGTTAACAACTCCATGTAGTGATCCAAGTCAAGGTAACACCATGCAAAATCAAGGTTACCTAAATCAAAGCAATATGTTTCCCAAGCAAAACAATGTTCAATTGCAACCTATAATGCAAAATCTAAACATCATCCCAAATTAGAACATTGTCCAAAATCAATTTGTCCATGATCCCATACAAATACCACAAGTGTATATTCCAAATATACTTGACCAACAACCAAATCAACTATATCAAGGGTGTCAAAATCAAAATCAAGATCAAATTTTGCAAAATAAAATTGCTTCACTTACCAAATATTTGATTCATTGCGCCAAGAGACATTTCCACCCCAAAATATACACACTCCCCCATTGGTTAAACAATGTCATCAAAGCATTGAGTTGTCTCTACAACCTCATCAAGAAGAATACCCCAATGCCAGGAGGTTGGATATCAAGATCAACAACATCAATAACGAGCCCAATCACCACAAGATCAATCACGACAAGATTCTTTTCAAAAAGTACAAATCTCACAAGATAACAAATGTGAATATACTCCTTTGGGCAAGCCAATTGAATTTGCATTGCACAAGCTAGTTAATGCAAAACTTATCACTCTTCCAAAAGTAATTGCTTTCAACTCTGTCATAAACTTCCCTTGGAATAAGGGCTGAGCTTATTGTCAGTATCATCGAGAAAATATTCATAAAACATCAAATTGTATTCAACTCAAAAATATCATCCAAGACCTTCTTGATCAAGGAATAATAACTGTTGAGGACAATGATCAAGATTCAACCACTAATGATAGCAATGACAATCTCTCCACCACAATTGTTGAAGACAATGGTCAAGATCTATCCATCAATGAGCACCTTGATGTTTCTACCTCATCAAAAGATCAAATCAACATACAACAAGAGTCACTTTTTAATCATGATCAAAACCCCTCAACAATATATAATAATGATGCATTTCAAGAAACATTATCATCATTTGATCCTATGGTTGAAAACATTGACAATATATCCACCACAATTTTTGAGGAAAATGATCAGGATTCATCCACTAATTATCATGTTGACAATGCCTCTACATCATTCAATGAGTTAGAGGACATATCTCAAGAAATTAATTCCAAAGCATGATCATCATCTTTCACCAAAGTCTAGCAATGGTCCTTTCCAAGACATATTGATATCCTTTGACCTTATGGTTGTAGATATTGAAGGGATCCTCAACTCAACACTTGATCCAAGTCCACTCAAAGATCAAGAGGATATTAAACCACATCCTGTGCCTAATGAATATATCCAAGAACCCTTTGTAAGCAATCCATCCTTTAAAATTGACCCATGTCAAGAACTTGATCCAAAGCACGTCAAAATTAGTTCCAAAATTAATCAAGATCAAGAATCTGTATCTCCAAGATGCTAAAATAATCTAGTAGACACTCTCTAATCTATACAAGATTTCTCAAATGATGATCACATCCATATAGCACATACTCCTCCATCTACCCATGAGATGCTTTCTTTGGATGGACACATAGATGATCTTCATTCAGAACACGATTCCTTTACTCTTGACATTATTACACAAGAACAGGAGGTTATTGATTCCTATAGTTAGGTCAATTTGTCAACATCAAGATTAGATATATCCCAAATTCAAATTGAGGACATCATATATGAATATATCTAGCATTATCCACTCAAGGAAATAGGTCAGACCAAATATGATATTCTGGAGTCAATAGAGCTGCAAATTGAAATAACATCATTTGTAGTGGTAATTTATCAAAGGATGCTTGCTAAACAAGACATCTTGAAACAAGAAAGATCAAATAACAAAGGTGCTACTACCACCATACTGGGGGAAACTATGTCTCAAGCAAACATCAACATAGGGAGCACGAATAATCCTTATGATGAAACCAATGCCAATACTACAACCAACTGCACCATGAATCTTCATCCACTCATCACCCCATCCATGAATTGGGACCAACATCAAAATAAATATTTGAATCAAAGCATGAAGAATGTTATAAAGGAAAAAAAAAGTTGTAAATCATGAGGGACAAATCAAATACAAGTAGATACTAAAGAATACAAATAAATATTATCCCTATAAAACTCCATTAGTTAAAGAAACTATGGGGAAAAATAAAAAGGGGAAAAGTATCCATCAACGATGTCCACAAAGGAAAAAGCAGGATTATCAAGCAACATACAAAGTATATCAAGCAGTTGGTCCTAATTCCATGCACACTTATGTATTCACCCATCATTGCTCATCTTCCCAAGTTTGGAGAGTTAAAGGTTCCAAAATGCCAACCAATCCATCTTCTATTCCTATACACACTCTACCATCCACTCTTCCATGCATGATATCCAATTCTCACATTAACCATGTATTGGTAGCACCCTTCATCATAAGGATTTAGAAGGAATTCTATTGTGATGTGTCCACAAAGACAAAGTTAACTCCAGTATCAACAAAGTAGATTAGGAATCTCAAAATTTGTACTCAAGTGCATGTATCTTATAAAATAAACTTCTTCAAGCAGGATATCGATGGCACATTATGACAAAAGCATCTACATCAACATCACCAGCCGGTTCGACATGAACTTAAAATCTTTCACAAAAAACAAAAAATCAAGAAATCAAGAAAATAGTAAAGATAAAAATCATCCTCTAGTGAAAACCACTATGGTGGCGCTTTGGATAGGTACCATGATAAAACCTGGAAAACATGTGTCATGTGTAGAATTGAGCATCTGTGTTTGCTAGTTTAGGTGGAAGCATCTTATCTCATCCATGATAAACCCAACATTCCCTCCATCTTATCCATAATAAATCCATTCATCCACGAATCATTTATCCAATCCATTGTCATACATCTGCATCCATCTTCCAAATTATCTTGATCTTGACAAAGTTTGGTGCACACTTTACACTTGCTTATGGTAAACATCTTGACATGGGTCATTATCATTGATCCTATCCTATCCAACACTATTTTATCCATGAAGCATTATCCAAATAAGCATTCTTTATTTGAACACCTTATCTTATCACAAGATAATCCATATCCATCCATCCATACATTTATCCAAGCATCTACCTTCCATACATTGCTAGACACTGGGGGAAAATATTTACATCTTGCTTTGGGAATAAATCTTGATCTATATCTTCCAACTTATGTGGTGATCCAAACATTGGCAAACATGAAATTGAATTGGTCAAAGCATTTGTGAGCCAAAATCTAAATCACAAACCCATGACATATTTTGACGATAAGATGTTCCTTATCAAGCTTTATCTTTCATCGAACATCAATCCAAACAATCAGTATCAGTTGTATCTAATTTACGCTTCATATGTCACATCAAATCATTCAAATAGAATTTTGTCCTAAATCAAGCTTCAAAATCTTGATCAATCAAATCCAATCAATCCGCCATCATCTTGGGATATCCTTCCTAATCCTTGTGTTGCTTAACACTATCTTTGCATTGTTGTGTATTCTCAACAATGTTATCATCATCAATCCATCAATCTGATCAATCAACCCTAGCTTGGTTTTCAACAAAATTCCAAAATAGATCATTGATATCATTAAGCATATCCACACCCAAATCATCAAAATTGTGCAAAAAATCCAAAAACATTCATAAAATCAAGAAAAATCCAAGAACATTTCAAAACATATCAAAAATCCAAAAATAGGTCGAAATCAAAAAAATTCAAAAACATGGTTGTCGAACTACATCATCTCTAAGCTTAGATATAGGCAAGGCTAATCTTTGATTATCCCTAAGACACAAAAACAAAAAAAATATTTAAATAACCCAAAAATCCAAAAAATAGCCTCATAACATTTCAAAAACATCCAAATATTTGAAAAAATCCATCCATCCCATTTTGCTTTCACCCACAATAATCTCATCCATAATAAATTGATCGTTACACTCACCCTTTAGTACACAAGCAAAAGCAACCACAAAAATCAGCAAAAGAAAACTTCAAACACAAAATCAAAATTGAAACAACAAACTTTTAAATGCAAAATCAAACTCTTGATCATTCTCAAACATTATTGAGCCTTATATCAATGACCTTTCAAACAACCAATCAACTTGCCACCATCCAATAACATGTCCTAGGATGCATCCTTCCTACAATGGGAATTATCTTTGGCAATCAATTTGGATACTTATCCTAAACAAAACACATCCCCTTGGCTATCTAGGTATGAAGAACATTGGATTGTTTGTTCACTTGATCTTTCTTTTGAATTATCTTATTGTGCTCATTCAAATGGCCTCTCGATGATGTCTATCAAAATGATTTAGAGAGAAAGGAATGGGGCATTGATCATTATCTTTTGTTTGTTTTGCTTGTTCGATGTTCTTGTAATATAAACTTGGTGAATACTTGCTTTGTTAGGTATGTATGGAAGGTGTTTTGGGAAGCTTTCTAACTATTGCATTGATAGGTTATACCTTTTTGTGTTTTGGTCCAAGATTTATGAAACTTTTGAAGTGCATCCTAGGAAGGCTTCTGTATGTCAGGTGTGAACAAGAATACTCCTATCTCTTTGTCGAGTCAAAGCCCATCACAGTAGATACAACACCATTCTAGTTGTCCATACCTTGATGCATCATATCTATGTGTTTTATCAAACATAAGGAAAGTTGTGTTGTTTGTGTCCCAATCCCTAGATAAGCAAATCATCATCACTCATCACCATATCTAATAAAGTCTCGATGACTCATGGACTTGTTGGACTTCTACATCTTCTCGGACTCAAGGGTTCATCCATCCATCTTATTATTATTATTCTTCTTCTTCTTCTATCTTTACTAACATTTCTATCCAAAATATGTGTGATATATCAAAATATACATGAGGCTACCCATGGTCGATGATTGTCTATAAATCATCAAATTTGTCTACATCAAACATTCAAGCTTTCTAGTCCTCTTTGAGCTAAACTGATCTTGAATCTTTATCATGAGCTCAACCCAAAAATTGATTTTTTTGCTCAATCTCTTGAGGGGGCAGTGTATTAGTGTAATTCTTTCCACTGGGACAATAGTGGGGCATTTCAAAAATTAGAATTTTTTTGAATTTTGATATCGGCAGTGTTATTCTTTGAACCAACGCAGTAGGTACCTTGCTTCAAAGAGGGGTAAAATGTAGACACTTAAAAAGTCCCGATTGATACTATGCATCTAATTCTGATTAACTAACACCATTTCTTCCTAAATCACCTCAAACTAACCAATTAATTAAATAATCAACATTATTTAGTTAAAATCAACAATTTCTACTATTAATCAAATAATTAAATTTATTAGATTAATTCACCCTTCTTCTAACTAATATTCATCACATTTAATTAAATCAAATCATTTAATTAAATCCCCCTGAGTCTTCTTGTTGGATTAAATAAATCAAATCAAATGCCACAACCCCCTAACCCAATCAAATTAATTAATTATGAATTAATTAATCCTAAATCACTTTCTAATTAGCATTAACAAATCCTCCAACTTTTAGCTCCTCAAGAGTTAAATCAACCCATGGTTAACTAACCAGGTTTCACATGAAATTCATTTCTTTTAATTGTCTAATTCCTCTATTTATCCTCACAATGACATATTCCAAGGAATATTCCTCCCAACCACCTCCTCATTCAATTTCCCTCCAAAGGTTTTAAAAACCTCTTACATGATCAATAACTTCTCTTACATCCTCATTTACTCCTCTTACATCCTTTCAAATCTTCAACCACATTCAATAAATTCTTATTACAACCTTTCAAATCCTTAACCATTTTCATTTATTTCTTTTACATCCTCCTTTACTTAACACATTCTCTAAAAGGTGCTCCACCCTCACCCAATAGAATTGTGACAAGTGTCACATTCCTATTAGCTCCCTTTTTATCCCACATTCACCAATTTCTCTCATTTCTCAACCCTTGAGTTCTATAAATAGAGGCCTTCTCTTCACAATATGGATCCACAACTTCAAGCATTCTTACTATATGCATTTCAACTCATAACATTCCATCATTTTCATCATTAGCTAAGTTTTATCATCACTTGGAGTCAACTTATGCACTTTGGATCATCAACATCATCAAAGCTTATCAAAGGGATTGGGAAATAGATTCTTTCCGCATCAAAGGAGCACCACCCCCCCTATGGGATGAAGGTTTAGCTATTTCAATTTGATTTCATGTTATCTTTGGTTGTTATACTCTCATTTTTATGTCTTCTTCTTGATTTAGCTAAGAATTTCATAGGGAATGCTAGATTTGGGTTTCTAACATGATTAACTAGTGTTTGTTGATCTTGTGTTAGCTTATTGCAAGTTTGGTGTTCACACTTGGTAATGCTCTAAAAGTGTTAAATGGTTCCTTCATCTCAACTACCTCAAAATCAATGATTTGTTTCAGTCCTTTGATGTTTATTTCCATATTTTTCCATGTCTCTAACATTTCTATGCCAGAGCCATCTAGAAAATTAATATTTATTAGTGTTCTAATTAGCTTGGGTTTTCCTAACCTCTCCCAAGTGGTTGTTAGAATAATATTTAGGTCCTCACATAGATCTACCATTACATGTTTGACTTTATTATTATTAAGTTGTGCAGTAACTAAAAAAGGACCATTTTTCTAGTTTTGGTCTTCTGCAATTTTATGGATTTATTATTATTTTTTTGTTCCAATATTTTTCCAACTATTTTAACTTGACTAATAGGTCCTTTTTTTGGGCCAAAGAAGCTCAGCTCATTAGCATCATCAATCATTCTTGTAAAAAACATGCTATGTCATCTTTTTCTTGTTGTATGATTTGTTGTTTTTCTCTCTCTACTACCTTATCATGCTGTTGCTTACTTAGCTGAAAGTAATCATATTCCTCTTCTTGAGTATCTGATTCTTCATTGATTTCTTTAATTTCCCTTCGTTTATTCTTGTCGATATTAGTTCCTTGTCTAGCTAATACTATAACCTTATTTTTCTTTGATCCATATTTCTTCTTTTTCTTATTTTGCACTTGTTGTTCTTCATTGGAATAATCTTAATTTGAGGTATTAGATGACTAGCTATCCATTTTTTGAAAAAATTTAACTCCTTGTAGTGGTATTCTTCTTATTACTCTAGCTCCTTTATGATCTTGTAGGTCATCACTTCTAGAGTGTGTTGTATTCTTATAGTATTGTTGTGCTTTATCACATTAAAATATATCATGAAAATCATCTTGTTGGAACATCCAAATTAGGGGATGTCTTTATTTATGAGCCACATATGAAGATCTAAGCTAGGAGTAGTGCGAGTGTTATACAAATTCTCAAAGTGTTGAAGAAATACCAAAGAGCACAAGGAAGTTGAAAAGTCCTCATAATAAAGGTAACACTTATAAATCAAGAAGTAGTTACCAGATGTCTCTTTTATGGAATTTGAAGTTTTATTAAATGATTATAGTGTGTGTGTTCCAATAGATAATTGACGGTTCTTGAGATTCCAATTGGAAAGAAAGTGCAAACTAATTCTAAAAGAAGTAGTTACAAAACTAAAAGAGGCCCACTACTGAAATTTATAAAGATGTAATCTAAAAACATTGGGGGGATCTTTTTGCTATTCAACCGAGAGCTCTTGTGAGGGATGTGGGGGATGTAGTGATCAAATGTTTGGTCCAATTTTTAGTCTATCTGGGAGATTAGGAAGAGGAACAATAAGATTCTACAGTTTTGATTATTTGATGTAAATATTCTTTGTTTGTGTGTTGTGAATTTTGAACAAAATACTAATGCTTATGAATAAGTTTGTGAGCTTAGATAAGTGTTTGAATGTTCCTTCCCTATGAGGATGTGTTGTTCTGTGGTGTTTTATTCATTTATTTGCAACAAATATTGAATTGCAATGAGTCGAGTCAACAAGCTTTGATAATCTAGTTTGTGAGCTATGATATTAAATGTTTGCTAGTTTACTTTTCAGTTCAAGCTAGTAGTTTTAAATACATCTTTACTGCATCTATTTCATGGATATGAATAAATGTAAGTCTGCCTTTCTTGCTTTCTAGTTAAAAGCATACCCTATTTTCATTATATTCAAAAATATAAAATTATATCATACAAGGGAGCTACCCCTCTAACTGCAGAGGATAATTGTTTCTCCATTACAATTTATCCATTTATTGGCGTATACTATTGCTACCTGTTGGGTGAATCATTGGTTATTTGTAGCGATAAAAATGTTTACCAAAATTACTCATTTTGATTAAGTTAGAAATCTATGGCATGATAGCTTTGGTAATTTGAACTACCACTACTTACAAAAACTTAGCATGGTTACAAGGTTACTTCTATTCATTTTTTGACAAGGTATCCAATATGTGTTCTTGGTAAACATAAAAGAAAGTATGAAAAACGAAAAGAGTGGAGGATTTTCATATTCTAGAGTTGGTTCACAATGATTCTTTGTTCCATTTCTCAAACCTTTTTTAGAACAAGGAAAAAATATTTATTAATTTCATTGAGACTTCTTACTTTACTTGGATTTAATTTCTTCAGTAGAAGGTACAAGTCTTTGAGACCTTTTAGGATTTCAAAGCACTTGTAGAGAAATAATCTAGGAAATACATTAGAATATTTTCTGATTTATAGAGGATTGATGTGTAGCATAAAAAATTGTATAATCCTTAGAAAAATAAATTAATAAAATATAAGAATAGATCTTTGAAGGAAATGGTGAATTTTATGGTCCACTCTAGATCCCTTGCACCACAATTTGGGGTAGAGACCTAACTATGTGGACTATATATAGAATTGAGTTCCTCATAAATCCTTGAAAGGAGTTACTTCTTTTAAATCTTGGAGCACTAAGAAACCCATAATGAAATATTTTATGGTCTTTAGATATCTATGATGGGCCCACATTCTTGTAGAGAAAAAAATGTTTGTGGATCCTCAAAGCATGCCTTAAAGCTTTGTGGGTTATCTATATGGTATAAAGGGATATCAAATCCTTTATTTAGTTACTTATGAGATTTTTATTAAGAAGAGTGTTCACTTTGAGGAGGAATCTTTAATTCCAACTTTAACACTTCTCATTCTTTAGTTACTTGGGGTACACTTGGTACAAATGATAGTTCATCAAATGAGGTAGATCCATAAGAGCACAATTTTATGATGAGGATTCATCTTCCTCTACTTGAGATGATGAGGATAATGATGAGGATCCTCCTCCCTTCTCTCATAGTCATCATTATGAGGGTGTATAATCTCCTCATGATTCTCCCATTTTTGGTTTGCTATGGGTTATATAAGCTTTACAATTTGCAAGTGATTGGGTCATATATCCTCTAAACACTAGGAATACTTAGTCATGTTGCTCTAGGTGAATATAGTGAATTTAGAATAAAACTATAATTTTAAAAATAATAATATTAAATTCTTATTCTTAAACCACACAAATCTCTTATCAAGCTTGATTTGGATTTGTTTCTTCAATAAAGATTGTAGATGCTCAGTTATTATACATAACCTTCAATAACATGATAAAATGATTTAAATGCTTAGAAATTAATTAGATATTTTTCAGAGAGCTCTTTTAATTCTTATTTGTATATTTTTAGGTGAAAATATAGAGGACTAAAGACTTGATATAGAGTTAACTAGTTCACTCGATTGATTGATTAGTCTATTGGTATTTCCAAATGATTGCCTGAAACCTCTCTGAAATTTTGCCATGTTTTATGATTAAGGGTTTCAGGTAGTTGGCCAACAAATAGGGAAATCAATTCCCTCTATAAAACCTAGGTGGGTTTCCCTTATGATATCATTTCATAATATATATGCCATTATAGAGATGATATCAAATAGTATCAAAAGATGGTGCAATAAATTCTAATGGATACTAGATAAGAAGATAAATATCATATAGATTATGATTAAAGGTTTAAAAAATACGACAAAGAATTATCCTTCAAGATTTTAAATTTATGTATGAGAAAATTACAATAAATTAAAATAACTTATGAATAGATTTGATATTTAAAAATTTTATATGGTGTTCTGCAAACTAAAAAGCAAAACCTAACTTGATTGGTACCTGTCAAATATTACAAAGTCGTAGAATCACATAACATCTCTTCACAAAATTTTAATATATCTTGAGATTCAATAAAATGTTATTATCTTGTAATAACTTGACTAGATAAGGGCTCACAACATTATCCTACTTAATAATCCATTCATATTTACACAATATATTTTGTATTTTAATGAAATAAATTATTCTATTACTTAAATAGATGCAATCAACAAAATACATAATACAAAAATTTGTATTGATGAATCTAATAATACTTGATTATTTTATTCATGAATAATATTATCTTATAAAGCTAGAGACGATGACATATTATAAGCATGTATTCATATATGCTTCGATAAAAAATACATCATTGTTACAGAGAAAAATGCTTACAGACCTTGACACTAGAAACCCTAATCACACTTTACAAGCTAGAAGAATTTTCAAATGTACAATTCTCGGACCCTTGATAATGATACAATATCCTTCATAAATAAGAAGAATAATTATACATGCTTAAGGAGAAAAAATGGTACTTGTTCCTCTTGACAACAAAAATCTATTACAAGCTAGACAATTCAACAAACTAACAATAGAACATATTCATTTCTCAAAAAAGAAACAAGATAATAATTCCTAATGTCATTTTAAAAGATAAACTTGCCCAAACTATTGATGAAGACAAAAATAAAATTTTGACACATCTATAGCTATCTATAACCTTAGAGGATTTTAATGAAGAAAAAATTGATGACCAAATTGAGCTAGCAATCTAATTTATTCCTGATATTTTTAAACCCATGAAGCATACATCTCCTTTAATGGCCAATTGAAGTCCAATATTTTGGCTACTTAATTCACATGTGCTATGAATTTTGCATCTTTAAAAACTTTGGTCTATCTAATGAAAAAAGCCAAAGTGGACTCCAACATTAGTAATAAATATCTATGACGCTATTTATCACGGTTGAATTTGGTTCATTATTTGCAAACATGGAAGCATATAGAGGAGAAAAATATGTTATTAAAATATGATTTCCACTTATCAAATGCTTTGATTTGTTCATCTTCATCCAAAATGTTAGGCATATGATGTCCATTCCAACTCTTTGAAAGAATTTAATTTGTTCTTGAGTTGGATATCTAACTTGAACTGAAATGTAGATACTTCATTTAATAGCCCAAGATGTTCAAATGCATTTATTATCTCACCAAGGACATTACAACTAAATTTACATTTCTTTTAAATTAACTCCGTGGATGCCACCTTGGGTATCCAAGTACTCAATATCTCTTCTAACCTCTCCTTATGCTACATGTAGCGGGTGTGAGCTTTTCTCAAATTGTTATACCTAGCTTATGTGCCTTCTAATTTATGAAGGATGCATGATAATCTATGAACTAATATATCATCAAACAAATTTACCATCTTTTTATTGAATCATTTTTTCCTTTAACCCTTTTATTTTCCTCACTAGTGCCTTTTTATCCTGCATTGAGGTATCCACTAAGCTTGATTATGGAGTAGAGGATTCTAGAATAATGCTTGGTGGAGAGAGAATAAGTGACTTTACCTTGTTATATTCTTGAAAAGACTTAATATGATCCTTTTGAAGCTTGTCATAATTAACTTGAAACTTATAATATTGCTATAAGGATTCAACTATGTAGTTTTATGAGTCAAACTCATTGACCCATGTTTCATGAGTAGTAGTTCACAATAACCCATATCTCATGATAATGAATGGTCCACTTAACACTCATTGCATCTAGGTGATGCTCACAGAGGTGAAGCATTGGGCCTTCCCAGGAGGTCACCCATCCCAGTACTACTCCAACTCAAGTGCACTTAACCACAAATTTTTCCCCAAGGTTAAGTCCACTTAGCTTGCAACCCCATTTGTAAAAAATTCAGCAAGTGTTATGCCTTATGAACCATTCATTATAGAGCCCCTTTAGCTCATCAATTGATAAGGAGGTATTTTTCACATGTCAAATTGTGATATTGCTATCAAGATTCAACTGTGTAGTTTTACAAGTCAAACTCATTGACCCATGTTTCATGAGTAGTGGTTCACAAGAACCCATCTCTCATTATAATGAATGGTCCACTTAGCACTCATTGCATCTAGGTGATGCTCACAGAGGTGAAGCATTGGGCCTTCTCGAGAGGTCACCCATCCTAGTACTACTCTAGCTTAAGTGCGCTTAACCACAATTTTTTCCCCAAGGTTAAGCCCACTTAGCTTGTAACCCCATTTGAAAAACCTTCAACAAGTGTTATTCCTTATGAACCATTCATTATAGAGCCCCTTTAGCTCATCAATTGATAAGTAGGAGCTATTTTCCATAAGGTGTCAAATTGTGATATTGCTATCAAGATTCAATTGTGTAGTTTTATGAGTCAAACTCATTGACCCATGTTTCATGAGTAGTGGTTCTCATTATAGAGCCCCTTTAGCTCATCAGTTGATAAGTAGGAGGTATTTTCCACAATGTGTCAAATTGTGATATTACTATTAGGATGCAATTATGTAGTTTTACAAGTCAAACTCATTGACCCATGTTTCACGAGTAGTGGTTCACAAGAACCCATCTCTCACGATAATGAATGGTCCACTTAGCACTTATTGTATCTAGGTGATGCTCACAAAGGTGAAGCACTAGGCCTTCCCGAGAGGTCACCCATCTCAGTACTACTCTAGCTCAAGTACGCTTAACCACGAAGTTTTCCCCAAGGTTAAGCCCACTTAATTTGCAACCCCATTTACAAAACATTGAACAAGTGTTATTCCTTATGAACCATTCATTATAGAGTCCTTTTAGTTCATCAATTGATAAGTAGGAGGTATTTTCCACAATGTGTCAAATTGTGATATTGCTATCAGGATCTAACTATGTAGTTTTACGAGTCAAACTCATTGAACCATGTTTCATGAGTAGTGGTTCACAAGAACCCACCTCTCATGATAATGAATGGTCCACTTAGCACTCGTTGCATCTAGGTGATGCTCACAGAGGTGAAGCATTGGGCCTTCTTGGGAGGTCACCCATCCTAGTACTACTCCAACTCAAGTGCGCTTAACCATGAAGTTTTCCCCAAGGTTAAGCCCACTTAGCTTGGAGTAGTACTGAGATGGGTGACCTCCCGGAAGGGATCAACGCTTCACCTCTATGAGCATCACCTAGATACAATGAGTGCTAAGTGGATCATTCATTATCATGAGATACAGGTTCTTTGAATCACTACTCATGAAACATGGGTGAATGAGTTTGACTCGTAAAACTATATATTTGAATCCTGATAGCAATATTACAATTTGACACGTTGTGGAAAATACCTCCTACTTATCACTTGGTGAGATAAAAGGGCTCTATAATGAATGGTTCATAAGGCATAACACTTGTTGAAGGTTTTGCAAATGGGGTTACAAGCTAAGTGGGATTAACCTTGGGGAAAATTTTATGGTCAAGCGCACTTGAGTTGGAGTAGTACTGGGATGGGTGACTTCCTAGGAAGACCCAATGCTTCACCTTTGTGAGCATCACCTAGACTCAATGAGTGCTAAGTGGACCATTCATTATCATGAGAGATGGGTTCTTGTGAACCACTACTCATGAAACAGGGTCAATGATTTTGACTCATAAAACTACATAGTTGAATCATGATAACAATATCACAATTTGACACGTTATGAAAAATACCTCCTACTTATCAATTGGTGAGATAAATGGGCTCTATAATGAATGGTTCATAAGGCATAACACTCGCTAAAGTTTCTGCAAATGGGGTTGCAAGCTAAGTGGGCTTAACCTTGGGGAAAGCTTTGTGGTTAAGCGCACCTAAGCTAGAGTAGTACTGGGATGGGTGACCTCCTGAGAAGGCCCAGTTCTTCACCTTTGCAAGCATCACCTAGATGCAATGAGTGCTAAGTGGGCCATTCATTATCATGAGATATGAGTTATTGTGAATCACTACTCATGAAACATGGGTTAATGAGTTTGACACATAAAACTACACAGTTGAATCCTAATAGCAATATCACAATTTGACATGTGGAAAATACCTCCTACTTATCAATTGATGAGCTAAAGGGTCTGTATAATGAATGGTTCATAAGGCATACCACTTGCTGAAGGTTTTTGAAATGGGGTTGCAAGCTAAGTGGGATTAACCTTGGGGAAAACTTAATGGTTGAGCACAGTTGAGCTGGAGTAGTCCTAGGATGGGTGACCTCCTAGGAAGGCCTTGTGCTTCACCTTTGTGAGTATCACCTAGATTCAATGAGTGCTAATTGGACCATTCATTACCATGAGATATGAGATCTTGTGAACCACTACTCATGAAACATGGATCAATGAGTTTGACTAGTAAAACTACATAGTTGAATCCTGATAGCAATATCATAATTTGACACATGAAAAATGCCTCCTACTTATCAACTGATGAGCTAAAGGGGCTCTATAATGAATGGTTCATAAGGCATAACATTTGCTGAAGGTTTTGCAGATGGGGTTGCAAACCAAGTGGGCTTAACCTTGGGGATAACTTCGTGGTTAAGCACACTTGAGTTGGAGTAGTACTGGGATGGGTGACCTCCTAGGAAGGCCCAATGCTTCACCTCTATGAGCATCACCTATATGGAATGAGTGCTAAGTGGACCATTCATTATCAAGAGAGATGGGTTCTTATGAACCACTACTCATGAAACATGGTTCAATGAGTTCGACTCATAAAACTACACAGTTGAATCCTGATAGCAATATGACAATTTGAAACATTGTGGAAAATACCTCCTACTTATCAACTTGTAATTTATTTTTTGCAACTTCACTAAACAATGTTGTACTTACTAGTAATGATGTAGCTTGAAGTGTAGTGGTATTTTCTAGCCTTCTAACAATGATATTTCTAACAAGTTATCTGATATTATGTGTAACTTGGGGATTTTGAGTCTCTAGATAAATTGCCACTATTGTTAGAGTTTCAAACTTTATACTAAATCCAAAACCAAAATATAAATCCTTTGCTTGATCCTCAAATGTCATTACTTCTTCATTTGTGTGTTTCATTCTAATGGTATCTAGTATAATGGAAGAGGTTATGCCCCATCTTGGTAATATTAAGCATCTACTATCTTGCATAATTCTTCTTCCTTCTTCAGGAGAAATGTTGTTTACATGAAAGTCAACCTCCTTTGGGACCTCTTTGGTTATTTTTTGCATCTCTTCCTCTATGGCTTCTTTCCCTTGCTTGTTCATTTTTCTAAGGAATGATTTCATCTTATTTTTTATCAACAAGTCCTTGAATTACTTGGACTTCATAAATTTGTCATCTGAAAGGAATTCAATGTAGGCTGAACCTCTTACATCATTTATTGTATTAATATTTATCAACATCCTATCTTTATGGGGATTATCTATGTGGACTTTTGGTGGTGATGCAAGGATATGATCTACATCAAAATCTAACATGTTGCATAATCTATAGAATAGTCTACCAAGGGTTTGAAACCTCTTGGTTTCTATGGGGAAACCACCCTAGGAGCACTTGATGTTTTTGAAATATTAGTTGGAGGAATGGCTTGCTCAATATCCTCTTCTCTAACTATCCGTTGAGGTTTTGCAGGGACTCTACGAGCAAGATTATCCGCATTGTCAAGCATGGTTTGTATTATGACAATGAGATCTTCAATTTATTTGTAAGCTCTTAGATAATTGGGTTAGCATTTTTTCTTTTCTCTTCCCCTTTTATAATTGTCACCTATGCAATCTTTCTCCTTTGCACCTTTGTATCTGAGTTTGTATTTCTAATTATGTCTTCAACCTTGTCAAACTAACAGTAGAAATGTGCCCTTCTATCTCTCTCCCTAACTTGGTTAATGAAGTGCTTTGGATCATCATTTCTCTTTTTATAAAATTTCATCTTGTAAGGTTGTAGCAGAGGATAAATCAATTCTATTCCCTCTTTAGTAGTAGTCATAAGATCATCAAATATAATTGTGGGTGTCAATAGTGATCCTGTCTTGTTTGCGCTTAAATGAGATTTATCACTTTCATTCAATTTCCACATTATTTCTAAGATTTTTTTTTAGGCACAATCATGTGAAGGATGTGAGGTTGCACTTGAGCTCCATATATTCTAATGACTATTGCGTTTGAGTGGAGAAACTAGTCTCCCCAATTATGATCAATATCAACCTTAGGAGTTCTTTCCTTAGATCTCAAAAAATTCATCGCCCTTTCTGACAATCTTGTTATGCTCTTGAATCCCAAAATTTCCATTACTAATTGTACAAAAAATCATTCAAATATAATATAATTTGATGTTGTCCAGATAATGCATGCCCCATATGTATGTTCATCCTTGGACCGCTAGTGGCAATCCCTCAACATCTTGGAATTTCAACCACATAGCAGAGCTCCAGATGGGTTGTCCACTATATAATATAATGTGGTAAACAAGGGAATATCTTTTAAAATATATAACTCTATTGCATGTATTAATTTCCATTAAGCTCTTTTGAATCCCCTCTATAACAAATGAGGAAAAAAAATACTCAAATTCTTGTTTCGAATGTCAATTGTCATCATCATATACAATGGTATTTCCAATGCCTTAAAATCTATCCCAATGACTTTGCAAAGTGTAAAGTAATTGTTCACAAATTAGTCTTCAAATATGTCATACTTGAATGGTTCTATTTCATCTCTGGTAAACCCCACAAGTCTTTTTTTTTATCTTTGATTTTGTTATAAGGTAACCACATTACTTGGTAATTATGTTTATCCCTTGAATTTTATTTACACAGTGAATCAACATATATTTGAATTTTTTTTTTGTTAATCTCATGTTAAACACCTCACAGATAAAATTCCTATCCAATCTGGTTAGCACACCACCCTTGTTATTTAAAATTGTCCTAGAATTAGCATCATAATGCCTAGAAATGAACTTTACCAAATCTACATTGACAAGCACATTAGGCACTACTAGCTCACCTAAATCCAAATTCCAAATGTTTGAAATAGGCCTAGTAGCATTATATCTCTTGTAACCCTATTTGGAGTAGAATGGCTCTATCTCTAAGTGCCTCGACGCTATCAATTAATCTATTTGAAAGAATCCCAGACCCTTGTGCATGTTTTTGATTTCTTTGATGAATCTGGAAGTTGACTAATGCTATCCTCCTCTGACTCCCATTTCATTTTACCATCTTGAGATGGTGTTAAACTCATTTTAAGATTTTAATATAAAATTAAGATTTATAACTAAATCATATTTAAGTTCTAATTTCTCAACAAAATTATTCACATTTCTTATAAAACCCTAGAAAACCTTCTTTACAAATCACCATCAATGAGAATTTTGACTTATCCATTTTAGCTCAAAAAAACCCTAACTTTTATCTCATATGCATGAATAATAGTATTAAGTCATGCATATCATCAATATGGTAGAAAACCATCACTTATGTAGTTATGGATTGAACTAGAAAAGTCTATGAATTCTCCTTAGCCATTTTCCATGCTTGAATATTAGCCATTGATTTTTGTGGGCACTCTAGTAATCAAGAGTGAACACACATTCCTTGCTTAGAGCAAGTTTATTTTGAAAATTCCTTTACCGAGTTGGTTATGAAGGTCATGGACACTACAATAAGAATTATTGGCCAGTGTAAAGTGGCCTCCAATTCATGGGTTTGACCCCAAATTCATCATCAAGCTCTTAAATGGAGCTACTAAGTCTCCTCTATCTTTATAGGGTGATGCCACGTGCCCTCCCAGGGCAACATAAAAAATGTGCCACAATGCAAATAAGCCACATATATCCCAATCATTTTTTTCAACATTAATCTTTGCTTTATTTTTATAAGTGGGCCCATGCTAAGTGTACACCACATGTCCTTTAGTGCATAAATGCATCTTTAAATTATTTACCTTTTATGAAGCCAAAGAGATACGCTCAACTAAAATTATGCCATATGTATTTGATTTGACCGTAAAGCAAGATTTGGGGATGACGTGGCAAGTGAGCACATAAGTAAAGCCTTGAAGAGATCACCTCTTTATGAAACATTTGTGCTACCAACCAAATGATGGCACATCATCACCTTTGGGAATATACATAAGAAAAAATAGTGACATACAACTGAATACATGTGGCCATGAATGCAACTTCTAACTTTGAGAAAATGTGCTATGCACTAAAAGTAAAGGCTAAGTCGATTGCTAGGTAAAGAGGGTCAATCAATGAAGGTTCCCGAAGGCCTCAAAGACATGACTTAAAAGTTATTGTATGCCAAACAAGTCACTAAGAAGATAGAAAAAGTGATAAACCCAAGAGAAAGTGAATTGATATGGTTTAGGGTTTAAGCCCAAAATGTTAAGTTTAGTAGAATTTTATAAATAAAACATATTTTTTATTAGTGCCAAGAATGGTTCTAGTTTGGAGACACATGTTTGAGAAAAGAATGGAGAGATTCCAGAGGACTCTCAAAAGTAGATTAGACAAAAAAAAAAAAAAAAATCAAACGAAAACACACAAAGAAAAAGAAGGAAAATCTATACAAGTATACATTTGTGCATTGAAGATGAAGGCCATACTTTATGAAAAATGTTTTCAAGAATTATCCATGCACTGACCATTCTTGTAACTCCCCATTTGTATCTTCCAAAAAAAATAATTTTCTCTGAGTGTTACTAATTGCATATGGACCTATCCACAATAGATCAAATTTTCCATGTTTTCCCTTATCCTAGAATCTTGCATTCCACATTAAGACAAGATCATTAACCTAAAATTTTATGTCAGAAGATTTCTTATCCAACAAATATTTAACTTCTTGTTGCCTCCTTATATTTATAGCTTGAGCCTGTCTTCTAGTTTCACCCAATTTAGTCAACTAGTTGATTATGTAAATCATAACATCTAAAGCATCATCATCAAATTCTTGAATAAATTTATAAACAAACAAAAAAATTGCTCACACAAAACTTGACATCCATGCTATATACCAGTTCTTATGGTAACCTTTCAGTGGATTTTTTGATTATCATTCTGTTAGTTTGTAAAATTGATTTCAACTTCGAATCCCAAGATTTTTTATTCTTTCATGTTATTCTCTTGATTATTTTCAATAATCTCTTATTATTGGATTCTTCTTGTCCATTCCTTTATGGATGGTAAGGAGAAGAATAAGACAAATTAATTCCATAATTAGAACAAAAACTAGTAAATTCTTCTAATTAGCTAGCTTGCTTGGGATGCCAAATCTAGTGACAATGTGTTCTATTAGAAAATAAAAAAACCACTTTACTAGTAGCCTTCCTAGTGGGGATTGCCTTAATCCATTTAATAAAGTAATATGTAGCAACTAAAATCCATTTATATCCTCCACTAGATTTTTTTGTGACCTCACCAATAAAATTGATGCCCCATTGTTGAAATGGAGCTTCCACATTCATAGGCCTCAAAGGCAATGCTCCAGAGATTTCAATTTACTGGAGAATCTCTAACATGCATCACATTCCTTGAAAAAATTATGAGTATCATCAAATAGAGTAGGCCATCAATAACCTGCTTTGAGTATTTTATGAGTTGCTATCCTAACCATATAGTGACCTCCATAATTTCCACTATACATTCCAATTAACACATTGGAAGCTTTATTTTCATCTAAACTATTTGATTGGGAAAAGGGATCTAGGGTATAAATCACACTCTTACCAATTGTTTGGTTGATTAAAGGTGATCACAATGCCCAATTGACTACAAACCCTTATGCAAGAGCCAAAATGGTAGATCAAAGCTTTAATCCAGTGTTTTTGATAATGTGACGTTGATGTTGGTGGATTTGGATGATTGTTAATTGAATATTTTTTAGGATGTAAAAATATAACTATGTAAAACTATGAAAGTGCAACAATCTATTATGATTTATGAGAAACTAAATGCAACAAGACAAAAGATAAACCCAAAAAGGCATAGAGAAAACACAAAGGCACCTAATGTGAAAATCCAGGTCTGAAAAGGCCAGTCCAGGGCATGGTGTGCCCCAGACTGAGCTCCTACTTTTTAAGATTTGATTGCACAGGCCTGTGGTCACTAGTCTATAAATTTTATCCTCTTGGAGTTGCTATCAAAACTTCCTCTATTGATGATAAAATACAAATTTCGTGACTTGACAACTTGTAGGGTTCGTATGCATGAATGAACAAATAGCCTTCAATCTTCCTCCAATTCAATTCAGGTCTGTAACTTGTGCCATATAGGGGCTTTTTTAAGTCAAAACTTGTGTTGGTATTCCTACCCCTCAATAGTAAATTATAATATAAAAGAGAGCTTATCCTTGGTTGGATAAAGGCTAATGTTAAACAAGAAATGAATTGACAACTTGCTACAAATTACCACTCAAATATGATCTCCTTGATGGACTGAAGTCACACTTAGAACCTTCAAGGATCAATTGTTGCTTGACTCAAATTGATTTGAAAACCTACAAGTGTTAGTTCTCACAAAAAAAATACATGTAAAACATGAATAAAAATTACATAACACATGACATGATGCTCGAATGATGAAATATTGCAAAAATATTGATAATTCTACCCTTGATTACTAAATTTTCTTAATGAATTTCCTTGTGTGCTTCTAGGTCTCATTAGGATTTCAAATGATAAAATGGTTAGTATTTATATTAAATTCTTCTAATTCCCAAAAATCAATGCTAATAACCAAAAATTGAAATTGGAAATTCAAATAATAAATTATCGACACTGACATATTCAAATTTGGAGCCAAAAGAGGTGGTCTAGGGCATGGTGTGCCCTAAACTAGATCCAACCTTTTCAGTGTTAAAGTGTTGAGAGAAACATTAAATGCATAATTTCATTTCCATGTTTGATTTTTTGAAGATGCTTTAAAAATGGGTAATTAATGCATAATTAGGTCCAAGCACATAGTGGGAGAAAAACCTAGTGTGAAATTGTCAAGGGTGATAATTTTTGATGCTACATTTAGCCCCCACTTTAATGAGAGTATGAACTTATGCTTTGAATCACACTAAAGTATGCATACGTCAAAAGGGGTTCAATTATCCACATATTGAAGAGATAAGATGACATTGAATCTAGGGGATGCACTAACCCCTAGGATTCAAGATTCTATGGAAAGACAAGATAAGGACAAAGGAATGCACATGTATGAGATGCAATGCAACATGAAAAACATGAAGCATACACGACGAAGGCACACAACATAACATAACACAAGCATAACATAAAATACAAAGGTAAAATGCAAACATACATAATGCAAACATGCATAGGGGGTACATGACAATAAAAAACTAGCAAGCTTCACAAAAATATTACTAAGATCCATACCCAAGGAATTCATGAGTCATAGGCTAAAAAAGTCCGATATTTGTTAGGTGAACCATAAACTAAAGCACCATAGGCTAGTGAAGTATGATATTCACTAGGTGAGCTTTCTGAAAGTAGTAAATGAGAAACACACACGGGCTACTGAGGACTGGTTTTCACTAGGTTTGATCCCATCTCAACCATAGCAAGAGTTATAGTCCCAATAACTCCGATAAGGCGCTACATAAAATGATCAAAATTCAAGGCCAAAACATCACTAAGTCTAATGCATGTGAACAAAGTGAAGCACATAAATGGAATGCATTCCCCCACCTTAAAGTAATTGCTAACACCAACTGTGAGCAATTACCTTTAAGGTAGAGTAAGACAATAAATAAAACATGAAAAACAAAGGCCATGAGGGCTTATTGGAAAACCTTATGCCAATGATATGTTCAAAATAGAGATAACTCATGGCAAGGGGTTTCCCCCAAGATAAAGTCACAAAACAAGATAAAAGATGTCACATAAGAGATCCATTGATCTAAGGCCAATATAGACCTTTGATAGTATATACCATAATTATGCTCGAAATTGACATCATTCCCCTAGATACTCATGGAACTACGAACACGATGGAAGAAAGACACATAGAGATGACAATTTTTTTTTGGGTCAACATGGAAGAGACCTAAATATATCATTGCCTTGCATTGTCCCTAAAAGGAAAACAAAAGACACCAATAAATGTTTATGACCTAAAGAAGAATGGAGATACAAATAGATGGATGTTTATGATAGACTCATTTCCTTTGTATCCTTATGTCAACAAGAACAGTAAGGGTCATTCAAAGAAAACTAACAAACTATTGATACTTTTATTTTAGAGCCAAATTTTATTGAAGATGTTATTTCTTTTGTTTTTTAAAAGGATAAAAATGGCAATGTTGTGGCTTGCAAGTGAAAAGGTTAAGCAAAATGGTAAGGTGAAAATATTTGACCAAGTCTTTTTTGGGCCCCAAGAAGAGAATAGTTTTCAATTTTGCTTCACCCACATAGCATGAAGAAGCATTAGGGTTTTAGGTAAGTGGTATTGAAGGAAACTCAAAGAAAAAAGGATGCACTAGATATATATTGACCCATGTTACAACATGGTAATAAGAGATTAAGAGGCACGTTGCAACACTACAAAGAGGAGCATGTCACGTTGAGGAGAAGAGAATGGTTTTAGGGACTCATGATACCTCTCTCCCATGTGTTCAAGGGTATTTAATATTTAGATTCTATGTAGTTACAACTCAACACCTCATTTGGTATGTTATGGAAGCTTTGACACAATATACATGATTTTGTTTAGTTATTATTGATGCATATTTATGTGATTTTACATATAAATCCTTAATTTTATGTCTCATTTTAGCACCTTTAGGCATAATATATATAATTTGTGTAGATGTAAGTTTTGTAACTAATGTAAACAATCATTAGCTATAAAAACACTTCATTTTCCTCCTAAAACTATGAACACTCAAACCTTCTTATGAAATATTGATGCATGAATATATAAAAAAACTTGAGTTGTGCATGGACTAGTTGAATCATTAATTATTGTGTGTCAAAACAATAATATAGGTCTTAGCAACACTTTGGCGCATCACCTCCATAGGATTTAGGTATATTCTATGTCATTTATCTACCCTTTATTCAAGAAAATAACAATAGTTTAAGATTAGCTTAGGTGATAAACCAAGGGAACCAACCTTATCTAGAGGTTGATTTTTGATGATCAAATTCTACACTTTAAGAGATATTCCCATGTTTCATTGGATGGATAAGTTGAGTACTTATTAAGGGTGCACATCCTAGTGATAATGATAATCATATGATACATGCTCCTTCATAAATAGGAAGAATAAGCACATAGGCTTAAGGAGAAAAAATGACACTTGACCCTCTTGACAACAAAAAATTGTTACAAGCCAAGCACAAAAAACTAACAATAGGAAAAATTCCTTTCTTGGAAGAGATAAAAGAGAACATTTCTTGAAGTTGTTTGAAAATATTAACTTGATGTAATTGCTAATGAAGACAAAAGAGAAGTTTGACACCTCTACAACTACCTATAATCTTAAAGGATTTTGATGAAGATAAAATTGATGGCCAATTTGAGCTGAAAATTTGATTTATTCCTAATATTTTTCCACCCATGAAGCATACAACTCCTTTTATGGCCAACTAAAATCCAATACTTTGACATTTTTATTCACATGTTCTATGAATTTTGCACCTAATAAACCTCTAGTCTCTCTAATGAAAACATCCAAAGTGGAATCCAATCTTAGTAATTTATCTATGATGCTATTTATCATGGTTGAATTTAGTTCATTATTTGCAAACATGGAAGCATAGAAAGGAGGATTTTTTTAAATAAAATCTAATTTCCATTTATCGAATGCTATGATGTTGGAGTTAACAATGGAAGATGCTATTCCACCAAACAAGGATTGCAATATGATACAATATGATCAATGCAATACTATACAATGCTATATGCCAAATTAACAAATATGCTAGAGATGCCTTGCTTATAAAGGCAAGGATAAGAGATAGGATAAGACAAGATCATGACAAGTGTCTTAATCCTATCACATGAGACAACTAACTCATAACTACCTAGGAAAGTGGAAATTCTAGATAAGACAACTAATACTTATCTAGATATGACAACTAATATCCTAAGTAAACTTAACATGTGAATTAAGTCCCCTAAGTCCCTAGTAAAGGAATAAACTAGGTACAAGACTTATTCACACCAACACCCCCTTAAGTGCAACTTAGGAAGGTACAAACCAATGCATAAGATGGGTCCCCAACTAGGCCTCGATGAGGAACCCATGTACAAAACAAAAAACTCTGAAAGGAGAAAAACCTATGGGAGAAAACTCCTCTCCAAAAGAGAGAAAGAAACAAAGAAAACTAATGAAGGAAGGAGGACTCCTCAAGACCCCCCAAGGACAACTTCCTTCACCCCAAGCATCGATCGCAACTGAAGATAACGAGGCAATGCCAAAGGTTTAGTGAAGATGTTGCAACCTGTTGATCTGTAGGCAAATACTCCAAGCTGAGAACACCATCCTGGATGAGCTGCCGATGAAGTGCATGTGGATCTCAATATGCTTAGTCCGCTGATGCTCCAATGGGTTGCGAGAAATATGAATGGCACTGATTGTCACACCAAAGAGTAGTGGGAGGGAAGGGAACCGAACTCAGCCATCAAATGTCGAAGCCACAAACCTCCTGACTAGCCAACACGCACCTCGATACTCTCTGCCGATGATAATGCAATAGCAGTTTGCTTCTTGCATGACCATGCAATCGGACCAGAACCAAGGCAAAAGACAAAGCCAGAAGTAGACTTCTGATCATTGACATCACCAGCCCAATCTGAGTCAGTGAAGCCCACAATCTGAGATGCACCTGAAGTGTAGTGAATGCCAAAATGAGTAGTGCCCTGAATGTATCTCAAGATATGCTTGGCGGCCTTCCAATGACTCTCATGAGGCTCCTGTGAGAAGCGAGAGACAAGTCCAACCGCAAAGGAAATATCAGGACGACTATGTGTCAAGTACAAAAGACTGCCAACCAACTGCCGATACAAGGTAGGATCAACTGTAGGAGTAGTGCAACTGGAAGACAGTACAACACCTGACTGGAATGGAGTAGGGGCAGGCTTGCAATCAGCCATGCCAAATCTCTGAAGCAAATCAAGAGCATACTTCTGCTGGAAAAGGAAGATCCCCTCAAAGTCTGATGAATCTGAAGACCAAGGAAGTAATGCAAAAGGCCAAGGTCGGTCATATCAAATCGCTCCATCAATGCTCGCTGTGTACTCTGAATCATGGAAGTAGAACTCCCTGTGAGAATCAAATCATCCACGAGCACAAAGATAAGTAGATCCTCTCCATGTCTCTGTGTATAAACTGTGGGAATGGCAACGAGTGTAGCCGGAAGCAAGCAAGAAACTATCCATCTTCTCATACCAAGCCCTAGGGGCTTGTTTGAGACCATACAATGAACGTCGAAGCCTGCAAACAAGTGAAGAGTCTTGCACAAAACCTGGTGGCTGCTCCATATAGATCTCCTCATGAAGATCCCCATGCAAGAAAGCACTCTTCACATCCATCTGATATACTGACCATCCCTGAGATGCAGCTATAGCAAGGACAAGGTGAATAGAATCCATCTTGGCAACATGAGCAAAGGTCTCGGAATAGTCAATCCCTTCAACCTGAGAAAACCCCTTTGCAACAAGATGAGCCTTGTACTTGTCAATGGAACCATCTGTTGCATACTTGGTATGATACACCCACTTGCATCGAACCAACTTTCTTCCCTTAGGAAGAGGCACAAGATCCCAAGTATGATTCTTCATCAAAGAAGAATACTCATCATCCATAGCACTATCCCACTCTGGAATACCTGAAGCATCTGAAAACTTCTGAGGATCATCTGAAACTACATGACTCAAAAGACTAATTCTAGAAGTCTGAGAACGAGTGCGGCGAGTGTCTGTGGGATCACCAACAAGAGGACTAGCCTCCTCAAGAGTAACTCGAGCCCATCATGGCCTAGTGGGTGAGTGAGGAGGAGGTTCATCAAGACCATCATCAAAATCTTCCTCAAGTAGCAAAGTATCATCAACTGAAGAAGACTGAGTAGGTTGTGATGAAGAAGAAGTTGTAGGAGGATCTGGCTGGGTGAAGGTCTCAGAAAATTGAACATCACATCGGAAATGAACCTCTCGTGTGTCAAGATCAAACAATCTGTATGCCTTCACATCCTCACAATAGCCAACAAAAATGTAACGCTGACTCTTCTTCTCCATGGATTTATGCCGACCATTCGGAATGAATGCCCAAGCCTCACTACCGAATACTCTGAAGAAGGAAACATTTGGCTTGCGATGAGACCAAGCCTCCTCAGGGGTCATATTTTGCACTGCCTTATGGGGCATATGATTCTGAATATAGTTGGCACAATTGATAGCTTCGGCCCAAAAAGCGGGAGCCATGGACCTAGACTGAATCATACAATTGGCCATTTCCCTGAGAGTCCTGTTCTTTCTCTCCGCCACACCATTCTGCTGAGGAGTGTAAGGAACTGTGTGCTGATGAAGAATACCATTCACACTGCAAAAATCCTGAAATGCCTGGTTGACATACTCCCCCCCATTATCTGTGCGTATCTGTCGAAGAGAAAAACCTGACTGCTTCTCCACAAATGTTTTAAAGGTCTTGAAGTTGGTGAAGACTTCACTCTTGAGCTTCAGAAAATAGACCCATGTCCGGTGGGAAAAATCATCAATGAATGTTAGCACATACTTTGCCCCTGAAAAAGAAGGAGTTGGGAATGACATAAGATCACTATGGACCAACTCAAGGGGTGTGGTTGCACGTGTAGCGTGACCCTTAGGAAAAGGATCTTGATGTTGCTTGCCAAGAACACATCCTTGACAAACACCATCTGTGCAAGTGATCTTTGGAAGACCAACCACTAAGTTATGTGCTTTCATTTGTTGAAGATATCTATAATTCAAGTGCCCAAATCTCTCATGCCAAAGCTTGCTCATTGAATCAGCATGAGCAACAAAACATGAACCTAATGTAGACTCAAATCCATCAAATCGATACAAATGATTCTCATGATCAACTACCCCTATTGCGACAACCTTCTCAGGATCTTGTAACTGTCTAATAGTCACATTTTGTGGAGAAAACTCAACTAACTTCCCATCTCCAGAATGAAAAATCTGATATATGGAAAGAAGATTCGCTGAAATATCAGGAACAAGTAAAACATCCTCAATGCACCCATCTAGCATTTGAACGGAGCCTGTCCCCAAAACTAGAATCTGTGAAGAGTTCCCAACTGCAATCTGAGAAGTAGAAGTATGAACTATGGAATCAAGAAGCTCACGTGAATTTGTCATGTGATGTGAGGCACCTGAATCAAGAATCCAACTATCTAAAGGTGAATGCATAGCTCGTGCAGAAAGAGCTTGCCCTTTGCCCATGGAAGAAGGCTTAGCTACTGAAATATTGTGCTTCTTCATAGCTTCCTCTAAGGCCTCTAATCTCTTAAAGCAATGAGATGCATCATGTCCAGTTTTGCCACAAAATGAACAAGGATCTCCGTTCTTTTTCTTGGTCTTGGAAGAAGAATCAGAGGTAGAAGAAGAAGGAGATTGAGTGGACTTCTGATTGTTCTTCGGCTTCGGTTTGGAGGGATTCTCACTACCAGAAGATGATTCTGCTTTGGGCTTCTTCTTGTTCTTTCCTTTACCCTTGGATGATTGAGCCATTAGAGCATGATTCTTAGAATTAGGTAAGGCATCCAACTGAATTAACTTGGCCTCCTCCCTAGTAAGACGCTCACAAAACAACTCAAATGTAGGCATTTTGTAATCTTTCCCTATTGCATCCATAGTTGAATAGAAAGTAGAAGAAAACACTTGATAAGGGCCCTTTAACTTAGACAGAATCAAGAAGATACATTCATCACTAGATACATCATGTCCACATCCTTTCAACTGTGACAAAATCATCTTGAATTGAGCAAGAAAATCCTGCATTGAAGGAAACGCATCTGGAGAGAGGGATTGAAGTTCTGCTTGAAGTTGCAAGGTTCTGAAATGATTTACTTTACCATACAATTCTTCAAGTTTGTCCCAAACATTCTTAGGTGTTTTGCACTCCGAAATATGAAACAATAGATTATCAGATACATGTAAGCCAATGAGCCCTTTTGCTTCATCCATTTTACATCTATGGACAAACTTTTCATAATCCCTTGTAAATTCAGGTTGTTCTGCATCTAACATTGGCCATAGACCCTTAGATTGTAACAACTGAGTCATTTTTAGCTTCCATGTATGATAATTATGTGGAGTGAGTGGTTCAATTTGCCTTAGATCCGCCATGAACACCAAAAGAAAATGACAATGTGGCACTTAAATTGTGCCTTTCACCCCCCCAGAATGTATTAAAAATGGATTTTGCAACCCCCCCAGCAAATTACAATGAACAAATTTTGCAATTTTACAAGTGACAAGCTCAAATCAACCGTTTATAACACACGGTGATTTTTACAATTTTTCAGAATAAGGAGCTTGCAAAGCTAAAAATAGAGGTTACAAACAGATTCCTTGCGATTTTCTGATCAATTTCAAAAAAAAGTTTGCCAAATTTTGACTTCGTTGGCAAAAGTTACATCAAGAACAAGTAATAAATGCACTTGTACCTTCAAGCTGAAAAATCTGGCAAAAAATGGCAAAATCTGGAAAATTCACCTGCACCACTGTGAAGTTCATCGAACCAGTTTTCTGACGATATCTCGTTTGCAAAAATCCGACTTCGTGGTGAAAAGTTATGCAAAAATGAAAAAAATGCCTATTTTAGGCACTCTGAAGGCTAAACAGGTGCAAAAATTAAGCCCTCGGGGGCTAACCGTCGGTCGTCAATGTGACCAGGCGCTGGGCTGTAGCAGAAAAAATCTGGGTGGTTATTTAACCGCTAGCAGTTTCGGCGGTCGTCGGCGGTTTAAGGTGGCGGTGGGGTTTAAACCGCCCGCCGGCGGTGTCGGCGGCGGCTACGGCGAAGCGGTGGCGGCTGGCGGACTGTCCGCTGGCGGTTACCGGCTCCCGTGGCTGTGTCGGGCTGCAGTGACGGTAAAAACCGCCCGCTGGCGGTTTTTAAGCCGCTGGCGGGTGTGTACCCGGCGGACAACAGTCCGCAGAAAGATATGCGGATTGTTTAAATCTGACAGCGCTTTATAAAGCGCTTTACAAATATTTTTTTTTAATTTTTCAAAAAAAATAACAATGCCGACCAGAAACAAATATAATAAATTTTTTTTTTGAAATTTTTTTTGACGACATCGTACCTGCGCGGGGGGCCGTACGGCTCCTCGGGTAAAAAATTTTTGCTCCGAAGACAACTTTTGTCGAATATAGGCAAAATATAGATCAAAAATCTCGGAAACGGCCACCCGGACGCAATGAAAGACTTCTTTTTGGCTCAAAGTGCACCTGTAAGAAGTTGTTCACCAGATCTGAGCTCGAAACCCTTCTTTGCCAAAGCTGCAAATGGTGACGAAGTTAAGTGAAACAAAAGCCAGATCTGACTTTTTCGAGCCTCCTGGACGCAATGGGACAGCCTAAAATGCTGCCACTATAGCCGAAAGCGCTGCAATCACCAGATCTCACAAAAAATGCAAGCATGCAATATAGGATACAAGAACTCAAAAAATGACAATAGAAATTGATGGAAACTCTCTAATAAAGAAATGGAAGGGGCTTGCCAGATTCAAAGCTTTGATACCATGTTGGAGTTAACAACCCAAGATCTTCAATCTGCAACGCCAAAGAACCTTCACAAGAGATAGAGAGAAGCAACAATGGAAGATGCTATTCCACCAAACAAGGATTGCAATATGATACAATATGATCAATGCAATACTATACAATGCTATATGCCAAATTAACAAATATGCTAGAGATGCCTTGCTTATAAAGGCAATGATAAGAGATAGGATAAGACAAGATCATGACAAGTGTCTTAATCCTATCACATGAGACAACTAACTCATAACTACCTAGGAAAGTGGAAATTCTAGATAAGACAACTAATACTTATCTAGATATGACAACTAATATCCTAAGTAAACTTAACATGTGAATTAAGTCCCCTAAGTCCCTAGTAAAGGAATAAACTAGGTACAAGACTTATTCACACCAACATATGATTCCTCCCTCTTCATCCAAAATTTTAAGCATCAATGCCCCTTCCAATTCTTCAGAAGAATTTAATTTGTTCTCAAGTTGGATATCCAACTTGACTTGAAATGTAGATACTTCATTTAATATCCCAAGAAGTTTAAAAGTATTTATTATCTCACCAAGGACACTAGGACTAAACTTTTATTTCTTGTAAATTAACTCCATGGATGTTGCTTTAGGGATCCAAGTACTCAATATCTCTTCTAACCTCTCCTTATGCTACATGTAGCTGGTGTGAGATTTTCTCAAATTATTATACTAGTCCACGTGTCTTCTAATATGACTGATGCATGATAATTTATACTAGTCCACATGTCTTCTTTTTCTAGCTTCTCTGCCTCTTTGGTTTGAATCAATTGTTCCTTTAACTCTTTTATTTTCCTTAATAGTGCTTCTTTATCCTATGTTGAGGTATCCACTGAGCTTTATTTTGGAATAGAGGATTCTAGAACAATGCTTGGTGGATGGGGAAGAAGTGACTTTACCTTGTTATATTTTTGAAACAGCTTAATATGATCCTTTTAGATCTTATCATAATCAACCTGCAATTTCTTTGTTGTAGTAGCACTAAAAAATGTTGTACTTACCAGTAATGATGCGGCTTGAGGTGTAGTGGTATCTTCTAGTCTTCTAACAATGATACTTCCAACAAGTTCTTTGATATTGTGTGCAACTTGGGGATTTTGAGTCTCTATAGCAATTACCCATATTGTTAGAGTTCCAAAATTTATACTAAATCCATATTCAAAATACAAATCCTTTGATTGATCCTTAAATTCCAGTACTTATTCAGTGATGTCTTGCCTTATAATACTATCCAATATAATGGTAGAGGCTATGCCACATCTTGGCAACAGTAAGCACCCACTATCTTGCATAATTCTTCTTCCTTTTTTAGGACTAATGTTGTTTACATGAAAGTAAACCTCCTTCAAAACCTCTTGGTTATTTTATGCATCCTCTATGGATTCTTCCCTTTTCTTGTTCAATTTTCTGAGAAATGAATCCATCTTATTTTTGATCAAAAAGTCCTTGAATTCCTTGGACTTTATAAATTTGTCATTTGAAAGGAATTTAGTGCATACCAAAGCTCCTACATAATTTATTATATTTTCTCCTGAATTAATGTTTATCAACATCCTATCTTGAGGGGGGTTATCTATGTGGACTCTTGGTGGTGATGCAAGGATCTAATTTACCTCATCAATATTTGACATGTTCTCCCTAATCTCTTCTATTTCCGCATAATCAATAGGATAATCTACCAAGGGTTTGACACCCCTTGGTTTCTATGGGGGAACCACCCTAGAAGCACTTGATGCTTTTGAAATAATAGTTAGAGGCATATGTTGATTAACCTCCTCTTCCCTTGGCCTCTCATCTTCTTTGACTAAACTTTAAGGTTTTGTAGGGATTCTAGGAGCAAGATTAGCCACATTTCCAAGCATGGTTTGTATTCTAACAATGGGATCTTCAATTTATTTGTAACCTTTTGGATAATCGGGGTTAACATTTTTATTTTCTCTTCTCCTTTTAGAATTGTCACCCATGCACTCTTTCTCCTTTTTACCTCTAAATCTGAGACTATATTTTTGATTGTCTTCAAACTTGTCAAACTCATGGTAGAAATGTGCCCTAGCAACTCTCTCCCTACCTTGGTTAATGAAGTGCTCTAGATCATAATTTCTTTTTTTATTAACTTTCATCCTATAAGGTTGTAGTAGAGGATAAATAAATTCTAATCCCTTAGTAGTATTCATAAAATTATCAAATACACTTTTGTGGGGGTCAACATTGATCCTTTCTTGTTCCCTTAAATAAAATTTATCACTTTCATTCAATTGCCATATTTTTTCTGAGAATATAATTTTTTTTAGGAACAATCATGGGAAGGATGTGAGGCTGCACTTGATCTCCATATATTCTAACATTATTGTTGTATTTGAGTGGAGAAACCAATCTCCCCAATTACGATCAATAGTAATCTTAGGAGTTCTTTCCTTAGGTCTCAAGAAAATCATTACCCTTTCTGACATTCTTGTTATGCTCTTGAATCCCAAATTTTCCATTACTAACTTTGGCAAACATCGTCAAATATAATCTAATTTTATGTTGGACAATGCATGCCCCATATGTGTGTCCATCCTTGGACCGATAGTGGCAATCCCTCAGCTTCTTGAAATTTCAACTACATAACATGGATCTAGATGGGTTTTCCACTATATTATAGAATGTGGCAAAGAAGGGAATACCATTTAAAATATATAATTTTTTTACATCTATCTTAATTTCCATCAAGCTCATATGAATCCCCTCTACAACAAATGATGCAAAATCAAAACTTCTATTCAAATTCTTGTTTTGAACATCAGTTGACATCATCATCATATGCATTGGTATTTGTGCCTTGCAATCTACACCCAAGACTTGATAGAGTGCAAAGTAAGTGTTCAAAAAGTAGTCTACAAATATGTTATAGTTGAATGGTTTTATTTCATCTCCAGTAAACCTCACAAGTCTTCTATTTTGATCTTTGATCTTGTGATTCAAGGTAATCACATTACTCAATAACTATGCTTATTCCTTGAGTATTATTTTCACAATGAATCAAAACATATTTAAATGTTTGCATTTAAGTTCAATTTGAACACCTCATAGATGAAATTCTTATCCAATCTAGTCAACACACCACCTTTATTATTTAAAATTATCCTTGAATTAGCATCATAATTCCTAGCAATGGCCTTTACCAAATCTGCATTGAAAAGCACATTAGGCACTACTAGCCCGCCTAAATCCAAATTCCAAATGTTTGAAATAGGATTAGTAGTATTGCATCTCCTATAACCATATTTGAATAATTCCCAACCTTGGAATAGAATGGTTGCATCTCTAAATGCATCAACTCTGTAAATTAATCTATCTAGAAGAATTCTAGTCCCTTGTGAATGTTTTGAATTCTTTGATGAACCTAAACATTGATTAATGATATCCTTGTCTAACCACCATTTCATTTTACCAACTTGGGACGTTGTTTAACTCATTTTAGTGTTTTAATATAGAATTAGGGTTTACAACTAAATCATATTTTGGTTATAATTTCTCAACAAAATTATTCATTTATTTCTTATAAAACCCTAATCACATCCTATAATGCATAAAACCTTCTTTAAAAATCACCAACAATGAGAATTTTGAATTACCTATTTTTAGCTTGCAAAAACCCTATTTTTTGTAGTCACAACCTCTTGAGTAGCTCAAACAGCTTAACCTTTTAATGCAGATAAATTTTAGTTCATATACATGAATAATTGATTGAAATTAAGTAATGTATATATCGTTAATATGGTTGAAAACAATAACTTTTGCATGTATGGTATGAATGAGTAAAGTCTGTGAATTCTCCTTAGCCATTTTTCATGTTTGAATACCAACCATTGATTTTGGTGAGAGCTCTTGTAATCAATAGTGAGTGTACATCCCTTGCTTAGCATAAGTTTCTTTTGAAAAATTCTTTACCAAGTTGTGATACAAAAGTCACAAGTGCTATAATAAGAATTAGCCACCTCTAAAGTGGCCTCCAAGTCATGGGGTTGGCCCCACATTCATTGTCAAGCTCTCAAATGGATGTACTAAGTCTCCTTTATCTTTATACGACGATGCCACATGTCTTCACAGTGCATCAACAAAAAATTGATATGTATTTATTTTTATAACTTGCACAAAATAAAAAAACATGCATTGCGATGAAAAAAATAAGCCATGCGTATTTCCCATTCACTTTTGTCACTAATTATCTCCACTTGATTTTTATAACTAGGCCACACTGAGTGTACACCACATTTTCTTATAGTGCATAAGCACATCTTTAAATTATTCACCTTTTATGAAGCCACACCAAGCCAAGGAGACACACTCAAGTAAAATGATGCCATATATTTTTTATTTGAACGTTTCATATAGACCCAAAGCAATATCCAAGGAAGAAACACAACAAGTGAGCACATAAGCACAACTTTGAAAAGATCACTTGATTATGAAACTACACAATAAGAAACATTTATACTACCAACCAAAAGATGACACATCATCATATGAGCTCACATAGGACAAAACAATGACATACAATTGAATACACATGGCTATATAACACATTGGCACAACTTCAAAATGTTTAGATTTTGAGAAAATATGCTATGAACTAAAAGTGCATGATAATATCATTCTGACATGTGTACACCAATTTGGAATACTTGTGGGCACCACTGGATGAGCATATACAAAGGAAAATTAAAAGATTATTTAACACATAGGCACAAAAGGCTAAGTTGGTTGCTAGGACAAGAGTACCGATCAATGAATGCTCACGAAGGCCTTAAAGGCTTGACTTAAAAAGTTATAACAAGCCAAAAAAGTAGCCAATAAGATGAAAAAAAGTAACAAACCCATGAGAAAGTGAATTTCTAGGGTTTAAGGTTTAAGCCTTAGAAGGTCAGATCTATAATTTTTTTACAACTAAACCCTAAAAGTTTTACTAGTGCCAACAATGGACCTAGTTTAGGGACGCATGCTTGAGCCTATTTTTGGTAATTAGAGTTAATCTTCTTATTGGTTGTATTTTTGCTCACTTATGTTTATATATAATCCACTCATCACTAATCTCTAATGATGGAGAGTGAATTCATTTTCTTTAATTTGCATAGATCTCTTGTATTAATATTAGTAAGTAGCTCTATTTTGTTATTTTGATTTTAGAAACATTTATAAAATAATTTTAATGTATCTTATTCACACTAGGTCTTCAATAATTTCTTTCTTATTTGCATAATCTAATATTGTGATTTAAAAAAGTATGTTAAATTTATTGATATGATTTATATGAGTGTAATACACACTTATAATTTAGTAGTAATTGAAGACTATAGTTGAATCTTCACTTTTAGTATTGTTACTACTCATTGTAAAGAAAATGGACCTCTAATTCTTCCTTTTGTATATATAGCATTGTCATGCTAGCAATATAGATTTGTTAATTTTTAATGCACATAGTGTGTTGCATGATGTTCTTTAAGTAATGTTTGATGCAATAATTTGTATTATGGTTTCCACTCATTTGTGTTTTATAAAAGAATTATATAATATAAATTATTATGGAATCAATGTCAAACTATCCTCCTATAAATACCATATTGCATTTAGAAGATTAATATCATGTTTTGTTGTAGCTTTAGTTTTTTTTGATATGCCATAGAATTACATTTCAAAATCAAGGTATTCCAAATATATTTCAAGATTTGTAAAAAGAGTTGAGAGTTAATTTGATGATGTGTAAATTATTATTTTTGTATATTAATGGTTCAAATTAATTGCAAAGAGGATTTATATTGCACACAAAACATAATTAAATAATAACTAGTTTGTAGGCCTTCATTAAAATGTGAATATTTTATTTTTAATTTTATGAACCATAAATCAATTGATATGGTTAACCACTTGGGTATCTATTGTGTGCAAAAAATGTCACTCCAAACTCCTCTTTTTGTCTAACACAAAGTACTTGAAACAAACATGTACATTCTATCTATCTAAATATATATTGCTGTTTTTGATTAGGTAAAAGGATATTTTGAAAGGGCCCCAACCCTTTTTTTTAATAAAAAGGGATAAAAACTTTATTGAAAGCAAGAAAAAGACAGTAAAAAGGGATCAGGGAATCCGTAGGCTCCCAAGAGAGAAAGCCCATAAACACCTCGCCAAGACAAAAACCACCATCCAAATCACCACAGACACCTTATCCATCCATATCATCAGCAATGACCCTCTCTAATTCATGACAATAATCAGGGGATAATTGTCCCCACTCCTTAATCTTCAAATCATCAGCATGCTCCGAAACCCACTTAGCCAAACAATCAACAACCCTATTCCATTCACATGGGATGTGGGCAAAAGACACCACTTCCAGTGTAGATCATAGCTGCAAAATTTGAAGAACCACCAAGGAAAGCTACCAATTAACCTCAACCACCTTTTTCTCGTGCAACAAATTAACAATGATCTGTGAATTAGATTCACAGATAACCTTATGCCAACCCAAAGCACAAGAACACTCAATAGCCCTGAGAATCGCCAAACCCTCCATAAGGTTGTTAGAATGTTGGCCTTTATGAATGGAGAAAAATAAAATAATTGAGCCATAACCATCTCTTCCAACTTCAGCAATCCTAGCGGGCCTAGAATTACCCCTAGAGGAGCCATCAATATTGGTCTTCAGAACATCTGCCAGAGGAGGCAACCATCTTCTAGCCCTTTAAACCTTCCTTTTAGCCTGCCTACCTCTTTTGACACAAGAAAAGACAAAAGTCAACCCCTGTAAGCCCAATCTATTCACAATCTCATCATCACTCGTATCCAAAGGATAAGCCACATCACATTTGTCTTCCATTGTCTCTTGGATCATACTAACAATTCTGTGCCAAACCTATTAAACCATCAGCCTATCTTCATGAAAAATCCTATGATTCCTTTCCAACCAAATTTTCCAAAGGATGAAAGTAGGACCAATGCATCACACAATCTGGAGGAAAGAGGCTTGGGAAGGAGGTCTTCCAAGACTACCCCAAAACTCAACAAGGGAAGAAGCATGAACACATGGATGTTTTCAAACATCCCACCATGTATGCCAAAGCAGCATAGAATAAGAACACTGGAAAAAAAAGTGGGAAGAATCCTCCTCACTGCAGCCGCATAGAACACAAATAGAGTGACCTTGGATTGCCCACTTTTGAAGATTATCCCAGGTTAAAAATCTATTCCAAGCCAAACTCCACACAAAATAATTACACTTTGGCCATGAAAACTTGTTCCACACATGTTTCCACCAAGGGACCTCCACCCCACCAAAATTACGAGCCAAGAACTCCTGATACCCACTAGCCACAATGAAAACACCCTTAGGATCTAGGCTCCAAGCAAGAATATCCTTATCCCTAAGGGAGCTACATTGTCTACCAACCAAAATATTTTGAAGCTCAACACAATCCTCCTCCAACCCAATCACAGGCCAATCACAAGGATCCTTCCACCTGGCCACCTCCATCTACCCACATGGATTTATTTAAGAGGTCTTAAAATCAATCACCCTTGACCAACCAGCCTCCTGGAAGCACTAACAAAGATTCAAAAAATTAGGATACTAGCAAAAAATGGGGGGGAAATCATCCTAAGAATTTGACCAAAGGAGGGCCTCAACCACCTAATTACATATCCAAAACAAGCCCTCCTTGATTAGTGCAACCCCTTTCTTAAGTGTCCCCAAATCACAGAGCCTTTCCCCACTAGAGGATACCTGGGAATCTCCTCCTTTAGAACCGCCGACATGTACTTGTGAGATAAAATCTTGGTCCAAATATGATCTTGCTCCACACACCACCTCCAATAAAGCTTTGTAGCCAATGCCAACCCAGACCAAGTCGATTTCCACAATCAAAGACCCCCAAACTGCTTCAGGCTACACACAATATCCCACTTCACAAGGCTCCACTTAGAAGAGGACAAGTTGCCTGCCCATAAGAATTATCTAGCCAAAGAATCCAAATCCTTCACAAACCCAACCAGATCCACCTGGAGCATACACCTATAAATAGGAAGAGCCTGCACCACAAATTTAAGCAGTTGAACATGCCCAACAAAGGACAACCATCTATGAGTCCAATGATTAACCTTCACACAAAACTTATCTAGAATATTTTTCCATGACTCCCTAGGGAGGCTACTAGGAGAGATAGGAATGCCAAGATAAGTTAAAGGGAGAGACCTAATCTGAAACCTCAAGATATGAGCAATCCTTTGCTAAATAAGCCATGGAGTATTGAAGAAAAAAAATGAAGATTTATCTTCATTAATCATTTGACTAGAAACAACCAGATAAATGTCCAAAGCCTTGCACAAATTCGTGGCTTCTTTGATCTTAGCTGTACCCATCAAAGTGGTATCATCCACAAATTGAAAGTGAGATTGAGGAGGAAAACCATTTCCCCACACCCAACCTTGAATAAGACCCAACTCCACATTATGTTTCACCAATCTCCCCAAATCTTCAACAAGAAGAATAAATAAATAAGGAGAGAGAGGATCCCCTTGATGAAGGCCTCTAGAAGCACTAAAAAGAGAAGAAGGCTCACCATTTATCAACACTGAGAAAGAAGTGGAAGTAACATAGTACATAACCCACTGGACCCACTCTTTAGCAAAACCAAAAGCAATAAGGATTTTTTGCAAGAAGGACCACTTAACTCTATCATAGGCCTTTGCCATATCCAGCTTGATAAACATAGCCTTTTCCTTTGAGGCTGCCATATAATGAATGGTTTCAGTAGCAATGACCACCTCATCTAGAATTTTTTGATCTTCCACAAAACCACTTTGTTCCTCTGAGATAAGCCATCTAAGCCATCGCTTCATCCTTTCAACAATCGACTTGGAGATGATTTTATAAACTAGACATTACAAAGGGAAATAGGTAAAAAATGACTCAACCGATCTTCCCCTTCATATTTGGGAATGAGAGAAAGGAAGGTAGAGTTCAAAGCCTGCAACATTTGCTTGTTCCTTTGAGACTCATGAACCACCTCCAAAAGCTCCAACTTAATGATATCCAAAAATTCATTATAAAATTCAATCAAAAAGCCATCAGGGCCCGAGGCTTTCCATTTCTTCATTTGGAAAACAATAGCCTTTGATTCCTCCAGTGAGATAAATCCCAAAAGATGATAATTCATCTCCCTAGTAAACAAGGAGGGGATACAAGACAAAATATGGTTTTCTTTCACCAAACAATCTTGAGAATCCTCTCTAAAGAAAGAAGCAAATAACTATGCAACTTCTCTAGACATATCCTGCCAAGAAGATAAATGCTCCCCCCTCCCATTCACAAGAAAAGGCATAGAATTACCATGCCTCTTAGCTTTCACTGAATTGAAGAAGAAAGCAGTGTTTCTATCCCCCTCTTGCAACCATTCAATGCAAGCCTTTTGCTTCTAATAAATTTCCTCACGCATCTCACACTCCTCCAAAGATTTTAAAGCCCTTTCCTCCTCCCTGAGTAAGTCCTCTAAAAGAAAAAACTCCCGTATCTCCTGAGTGATGACATCCAACTCAGCTTGAGCAACAACCTTAACATGAAAAATATTTTCAAAACACTGCTTGTTCCATTGTTTGAGCTGATATTTCACATATTGTAGCAGTTTGGAAAAAGGAATACATAGTAGTTCCATAAGCAGGTCTTCCCATCCACCACCATTCAACCATATGCATCTACAAAGAAGAATCTCTTAACCACATAAGATGGAACTTGAAAGACGGGGACCGAGAAACACAGGAAAAAGAAGCAGATAACTTAATAAGCTAGTGATCCGAGCCCCTCTAGTTCAAAATCTCAAAGCAAGTAGACCACAACCCACCAACCCAAGAACAAGATACCAAAAAATGGTCAAGTCTCTCAGCAATATAATTCTCTCCCATTGCCTTATTGTTCCAAGTAAACTAACCATTATGGGGCTTAATATCAACCAGATTCAAGGTAGATATGTTATCACAAAGAAGGAAGGCAGAAGGCTCCAACCTCGCAATACCACCCTTCTTCTCATCCAATTCAATAATGGCATTGAAATCACCCACAATAATCCAAGGAAAAAAAGGAGTAAGGCTCTGAATGAAATTGATATGAGACCACAATAAGTGCTTACCAGGAAAATCAGTAGGCGCATAGATGTTTGAAAGAAGAATAGATTCCACTTACTCCAAACTTGAAGCAACCATAGAGATGGAAGACTTGGAGGACATCCACCAAAGAGGATGAATTTTCAATGGGTTCCACAAGCAAGCCACCCCCTGCATTACCATGAGCCCCAATACAGTGCAAATCACCTTGCCCCCACAACTTAGACAACAAACTAACCATACTTTCAATAGATAACTTAGTCTCCTATAGAAAAAGAACATTAGGAGAGTGAATTCTCACCAATTCACGAACAACTTTTTGTCGAGGGCCACTGTTCAAGCCCCTTACATTCCAAGAGAGGGCTATCATTTTGGAGGGTTAGAAAAATGGGAATCCAAGGTCTTAACAAATCTAGACTCCACCAAAGTCTCCCCCATCATCTTAATTTTTTCTAAATCCTTCTTTCTCCCAACTTTGGAAGACTTCTCAGCCACCCCTTTCTTTTGGTCTTTCTAAAGAAGCCCCAACGAAGGAGAGGCTTTGTTGCCTTTTATCGAATCATACCCCACTTTCACTAGTGGAGTAGAGATCTCTCCCTCCCCCATTTTGGCATCCACAAGAGTCTCATCTAACCTCCTATGAACCACCAAACTAAGATCTATTTCCATTTGCAAAGCACCAACCTCTTGAGAAGTCTGGTTGTAATATGGAATAATTCCCTCCTGAACCACTTCCAAAACACCTTGATCCATAATCATCATACCCGGATTCACCTCCTGCTGACTAAGATAATCTAGAACCTCAAATCTATTAAAGGTATCACCTTCCTAGTGCTCCTTTAGAGTCCTCTTTTGACCTTGGTTCCTATTCTGAGCCTTAACAGGCATATAAAACCCTCCACACCAACAACCACACCAAGAATGGGATCCTTTCCTTTGTTAACCTTAGGAGGATTGCAGGAGGGCTGAGTAGTTTGAGACTCAACAAATTTAGACTTCAGGCATCTTCTTTGCAAATGGCCATATTCATGACAAAGATGAAAACGAAAGGGAAATGTCTCATAATCTAGCTGCTACACCCACGAATATGAACCCACATGAATTTCCAAAGAATCTGGAAGAGGGTTATTTAAATCCATCTCAATACAAATGTGAGCAAATGCCATTACCTTTCTATCTCGAGTTTGTTGAGAAGGACCCACTGGTTTCCCCAGTAGCAAAGCAACCCTATGCAAGATGTCATTGCACCAATATTCAATTGGAAATCTAGGGAGATACACCCATATCCAGACCCAATTCAGGAGCTCCTCTGACGAAACAAAACCTGCATGCCAGGGTTTAATAAATAAACCAATTTGATTATGGAAATAAGGCCCACCTTCAAAAACTCTATTGTGATCCACCATGTGCAATTAAAAGTCACCATGAAGTAACTATTCTCTAACAACATTATTTCCATCTCACCCTCTGGGGACCAAGTTCGGTGAGCCCACATTTCCAAAAATTGGATTGAAACCCTCATTCCCAAGAATTTGTAGAGCAAAGCATGCTTCAAGTAATACTCAATATCCTCTTCAATTGATTATGGTTGAATTGCTAACATCGACCTATCTTTGGCACATTCCAGGCAACCATTAATCTTTGAGATACAAGGACCTCCATATGGCACAAATCCTCCATTTCTCAACTCATTTGAAAAAAAACTATTATAAAAAAATCTCAGTGAATGGTTTGAAGAAGAATCCCCAAGTGCATCTCAAAAATCCATTGAAGGTTTGACCCTTAATGACTCCCTCGGAGCCATAATCGAGATGCCGAAACACCCTTAAACCCCAACACCCAGAGCCCCACACAAACACCAACACCAACACCCATGCTTCGAAAAGGAAAACAAAAGAATACCAAAGAGAGCAAAAATGAAGAAGAATGAACACAACCACAGAGAAAAAGAGAGGTCGGCCCCAACCTTAGCTGACGTCCAAAACCACCACCCCCACACATAAGAACTACCTCGACCCCAACAATCACCAATAGAAAGAAAGGAAACAACCTCCCAAAACACAAAAAGAGAAACACCAAAGCCTCAGCCTCATGTAGGGTGTGACCTACTTAGAGCACCGAGAAGCTTTAGGGATGCCATCTGTAATTTTTTTTTAGGGCCCCAACCCTTTTATAAAGAAAAATAGAGATATTTTTTTACAACAAAGTTGTTAAAAATAAGCAACAATAAAAGACTAAATAATTTCAAAAATAATTTTGGTAATTGTAATTCTCACACCCTTGACCCAAGTGTATGAATATGCTAAATGCTTCAAAATTACTTTATTTCTTCTATGGACCATAGGCAAAGACAAATTATTTAAAAATCTATCAAGGTGAGAGAGATGGGAGGGTAAAACTTCTACAAGACCCCAACTATGGGAAGCACATGAGGAGAGGAGCACCATAATTGAGAAATCAACTATTAAAGGGGTGGAAACTAAAGAATTATGAGCAATGGAAAATTCAAGCACATTGGGAGGAGGGGTGCCTCCACCACATCAATAGCTAGAGACACAAAATCCTCTTAATTAGAACCATCATCAACTACATCCACAATTAGGTGAATACAAAATTAATTAATACAACAAGAGGAAGATCTTGGGATTTTAAGGTGTGGGAATTTAGAATCTAATATCTCATGAAAAAGTATCACAAAAAACATAAGGGGCTACCTTCATAATCCAAAATTGGTTCCAAGAATATCCCTCCATCTATAGAATAACTTCCATATGGAGGGGTTTAGAAAGATTCAATTCCAGGTCAATATACGAGCATAGTTAGTACGAGAGAAAAATATACTAGCGTACTCCACCTTAATAAAATGACTAATAGAGTTCCCAATACCAACATAGTAGGAGTCACACCAAAAGTGAGGTGGAAGGTTTGGGAGGAAAATCCAAACTAACAAAATATTCAAGGATTTAGTGAGAGGGTTAAGAGATCAAACCCATAGATTCAACAAGAGAGCATGTTGGACCTAAAAGAAATAATGATGCTCGAGAACAAAATTCCAATTAGAGATCAAATCAAAAGCAACCAGAAAGAACCCCTTGGCACACAAGTAGATTTTAGTTTTTAAATTTCTAATAGGTTGTTCTTGCTTAGAAATCCATTGATTTAGATCATCAGGACAAGGACAAAACTAGTTCAGTTTTTAAATCAAACTATTTTGAGAGAAGAAATATTCATTTTTCAAAATATTGAATCCCCAAAATCACAATAGGTAGAGATGGGATGTATAGAAATATAGACCTCCCAAATTTGGAGAGAACTAACAAAGAACTGACATCATGGACATCAAGTGGGACACACCCTTCTAAGGAGGACACACAACATGTGCATAAGATCTATTTCCTGTAGGGAAAGTAACATTAGTTACCATATTAATAGAAAATTTTAGAGAGGCTCCACCAACATGGAAAACAAGTACAATGTGGGGAGCATGATCGTATGCCACCATAGTCACATGTAGTAGAAAACATATTAAAGGATACATCACCTCTCTCAAACCCCATTTTTAATCACTTATTTTAGATAATTTTAATGATTAAATATTTGTTCAAGGTGAGAAACACCAATACTTTAATGAGAAACATATTTATAGAATCTTGATTGATTATCTTAATTGGTTTGTGAATTATGATGTTAATAATGGACTAACTATGATTTGCATTGATATGAGGTAGTTGAAGGATAGTATTTCCCCTTTTGACATGTTGAGGGAGAGTATCATCTAGGAGAGGATCATATCATGTAAGTGTAAGATAATATCAAGATAATATTTCTCCTTTTGAATTGTGCATGGTAGTGTAAGATAATATCATGTTTAAGTGTTGTGGTATATCAAAGAAAATCTCTTTAAATAAGAGAAATAAATAAACACAAATAAGAAGCCACCAAAGTGGTGGAGAAAATCTCACATCATAGATAAAAGTGATAGGTGAGAAATGTACCTTTGTTCATCTTTCCTTGAATAAAGATTCTTATGTAGATTTTAATCTTGATTGGTTTTTGTCTCTCTTTGGAACCAATGTAGCTTAAGTACCATTTGAAATCATACATGATATATGCAATGATTATCCACAATATTTTTTTTTCTTAACACAAATAAAATATGATACTTGTGAGGACATTTTTTTAGGAAAAATGAATATCTAGACCCTAATGGTGAAAAAATATAGGTTTTACTTAACTTGTGGCTTATCTAGTTTCTTAGACTATACCTTTTCTATCTCTAATCACAATATGATGGAGAAATTGCCACTTAAATTATACAATTTTAGTTTTCTTTGGTCTTTCAAATACCTACATTTTCTCTTCGTTGCTCATATTTGAAGTATTTATATAAAACATATAATCTATATATCCTTACACTTGTAGGGTGGGTCCTTAGGTATCTTAATGAATGTACATACAAAGTAAAATTTCTTAATTCTTCTAGTTCCATATATGAATCTCTTAGAATAGTAACAACTTCAACTTTGTGAACATATTTTATGCATCGATATAGCACAAAAGGAACTAATTGACATTAATATTTACCCAAGGATGACCAAGTAATACATGAAATCAATCTAAAGTCGGAGTGATATAAAATAAAGTAGAAACTTACTTTAAATTAATAATCAAATTCATAATGATGTATCCATAGTCGCAATTAGTATTTCATTTATCACTAAGAGAAACCCCTAAAATGCATATTCTTGCTATTAAAAATAATGCTTTGTGCATATATTCAATTTACAAGAAGGATCAATAATAGTTCACCCTTATTTGGTTTGATATTTCTAGCATGAGGTTTTACATGAAAAAAACCATAGATCTGTAATGTGGAATCTCATCATGAGAAAATGTAATAATTCACATAGAAGATGTACCAACATTAGTAGAGGATTATTAAGCATACCCACAAAATTATTCTTAGAATGATCAATATGTAAATCAATATGCTCTAGCTCATCAATATTTGATTATGCCTCAACCAAATGCACATTATCAAACTAAGTATATGCGTTGGAAAATAATTTGTGTAAATTTATAAATAATTATTATCAATGAGATCCTATCTCTTATTCTTTAATGCAACACAATCATGTTATGTATTATGACCATTAACTCTATTAAAATCATAAAAATGTTTTTTTTTTAATCAAAAGTCTTAGACACAAAATTTGAAGTATCTAACGGTCTTATAAAGAATAATAAAATTAACATGAAGTAAGCTTTGTAACAAATGTAAAGGATCTTAAAACCTAGTAATTTTTCTTGGATTACGAGGCTTTAAAGTAATAACATTAGAGATTAACTATAAATTATGAACATGATCATTATGCTTATTTTATTATTTATCATTAATCTTTTAAAAAACTAGTGTTATATTGAAACTTGCAAGGATAAGACAATGAAAGAGCATGAAAAGATCCATATTTTAGTACATTAACTCAAGAAGTTTTAATTCAATATTTCTATTCCATTTGCATACAAATTCATGAAATAAGCATAAATATTGAAGTATGTTGTCTCTTGAATAGTAGGTTACTAGTCCTTAACAAATATTATTTGTAATTCTTCATCAAGGATTTGGCGATGCATCTTTGTTAAAAATAATTGAAATCTAATAACATAATTATGAATCTACTAACTTGATTTATGTTTACATTACATTAAATATGAAATATGACATTTTAATTCAATGTTAACATTGAATCTTTGAACAAAAATATTTTCCAAATAAGAGAGAGAATATATTGAACCATGAGGAAGAGAATAAGGTCATTCAATTACACAATCCTTTAAAGTTTGTGAAAGTTTATAGTCCATCATTAAAAAAATCTTATAGGAAGCCGGCCTATAATCCAGAGGTTAACTTTCAACATAGGGTACCCACAACTTGAAAGTTTTCCCATGTTACATAGGATTGTAAAGTATCTTTGCTTTCGCATGCAGGTGCACTCCTGCTGATAACAATAAGCTTATCAGATCATACATATAATCTGATAAAGTTATATTAAATGATCTATAATGTATCATGTAGGGTCTCTTTACCATTGTACATCCCAAAGTGGGGTAACAAACAAGGAAATGGATAAGCAATAATATCATCCATGATAACAGATTATACTTGGGTTTACTTGTGACATATTTTTTATTGCCGAGAGGTAAGGTATCAAATTTATTTTTTCTCATCAAATCTTATGTGGATGACCTTTAGGGAAGAAGGAAAAACATTAAGTATTATATGGGTGGAGGTAGAAACATTTAAAGGTAAGAAGTAGAGTGTAGGTTAGTAAAGGGACAATGGATGTAGGTGTAATGACAACATGGGAGCTAGGAACAAAAGTAGTGGGTTGAATGTGATAAGTAGGTAAAATAAGAGAACTGGCGGTAGGGGGGCTATGAAACATGGTTAAATGGTAGATAGAAGAAAAAAAACATGTGGTATGCATAAAGTGGGAGAAGAAGCATTAGGAGAAAAAAATAGAATAAGAGGCTTGTAAAGGAGAGATATAAGACACGTCATTTAAAGAACTTGATGAGTTTTGTTCTTAATCCCAATTTCACAGTAAAAAACAACACTGTCTCAAGATTTCAATAATCAACTAGTTTATTCAAATGCACATTTTCACAATGAAATTACTTAACTTTCAGAGACTTCAAACTTGTTTTTTCCACATTATTCTTTCATGAATCATCTGACTCAAATCCTCCTTTGTGATAGGCGCGACCTAAATCCTTCTGTCAGAAACATTTCTTTGCATACTAATCTTCAATTACTGCCTTGTATAGCGTGCTACTGTGGAGGGTTCAATCTGCATACACTAAATTTCATTGATGGTGCAGTATGTAGACATACTGTCTCCTTCTATTCGCTCTTCCTGCATCTTTTGGCTCATGGGTATGGTGGCGTGGCCTGTTTGCTCAACCCCAACCTGCACTCTTAAACTTACTCCAAAATGCTATGCTCCTCCACACCTTCACGCAGCCTCTTACTACTTCACGCAGCCTCACCCAATATCCATGCCAGCACAACTACCGTCTCCCATGATGCCACTTTGATGATCTTTTTTTTCAACTGAATTCTAACTACCCATTCCTTTTCAACAACTGCCTTCCATAAGTGTGCGTAGGAATGATCAACATATTTTAGCTCATTTGTTTTTCATATATTAATATTCTCCTTTGTCCTCCCCCGTGTGGGTCCCTCAAGACTTGTCTTCTTTTAACTTATATCTGTTATCTCCCTTTCAACTATGGGTGTAGCTTGATTTACCAACCATGACTTTATTCCAAACTCATACCAAAAATTGCCAACAAAACAAAACTCCCAAACAATAAAATAGAGATGCATACCAAAAGTGGACGATGCTCCTGCATCATTTACCTACCCTTATATTAGCTTTAGGGTTTAAATTTCTACTTGTTTTCAATTCTAATTTACCTCAAATTATTTTTCTTAATTTTTTATATGAGATTACTTTCCCTCAAAGAGGGGTAGAAACTGAAGAATTATGAACAATGGAAACTTCAAGCACATCGGTAGGAAGGGGTGCGTCCACCACACCAATAGCTAGAGACACAAAACCCTGTTAATCAAAACCATCATCAACTACATCCACAATTAGGGAGTGTGAAATTAATTATTACACCAAGATAAAGATCTTGGGATCTTAAGGTGTGGGAATTTAGAATCTAATATCTCATGAAAAAGTATCAAAAAAAACATAAGGGGATGCCTTCATAATCCAAAATTTGGTTCCAAGAATATCCCTCCATCTATAGAACAACTTCCATATGGAGGGGTTTAGAAAGATTCAATTCCACCAATATATGAGCATAGGTAGTATGAGAGAAAAATGTTATAGCATGCTCCACCTTAATAAAATGAATAATAGAGTTCTCAATACCAACATAGTAGGAGTCACACCAAAATTGAGGTGGAAGGTTTGGGAGGAAAATCCAAACTAACATAATATTCAAGGATTTAGTGAGGGGGTTAAAAGATCAAATCCATGGATTCAACAAGAGAGCATGTTGGACCTAAAAGCAATAATGGTTCTCGAGAAAAAACATTCCAATTAGAGATCAAATCAAAAGCAACCAGAAAGAACCACTTGGCACACAAGTAGATTTCAAATTTTTAATTTCTAACAGGTTGCTATTGCTCAAAAACCCATTGATTTAGATTTCCAGGACACAGACAAAATTAGTTCGATTTGTAAATCAAACTATTTCGAAAGAAGAAATCTTCATTTTTAAAAATCTCATCCCCAAAATCACAATACATGGAGATGGGGTGTATAAAAATATAGACCTCCCAAATTTGGAGAGAACTAACAAAGCAATGACATCATGGACATCAAGTGGGACAGCACCCTTCTAAGGAGGACACACAACATGCGCATATGATCTATTTCGTGTAGGGAAAGTAACATTAGTTACCATATTAATAGAAAATTTTAGAGAGGCTCCACCAACATGGAAAACAAGTAGAATGTGGGGAGCATGATCATATGCCACCATAGTCACAGTAGAAAACATATTAAAGAAAACATCACCACTCTCAAATCCCATTTTAATCACTTATTTTAGATAATTTTAATGATTAAATATTTGTTCAAGGTGAGAAACACCAATACTTTAATGAGAAACATCTTTATAGAATCTTGATTGATTATCTTAATTGGATTTTGAATTATGATGTTAATAATGGACTAACTACCATTTGCATTGATATGAGGTAGTTGGAGGATAGTATTTTCCCCCTTTGACATGTTGAGGGAGAGTATCATCTAGGAGAGGATCATAGCATGTAAGTGTAAGATAATATCATGTAAGATAATATTTTCTCCTTTTGAATTGTGCATGGTAGTGTAAGATAATATCATGTTTAAGTGTTGTGGTGTATCAAAGAAAAAATCTCTAAATAAGATAAAGAAATGAATATAAATAAGAAGCCACCAAAGTGGTGGAGAAAATCACACGTCATAGATCAAAGTGATAGGTGAGAAATGTACCTTTGTTCATCTTTCCTTGAATAAAGATTCTTATGTAGATTTTAATCTTGATTGGCTTTTGTCTTTCTTTGGAACCAATGTAGCTTGAGTACTATTTGAAATCATATGATATATGCAATGATTATCCATAATATTTTAAAACTATTTTTCTTAACACAAAAAATATGATACTTGTGAGGACATTTTTAAGGAAAAATGATATCTAAACCTTAATAGTGAAAAAATACAGGGTTTACTTGACATGTGGCTTATATAATTTTTTAGACTATACTTTTCTATCCCTAATCACGATATGATGGAGAAATTGCCACTTAAATTATATATTTTTATTTTTCTTTTGTCTTTCAAATATCTACATTTTCTCTATGTTGCTCCTATTTGAATTATTTATATAAAACATACAATGTATATATCCTTACAATTATAGGGTGGGTCTTAGATATCTTAATGAATGTATACAAAGTAAAATTTCCTAATTCTTCTACTTCTATATATGAATCTCTTAGAATAGTAACAACTTCAACTTTGTGAACATATTTTATGCATTGATATATAGCACAAAAGGAACTAATTGGTCACACTAATATTTACCCAAGGATGACCAAGTAATACATGAAATCAATATAAAGTAGGAACGATATGAAATAAAGTAGAAAATTACTTTAAATTAATAATAAAATTCATAATGATGTATCCATAGTCTCAATTAGTATTCCATTTATCAAAGGGAAAACCCTAAATATGCATATTCTTGCTATTAAAAATAACTCTTTTTTGCATATATTAAATTTACAAGAAGGATCAATAATAGTTCAACCTTATTTAGTTTAAAACTTCTATCATGAGGTTTTAAAGGAAAAGAACCATAGATCTGTAATGTGGAATCTCATCATGAGAAAATGTAATTTAATTCACATAGAAGATGTATCAAAATTAGTAGAGGATTATTAAGCATACCCACATAATTATTCTTAGAATGATCAACATGTAAATCAATATGCTCTAGCTCATCAATATTATATTATGCCTCAACCAAATGCACATTGTCAAACTAAGTATGTGTTGGAAAAAGATTTGTGTAAATTTATAAACAATTATTATCAATGAGATCCCATCTCTTATTATTTAATGCAACACATTGTTATGTAGTATTCAACCATTAACTCTATTAAAATCATAAAAATGGTTTTTCATCAAAAATATTAGGGACAAAATTTGAAGTATCTAATGGTCTTATAAAGAATAATAAAATTAACACCAAGTAAAAGTTGTAACACATGTAAAGGATCTTAAAAAGTAGTAATTTTTCTTTGATTACGAGGCTTTAAAGTAATAACATTAGAGATTAACTATAAATTATCAACATGATCATTATGCCTATTTTATTATTTATCATGAACCTTTTAAAAAATAGCTTTATGTTGAAACTTGGAAGGATAAGATGATGAAAGAGCATGGGAAGATCTATATTTTAGTACATTAACCTCAAGAAGTTTTAATTCAATATTTCTAGTCCATTTGCATACAAATTCATGAAAGAAGCATAAATATTGAAGTATGTTGTCTCTTGAATAGTAGGTTACAAGTCCTTAATAAATATTATTTGTAATTCTTCATCAAGGATTTGGTGATGCATCTTTGCTAAAAATAATTGAAATCTAATAATATAATTATGAATCTACTAACTTGATTTATGTTTGCATTACATTAAATATGGAATTGTGATATTTAATTCAATATTAACATTGATTTTTTGCACAAAAATATTTTCCAAATAAGAGAGAATATATTGAACCATGAGGAAGAGAATAAGGTCATTCAATTACATAATCCTTTAAAGTTTGTGGAAGGATCTTTGTAATAAGCTTATCATCATACATATAATCTAAGAAAGTTGTATTAAATGATCTGTAATGTATCATGTAGGGTCTCTTTACCATTGTACATCACAAAGTGAGGTTAAAAAAAATGGAAATGGATATGCAAGAATATCATCCATGATAGTGGATTATGCTTGGATTTACTTGTGACATTTTTTATTGCCAAGGGGTAAGGTATCAAAATTATTTTTTATCTCATAAAATCTTATGTGGATGACCTTTAGGGAGAAGGAAACACATTAAGAGCCATGTAAAGGGACAATGGATGAAGTTGTAATGATCACAACATGGGAGCTAGGAACAAAAGTAGTGGGTTGAATGTGATACGTAGGTAAAATAAGAGAATTAGTGGTAGGGGCTATGAAACATGGTTAAGTGGCATATGGAAGAGAAGAAACACGTGGTATGCATAAAGTGGAAGAAGAAGCATTAGGAGAAAAAATAGAATAAGAGGATTGTAAAGGATAGATACGAGATATGTCATTTAAAGAACTTGATGAGTTTTATCTTTGAGATATATCATTTAATACATATGTTCCATAAGGCTTAGTGATGAAAAATGATGAAGGATAGCAATCAAATCTAAATGATTAGCATCACTACCCAAATTAGCGAGATATAATATAAGCACTAATCAGTAAGAAGCATGTATTTCCTATGTAGATGTTCAACATGAGCTTCATTATCAAAAGTAACTTCCCAATGAAAATAAGTAGTTTTATTTAGATCCTCAACAAAAAATTCCTCAAATCGATTTAAAGTCATAATAGGGTTTATTCTAGAACACATATCCTTAATGGAAAGTGGATGGGGAGACGAGGACCTAACATACAAGAAAAATATAAAGAAACTAAAAGATAATACAAACCAAGATGAAGTTTCGATCTAAAAAAAAATTCAAACCCTATTGGGAAATATAGTAGCTCAAGAGATAAGGTCCACCAATTCATGTAGTATAGGAATAAACACTCCATAAATTAAATATCTAAGCTAATTAATTAATTACTACAATCAATTCACCAATTAAATTATACAAAAGAGTTGAGTCTAGAGATAACACATGTTCAAATTGAGAAAGGTGGATATATATTATTGGCTCTACATGATTAGGAATATTTTGCAATAATATGCACTTTGTAGTTTGAATCTAGAATTTAATATTAGGTTTGCAATAATAAGGCTCTAATTGACCAAAAAATTAACTATATACACAATCTAGGGAAAAATCTAAAATGGGCAATCATGATTCTACAATGACAACCCTAAACAATATGTTCCTACCCTTTAAGCACCTATTCAGTTATATGTACTTGGATAGGGTGGTGCTTAAAAGCACTAGTAGGACTTATTATCAAGTGGGGGAATTCGAGACTTGTCTTGATTATAATCATTGCCTATGTACTAATTCAAAAATGTGTGAACTAGATTGAAGACATGTCACACAAAATGAAAATACCTATAATATTGATACACTCAATGCTCTAGATATTTGAGAGTAAAATTATGAATGATAATACTATGTCTTGATGATCTAAATAGTCTAAGGATTTTGTACTTTTATATAACACCCTACCACTCAAATTTGAATACTTTGCACTCGACTCAAGGTAACAACTAGTTAGGATAAGGTTGGGTTAAGTCCACCATAAAATTTGAATTTGGAAAGTGGGAATTAAAGGTGCCCTATAAATCTTGACTTAGGATTAGGAATGTGAAAATTAAGGGCTAGATAATTGAAGAATGAAGACTCAAATTTATTGTGGGTTTAAATTAAATACCAACTCTTTTATAAAAATACATAAATTGAATATTAGATTATTGTAGTATGTAACAAAATTAAAATAATCTAAAGTTATAAATAAAAAATCAAATAAATCTAAAGTTAGAAACAATATCAATATAAATCTTAAGTTATTAAATTACCTCCATTATTGTAATAGTGTTTTTTGCCTCATTAACATGAGTTTGTTGTTTCAACATTTGTTTCTCATGAGATCTTTTCTGGGTTTAAGTCTTGTTTCTTCGTAGATCTTGATGTACAAGATTTGGAGATCCTTTCAAAACCCTCTTCCATTCATAACTCCATCTAAAAGTATTTATCTACTCTAAAAAACAATCTCATTGTAAATCATTATTTCTTTAATATAAATTTGTTGTTTTATAATTTATTTTTGGTGAGATCTTTTATAGATTTAAGACTTATTTCTTTATAGATTTTTTTCATTGTTTATATTTTATCTTGATATACAAAAATTAAAGATACTTTAAGAACCATCTTCCATTCATAACTCTATCCAAAATATTTATCTACTTAAAAAAGCAAAAGTAAAGTTGTAACGATGACAAAGAACCTGTGAACAAGGATATTTGGATTGGTATCGCCCATTAAGGGCTCACAAACGCTATCAGTCTGGCTTGGTTGGGCTACGGCCATCGATTTGGAATATATAAACGAAAGCTGTAGCCAGTGTTTGAAAAGGATCGTGGCATTTGGGATAACACAGCCTTAGCATCCACTAAAGACAATAAAGAAAAATAAACATTGGCTTTACATTATTCTCATACAGATATTCTGATCAGAAACGTTAATGGTGGTAGATTCTAGATGTAGATAAGATCACCCACTAAACTTCTTTCCAGACGGATGATCTTTATAAGACGAATATCTCAAAAATGTATGCTTTACGCTTCCACCTGTTTCATATCTGTCAACTCAGGAATATATTCGAATACATTTGTCTTTATTGCATCACTTAAATTTTCATAAGCTGGGGATTAAACGTCCGTGTTCGTGGGCTTTGTCTCTGTTCTTGGTTGCAGTAAAACAGACTAAAAAATGGCGACAGTAACAGTGCCTCCAACAATTCCTCAGCCCTCTCAAGATTGCCAACAATTACGCAATGCATTTTCACATGGTAACGAATTTAATTCAATATATCGTAGATTAAATTGTGTGTATTTTTCGAATATATCGTGTAGATTAAATTGTGTGTATTTTTCGTTTGACGTCGTTTCGGATCACATTCATTAATTTAACATGTCTTATTGTTCTTATGTTTTCTTTTCTTCATTTATTTTTCCTATTGAGATTATAGTGATTTTTATCACAGGTAGTGTGGGCACAGATGAAAGGAAAGTAATTGACATATTTGCCCACAGAAAGGCAGAGAATCGCAGAGACATCTGCCACACATATGCCGTGATGTACAAGGAAGATCTTAAACAGAGAGTGAGATTGGAGCTCACCAAAGATCTTGAGGTCATGGAAGCTTTAGTTTTTATTAACTGTTTACTTGTTGAATTGTTTGATGTTTAAGTAGAACAATCTATTGATGAAATAGCTCTTTAATTACAGAGAAGTATGGTGTGGTGGATCAGTGATCCAGTAGAACTGGATGCACAGCTTGCGCGAGAAGCACTTCGGAGCTGGAGCACAGACTACAGAGTTATCATAGAAATTGCATGCTGCCTGTCTGCAGAAGACCTCCTTAACGTCCGAAGAACATATCAAGCTATGTACAGTCGATCACTAGAAGAAGATATCGCTTGGGAGACAAAGGGAGGCACCCAAAAGGTCTTTTGGGTTAAACTAATATGTTTTATTCAAACTCTCTAAGACGAATCTAACTATAATTGTTTATAGTATATAAATTCTGCTTGTAGTTGAATCATGCACAGATGAATCTCTCTAACATACAGAGGAAATATACAGTTGCCTATTCGTCTTAGTTCCTTGTGTATCTGTTATTCAGTCTATTTTGCCAAGTGGGTTACAACACAGAAAAACACGGTGGTAACAATGGATGTTTTGTTATGGATTTTTTTCATTAGTCTTTTTTGACTCTAAATCATGGTTTCTTTATAGAGATTTTGATTTAAAAAGCACATTCTAAGTTTTGACTTGGTTAGATGGTTCATTTGAAATCAAACATTAGATAACTCATATAACATCATACTGATAAATAGACCCACTGAAAATCCATTGTGATTTCATATAAACCACTTATAATTACTTTTAAAACCCACTCAAAAATCTATTCTTTTCCGCACTTTCTCCAAAGATGCCCACTCACAAACGAAATATCTTTATAGAATATTGTGATCTAAGATACCAGGAAAATTCCTTCTCAAGTCCAATTAGACAAAAGAGCAATCGCCATATTCGATGCTAAACATAGAACAAATTCATTTTCAGGACTGTAGAGTACACTGTATATGAAAAGGACTTAGTGCTATTGGGCTAAATACGTCATAAATTAGTGATCTAACGTGAGTCTATCAAGTCTAACAATACGAACAGGGCCATATTACAAGGAGTTAGAAATTTGAGAGTTTTAGCATTCATCGAGACATAATAAATAAAATCTTGATTTTCTACAGCTTCTTGTGGCATTGGCAACGGCGTACAGATACAGTGGCCCAGAGGTTAACATGAACAATGCAAAACTCGAAGCGCAGCAACTTTACGAGGGTGGAGAAAGCAAAGCAGATGGAATTGACGAGGACCTGTTCGTCAGAATTCTTGGCACCAGAAGTTTTGCTCACCTTAATGCTGTCTTCGACTATTACAAAGAATTATACGGCCACAATATCAATAAGGTATTTCTTATCAATTAACAATGTTATATACATTTATGGTTTTAGGAAAATTTACTGTCAATAATTCATCGTCAACAAATTCACTTCCAATAATTTATAATTAACAATTCATCAATTCATTGTCATGATAAATTCATCTAGTGGAAAATTCATCAACAGCAATTCATATCATATTGCTGGAGGTGAATTTTCAACAAGATGAATTTGTCATGACAATGAATTGTTGATGATGAATTGATGAATTGTTGAATTGTTACGATCATATTACTGACAAGATAAATGAATTGTTAACGATGAAATATCAGAAATGAATTTGTTGATAGTAAATTGTTGATGTTGAATTTGACTGAAACCACCATTATACACCCATTATGTAAGAGTTTAATAGATTTACTGTGCAGGGATTGAAAGGGCAGCGTGCAGGAGAGATGGAGGCCGTCATACGTGCCACAATAAAATGCATCAATCGCCCAGCAAGATATTTTGCTAAGGTAATTCATTTTTCTTTTCTGAACCTCTAAAACTTTACTTCTTTAGTTTATGACAGTATTAATTAGATTGTGTGTTGCAGGTTTTGAATCTATCTTTGAAAGGCCTTCAAGGAGGAAGGAGAAGCGAAGAGAAGACTCTAACACGGATTGTTGTGACACGAGCTGAGATTGATATGCAGCGAATTAAGGTTGAATTTGTTGGCAAGTATGGAAGGCATTTAGAAAATGCCATTAAGGATGCTACAGCTGGAAATAACAGGAGCTTTTTGCTTCAACTCATTGGCTCCGAGGAAGACATTTAGTTTAGAGAATACCATCTTATGCAAACTTATTGTACATTGATCTAGTTTAATGGTAAGAGCAAGTCGTTTAGTTCAACACCCAAACTGACCGAGAACCCAACTTGAAACTAGGTTATTATTTCTTGGTGGCTGCCTTGTGCAAAGAAAAAAAAAAACTATTGTTTTGGCCCTTTTATTTGTTGATAACTTTTTAATAAATAACTCATTTTGTTTTCTTATTGAATTATTGTAATGGTAAAATTTATATTTTCATGTCGTTTTTTATTTAATTTTGTGTCTATTATTTATATATATATATATATATGGTATAATATTGTGTGAGTTTAGGCTTTTTTCTATTGTTTACTCATTCTTATATACACATATCTCCACATATTTAGCCCCCACCTTATCTATATACACATACCCCAATACATTCACCTAATCCTAACATTTATTCCATTTAACTGCACATCTACTTCCACGTATACATTGTCTACCTAGAAATGACCGTTTGCCCACCCATAATCATTTTTGCATTTATGATATTGACCTCATGCTCATGATTGTGACCCTTGTCTTCTAAAATTCAAATTCAAATTTTAATTGATTGGCCCCCTTTATTTTTTTGTCCTAAAATGATTAAGTATATGTCTTGTGAAATTTGATACTATGTGTTAGTATATTATAAAGTCATTCATATCACATCATCTAGAATCAATAAGTCCTCTTTCGTCTTAGAGCATTAAAGAAGCAATCAATAGCAAAATATTTAGATTTGGTGCACTAAAAGGAGTAGCAAATCTACAAAAATATCATTTTAGGGCTCATGCAAGCTATCTTCAATATTTTAGATATATTTTTAGAGGTTGACCTAGGAGAACATGTCTCCTTGTGAAATAGTAACCCTTCCAAGGTAGTTTTAAATACTAGTCATCACTTATAGAAAAGGGAAAATCAAACAAAATTCAACCAAGTGATTAACATAGAATAAATATACATCATGTAGGGTAAAATATGAATATAGAGCATGAATCCAAAACTATATACTAAAACCCACAGACTTGATCTAAAAAGCATATATTTAATGTAGTATCCAAGGCACTTTATTAAAAAAGAGATCACATTTCACATGGTAGACATAGTCATATTCTAGAGTCTTAACTAATTTCATACATTATTTGGTTAATGAGGAAACTACATTTACTTTCCTTACATTTGTGCTTACTTTCAAAATATATTAGCCCACAAACCACCACGTATTTTATGTAGATTGATTGTACTTATGTGTATGCATTATATTGGATTAGCTTAGATGATCCTTAAGGAAGGTATTTTTTCCTTTACATTTTGGCGAATCCACTCAATTCTACATGACCAAGTCTTCTTTCTAGGGTTTCTCACCACATTAAGGTTTTATAGCCATAGTTTTTGGAGTTTATATTCTAATTTTAGTTATTCAATTTTTTTCATCCTTGTTCTTCATTGATCTATATTTTAGGATTTGATGCATATTTACCTATCCCATATTTTACCTACCCTTATATTAGCTTTAGGGTTTGTATTTTTTACTTTTTTTTTTCAATTCTAATTTACCTCAAATTATTTTTCTTGATTTTTTATATGAGATTACTTTCCATTTTATCATATTATTATTTATGTCAAGATCTACTCATGATTTAATATTCTATTGAGGAGTGTTCAATTAAACCCTATTATGGCATCCCAATTTAATAAAAATTATATCTTTAATGGTGGTCATATTGAGCGAAATGTAGATGATAAAAAGACTATGATCATGATGCACATGTTTCTCAATAAGATAATATTCTTAGTGAAATTTTTTGATTGATATATTTCAACATGTTGAATCTTGTAATTAGTTGACAAATATCATATATAAGACATTATGGCATAAAAAATTACAAGATATTACATCCTTAATGAACCATTTTTATGGTGTTTATTTCAACCCATCTTTCTTCTTCTAATCCTACTCCTACCATTTCCATAACTATTACAACCATCAACCCTTAGGCATTAAGCCTAATACTTTGATTGTCCCAACTTTCATTATTGTCATTAATACTTCCATTCCTTATAGCATTACCCCCTTTTCTTATCCTGTCACTTCCATCACCACTACTATTACACCCTCCACTCATATAGATCATGCTACCAACCCATCCACAATAATAATTAGCACCTACTATAATCTCTCAAACTGATGCAAAAATATATTCATGCCTCTTTACTTCCTTTCTTGTTTCATGTACTCCAAACATCACACTTTCCCACTACCACTATATAGATATGATTATGCGTGAAAAAGTAAAGAAAGAGATTAAGGATAACAAAAAGGATAGTTTTGCATACAATCCTCAACATCACATTATTATTGTCATTTTGGGTTATTTCATGTTTCTTTACTATTGGATTTATAGCTCCTAAGTTTGAGATTTATAATGGAAAAGGAGATCTACTATTCACTTACAATCATTTATAGTAGCATGTATTGAATTCCCTTAGGATGATGCAATCTTAACTGAGTTGTTCTAATGAAAAATTATGGACTATGCTATCAAATATTTTTGTTCATTTACCTCAAGGTTTAATCATGTGCTTTGATGATCTTGCTATTACATTCGTACAACACCTTCATATAAACACATTGTTGAAGTTTACTATTAATAACAATACTAGATGCACACAAAAGAAGAATTGACCCATGTTAATGCTCATGTTATTAAATTTTAATCCTTCTGTCATAAATTGATGATGATACATTAAAAATCCCATTTCTTAAATTATTTATTCTACTGATAAAGAATAATGTAAACCTACGCATCTCCTCATATTTTAGAGAAATATTTACACACATCTAAATAATCTCAAGGTTGAACTTTTAGTATCAAATAATTTAAATTATAGAAATTAAAATTCAACTTAGCGAAAGAAATACTAGCTTCCTTTATTGAGTGATCTCAATAGGTTCTACACGTAGATTAACTAGACTTATTTATGTTTAAGAACTAAGCTATTATTGTTAGAGTAGATTGTGTTAATTAATTCAAAGTGTTTTAACTAAAAATAATTTAACTAGATAAGCTAAAACACTTGAGCAAAAATATATACTACTATTGTTTATTAGAATATGAATGATAGAAATGAAAAGTAAAGAACCTAGTGTCAAAGTCTAAAGATCACTAGAGTACACACTAGTATTATAGACATATACATGACATGATGTAGTCTTGTATGGTTGAAAATACCATAATACAAATCTTCTTTGGAAAAAATGACTTTTTTACACAAGAATGAAATGGAAAAATATAGAGGATATTACCAATAAAGAGGTAAACTAAAAAAAAAAAAAACTATCTAATTGAAATAAAAATGAAAAGAACACCAAAGAAGGAGAGATAAAGATATCACCAAGCTCTTGAAAATTTGAATATCTCCTACTTAATGATAACATGTGACCAAAGAGGTAAAAGGAAATTTTTTTTGTGGCTATGAGGAACTTGCCTTTAGTTCAAGCCCTAAGGTTGGCTTTCCAACCTCTAGAACCAATCTATATTCATGTTAATAACAATGAAAATGCTAAATACAATACAAATAAAGTAACAATGCTACAAGAAATGTAACAGAATAAAAATGATAGTACCAATGAATGAGTGTGACACTACAATACAAAAGATGATAGCACAAAGCAATTTAACGAGAATAATAGTTAGGAAATGAGAAGTTAGACTAGAAATATATAAAATAATGTCAATTGAAAAATTATTTTGTAGCTCTCTTCCTCTCTCTCATTTTATTACTTTCTCCTTCCATCTCTACTTTTATCTATCTCACCTCTCTCTCTCTCTCTCTCTCTCTCTCTCTCTTTCCCTCTATACTTTTTCCTATCTCACCTCTCTCTCTCCCTCCCTACTATTGATGGGTGTTTTATGCACCTTCTCAACATAGGTAGCACACAAGTATGCTACCTCTCTTGAAAGGAAATCTCCAACAACAAGTTGCTGAAAATCACCCCTAGGTCTCTGTAAGGAAAACTAGATGCGAAAACAATTCTCCTAACGTCAACACTTCAGGAAAGAATGCAGATATACTTTTAAATTTTACAACTATAGTCCAATTAAGATGCACTATGAAGCAGATAACAGAAACAAAGTATTTGACAATCACACATGAACACTAGATATATGTGGGAAAACCCTTACAGGAAAAAAACCCACCACACCAAGAGAAATCACTTTGTATTACAGTAATGGAGATTACATACAAATGACAGACTTATCTTTCTGGTGTCTATTTACAGCAGCATTCACCATGAACAATCTTGTACAGGAACCTTCGAGTTACAGTTTTACAGAATAGAATTCATTTACTGATCATACAACCACACAACAATCCATCGATGCAACCAACTAACCTTCGAACCAATGAACCATTGAGCATCTACAACTATAAACTATATTCATGTCAATCTCTGTCTGTTGAACTTCCTCATAGAACTGTCACAACTAACTATCTTCCAAGGGTTCCCATTTGACTCCTCCTATTCATCCATGAGTTGCCACATCGGAAGGTCAAACAGTCAAAAGAGATTCAAGCTTTGTTGGCATCTCGGTGAGACGCCAATAGTGTCTCGCCGATGCCACATAGACTTCATATCGACATCGCCAAGAGTTACACTGAGCTTACAACATGTATCGGCTTCAGTTTTCCTTTTGGCAAGAGTATCGCTCTCGCCAGGACATCCCAACGAGCCTCCTTGTGTTACACTGAGTTCAGGGGATTATCGCTAAAGCATTCTTATGTTGCCAGGAGATCATATCGAGTTCCATATGTTATACCGATACTAGTGTTCTCGTCGCCCAAATAATTGTCTTTCACTGAGACCATATATCGAGTCATCAAAGCTACTCCGAAACCCCCAGATATATCGAGCACCAAGTAGAAGTCGGCAAGACTCTTGTTTATCGCTAAGAAGTTTCTCTGAGATCACAAATGTTACATCGAAACCATCAACTGTCACCAAGACATATGTCTTTCGCTGAGAGGTCTTATCGAAGTTCTCCAAGCTACCCTGAGTCCACCATTCGCCATGAGTCTTATCGAGAATAGACTTAAACATCGACGAGACATAAACACATCGCCGAGACATCATAACGAAACAACCATTGTTACTCCGATGAACCCAAGTGCATTCCTGTCGATGAAACTTTAACTATTCGCTGGGATATCATAGTGAGAACCCTTTAGTTATCCTGAAGACTTCCATACTACACATACTATCGATGAGACTTTAACCCATTGCTCAGACTTATTCCCGAACGAGGCCTTTCGGCCAAGGGTCTCAACGGTAAGCGATAGAATGGCTTGTCGGCCAAAGATCTCCCCGAGCGCTAAGAGGTCATACTGAACACTCCTTGTCACAGTGATAACTCCATAGTGAAAGCATTCGGCAAGACAAAAACTAAGTCACAACAACCTGTACAAAACATGATGTTCCAAACTGCTAGTCGACCAGACATAAGAGATGTCACACCGACTTGGCTCTAGTAGAGGTTATAGCCTGTGCTGATTGAGGCATATATTTCCAACAATCTCCCACTTGACGAAGATCACATAGGCACCTCTAGAGTACAACAAAACTTACTGAAAATCATGGGCACTAAGGCCCATTGAACTAGCACACCACCTGAACTTGTTTGTGCTCACTGGCTTTGTCAATGAATCTACAACATTCTCTAGAGTATCAACCTTTTCCAAACTAACCTTTCCATCCTCCACCATATCTCGTACAAAGTGATATTGAATGTCAATATGTTTCGTCTTGGCATGGAAAGTTGGATTCTTTTCCAGACAAATTACACTCTGACTATCACAAAAAATAGTTATTTCCCTAGCATCAAAACCAATGTTAGAACACAAATGTTTCAACAAAACTGCTTCTTTACAAGCATGAGTAGCTGCCATGTATTCAACCTCCGTAGTGGACAAAGTGACTATAGCCTACCGCTTGCTCATCTAACTTACTGTACCACCATTCATCATGAAAATGTATCCACTAGTGGACCTCCTGCTGTCAATGTCCCCTGCCCAATTAGAATCCACATAGCATCGAATACTGAGAGTCCTCTGTGATTCAACCAAGTTCCCATGGTAACACAAAGCAAAATCTGAAGTTCCCTTCAAATATTTGAAAACTCTCTTTATAGCATCCCAATGTGTTCTTCCTGGATTAGCCATAAACCGACTAAGTACTTCCACTGTTTGGGAAATGTCTGACCTAGTACAGACCATTGCATACATGAGACTGCCAACCACACTAGCATAGGGTACACTGGTCATGTCCCCCATCTTAGTAGGAGATTTTGGATAGTTAATAGATAGTTTTGTTCCCTGCAAGACTAGAACCACTAGCTGTTTGCAATCATTCATACAAAATCTCTCAAGAACAGTCCTGACATACTTACTCTGATTGATCCAAAGCTTTCTATTCTTCCTGTCCCTGGTTATCTCCATCCCTAGAATATACCTTGCTGCACCAAGATCCTTCATTTCGAACTTAGCAGACAACTGAGACTTAAGATCAGAAATCATTAGCTTACTATTGCCTATGAACATCATATCATCAACATACAGAGCAATAATAAGAACTCGATCACTTTTAGCTTTATAATATACACAGTGATCAGATTTTGATCTCATAAATCCCAAAGACAATACAAAAGTATCAAATTTTTGGTACCACATTCTAGGTGATTGCTTTAACCCATACAGAGAGTTCTTTAATTTGCATACCAGTTTTTCTTTACCTTTTTCAACAAAGTGCTCAGGTTGGGATATATTGATTTCTTCTTCAAGATCACCTTGAAGAAATGCTGTTTTCACATCCATCTGTTCTACCTCTAAGTCATATGCTACTGCAAGTGACAAAAGAAATCTGATAGATGTCAGCTTTTCTACAGGAGAAAAAATCTCCCCATAATCAATTCCCTCGACCTGAGAATAACCCTTTGCAACCAGTCTTGCCTTGTACTTTTCTACACTGCCATCCAGACCAATCTTTTTCTTAAATACCCATTTGCAGCCCACAAGTTTTTTTCCTTCAAGCAAGGGCACCAAACTCCAAGTTTCATTTTTCTCTAAAGATGCCATCTCTTCTTCCATGGTTTCCAACCAAGAATCTGAATCAGACATTTTAAATGCCTCTTTTACAGTCCTAGGCTCATCAGTGCTAGAAATTAATGCATAGGCACAAGTAGAATCAATCAATGGGAACCCATACCTATCTGGTTGTTTTCTTTCTTGGGTTGACCTCCTCACTGGCTGAGGCTGAGGTTCTTCTTCTTCAGAACTTTCAGAACTGGTCGATCTCTCCTCAGTTTTAGGTACATTTTGAATTTCCAATTCCTCTTTCTCAAGTGTAGGAGAAATTTCAACTACATCCTTATTTTTTTTAGACTTTGTCTCTGACTGCAGATCCAGGGTAGAAGGCTTCAGCTCACGGAAGATTATGCTTTTGTTGTACAAAACCTTCTCCGTATCAGTATTCCAAAGCTTGTATCCCTTTATGACAATACTATAGCCAATAAAAATACATTTGACAGCCTTGTTCTTCAATTTAGATCTTTTCACATCCGACACATATGCATATGCCTCACAACCAAAGACTCAAATATGTCTAAGAGAGGGCTTCTTACCAGACCACGCTTCCAAAGGTGTTTTCTCAAGAAGAGAAAAATTTGGAGAACGATTAATTAGATAACATGCAGTAGATATAGCCTCAACCCATAATTTCTCCTCCAAGCTAGCACTACTGACCAAACTTCACGCTCTCTCCATCACTGTCCTATTGAACCTTTTTGCAATTCCATTCTGTTGTGGAGTATAAGGTGTAGTCTTGTGTCTTTTAATTCCATGGTTTTTACAGTATCTTTCAAATTCATCATAACATAATTCACTTCCATTATCAATCCTTAAGCATTTTATTTTTCTACCAGTCTGATTTTCAACAAGGTTCTTAAATTCCTTAAATCGACTGAATACTTCTGATTTACTTTAAAAAAAATAAAAAAATGCTCTTCTTGAATAATCATCAATGAACGACACATAGTATCTTGACTGAGACAAAGAAGGAACATCCACTGGACCAAATACATCTGAATGAATATAATCTAGCAAACCAGAAGATTTATGAGGACTAGAATAAAATGAAACACGGTGCTGCTTTCCATATATACAGTGTTCACAAAATTCAAATTCAAGATTACAATCTTCAAGCCCCTCAACCAGGTTTTTATTCTTTAAGGTTTTAAACCTTTTTCTCCTATGTGGCCTAACCTATGATTCTAGAGCATAGTCTTCTTTGCTGGAAGTTTTACTTCCATAGAGTTTACATAATTAGGGATATTTCCCTCTTTACCTCCATGAACAACTTTTAGTGACTTTCCAGAGACATTGTTACATTGAACAGTCTGTGCATCCAGCTTGTACAGGGTACCAATTTGAGCACCTCTAGCCAGCACCATTGAACCTCTAGTCATCTTGCAGCCATTCCTAGAGAACATGAATTACACTCTGATATCATTTAGCTTACTAATAGATAGTAGATTTCGAGCCAGACCTGGTATGTGCATAACATCATTAATTCCCTTTACTCTGCCATCAAGAAATTGTATTCCGACTCTTCCATGACCAACTATCTCCAAAGTTTAATCACTTTCCAAGTACACCTTTCCACCATCGTATTCTTCATACTTCATGAACCAATCTCTATGAGATGTCATGTGAAAAGATGCTTTAGAATCAATCAGCCATACATCATTTGATGCCTGTGTAGCCAAGGCTGCAATGAAGGTGTCTGCATCACTATGAGAAGAGTCATTGTCAGAAGAATACTTCTTCTTCTTCTTCTCCTCTTTACAATCCTTTCGGACATGACCAAGTTGCCCACAGTTCCAACATTTCACCTTGGACTTCTTGCCAGGAGACTTTGATCTCCCCTCTGATTTCGATTTGGACTTCTTGTCCTTATTCTTGCCTTTCTCTTTCGGTCTTCCTCTGACAGTAAGAGCTTCCTTCACCATCTCAGAAGATTTCCTTCTCATCTCTTCTGACAGCAAAAAACCAACAACATCTTCCATCTTGAAACTGGATGTTGTACTCCCAATAGCCATCACCAGATGATCCCAAGAGTCTGGCAAAGAACACAGTAATAGCATACAATGATCCTCTTCATCAATTTTTACACCAATAGATGTCAATTGAGAAATCAACATATTAAATGCATTCAAATGATCAACTACAGACCCTCCTTCCTGCATTCTCAAAGAATACAGCTTCTTCCTCAGGAACAGTTTATTCACCAAGGACTTCCCCTAATAAATAGATGCCAGTCTCTTCCACAAAGAAGAGGCAGTCTTCTCCTCATGCACATTCAGAAGAACTGAGTCTACCAAACATAGCCTTATAAGCCCCTTAGACTTCCTATCTGCAAGGTCCCAATCTTCTTGCTTCATGCCTGTAGGTTTAGTTCCAAACACTGCAAGCCATAGATCACGATCAACTAGAAGATCCTCCATCTTGATTTTCCACAACTCAAAGTTACTGCCATTGAATTTCTTTATTTTAAACTTTTCAGACATGCTAGCCATCTCAACCTGTAATCAGAAATAACAAACTCTACAAGACTCCCACTGAACAAAATTGACTCAAAAAACCCAACGTACCCACAAGGATAACACAACTAGATAGGCTCTGATACCACTTGTAAGGAAAATTAGATGCAGAAACAATTCTCCTAACATCAACACCTTAGGAAAGAATGTAGATATACTTTTAAATTTTACAACTACAGTCCAATTAAGATGCACTATGAAGTAGATAACAGAAACATAGTATTTTACAATCACATATGAACACCAGATATACATGGGAAAACCCTTACGGGAAAAAAACCCACCACACTAAGAGAAATCACTTTGTATTACAGTAATGGAGATTACATACAAATGGCAGACTTATCTTTCTGGTGTCTGTTTACAACAACATTCACCATGAACAATCTTATACAGGAACCTTTGAGTTACAGTCTTTACAAAATAGAATTCATTTACTGATCATACAACCACACAAAAATCCGTTGATGCAACCAACTAACATTCGAACCAACGAACCATTGAGCATTTGTAACTGTAAACTATATTCATGTCGATCTCTATCTATTGAACTTCCTCATAGAACTGTCACAACTGACTGTCTTCCAAGGGTTCCCATTCGACTCCTCCTATTCATCCATGAGTTGCCACATCGGAAGGTCAAATAGTCAAAAGAGATTCAAGCTTTGTTGGCATCTCAGTGAGACACCAATAGTGTCTCGCCGATGCCACATAGAATTCATATCGACATCACCAAGAGTTACACCGAGCTTACAACATGTATCGGCTTCAGTTTTCCTTTCGGCAAGAGTATCACTCTCCCCAGGACATCCCAACGAGCCTCCTTATGTTACATCAAGTTCAGGAGATTATCGCTTAAGAATTCTTATGTCACTAGGAGATCATACCGAGTTCCATATGTTATACTGATACTAGTGTTCTCATCGCCCAGACAATCGTCTTTCGCTGAGACCATATATCGAGTCATCAAAGTTACTCCGAAACCCCCAAACATACTGAGCACCAAGTAGAAGTTGGCAAGACTCTTGTCTATCGCTAAGAAGTTTCTTCGAGATCACAAATGTTACATCAAAACCATCAATTGTCGCCAAGACATATGTCTTTCACCAAGAGGTCTTATCGAAGTTCTCCAAGCTACCCTGAGTCAACTGTTCGCCATGAGTCTTACCGAGAATAGACTTCAACATTGACGAGACATAAACACATCGCTGAGACATCATAACGAAACAACCATTGTTACTCTGATGAACCCAAGTGCATTTCTGTCGGTGAAACTTTAACTCTTCGCTGGGACATCATAGCGAGAACCCTTTAGTTATCTCAAAGACTTCCATATTGCACATACTGTCAGCGAGACTTTAACCCATCGCTCAGACTTCTTCCTGAATGAGGCCTTTCAGCCAAGGGTCTCAACGACAAGCGATAGAATGGCCTGTTGGCCAAAGATCTCCCCGAGCACTAAGAGGTCATACCGAACACTCCTTGTCACAACGATAACTCCATAGTGAAAGAATTCGGCAAGACAGAAACTAGGTCACAATGACCTATACAAAACATGATGTTCCAAACTTCTAGTCGTCCAGACATAAGAGATGTCACACCGACTTGGCTCCAATAGAGGTTACAACCTATGTGATTGAGGCATATATTTCCAACAGTCTCTCGGGTGTCAGGTCATGCCTTCCTTGGAATGTCTTAGTTGTTTTGATGTGATTTTGCTGGTAATCACATGGAAGACTTATGGAGTTAAGCTAGAGGGAAGTCAGATATTAAAATGGAGTTCTTGTGATGGGAAGTTAGTGCACGGTTGCTACAGGTTCAAACAATAGTCTTAAACTCCTATTTCAGCTTTAGATTTGGCTTTACAATGTGGAATGAACTTTCTTGAAAGTCACTTCTAAAATAAAGGAAAAAAGGCCAGAGAAGAGAGTAAGTTCCTAGACTTGAAACTACGAATGAACAATGATCATGGAGGACCCTACTGCAGACAACCTTCCTAAAAAAAAATTCCACTTAACCAGATTACCTCACAGTCTCATGAAATTTGTGCAAGTTTCTAAGGACTACAAATATTCAGCCATTTATTCACGATAAGCATGAATAAACAATAGAAGTTTAGAGCAGCTTTTAGTTTATGCCCAGACTAACTTTACACAACCATTTACCATCAGTAAACAATAAAAAGTACGGACAAAGAAGGTTTCCAACACCCAACAAAATTCTTCAAAACTAGAGAACAACATTAATTAATCTACTAACAACATGCAAAGATCATAAACAGTAAAGTAAATCTACTTAAATTAACCAACTATGGGGGAAGAACCATGTAACATGCAGTTGAAACTCAAGAACCCACCAAAAGTCAATGAAATTTTATTAAAATTTCAGCAACATGCCTTTACAACAACTAAACTCTCTTCGAAAATGAGAGGAGACCCCCTATTTATAGTGTCCAAAAAGCAAAAAGAATGGCCAAGATTGATTTTCTTTGTGTGGCCAAGATTCACTACAAACTAGGGTTTCAACTACCTCCCAAATATATTACAATTTAAAATTACATTTTGTCCTCTAGCCTATTTTGTCTTCTTGCAATAGCACTGTAGTTCTTTTTTCTTTTGTTGATTTCTTTTTGTTGTATAGCTACTTTGTGAGGAACTCATCATCTACAACAGGATTTCCTTTGCTCTTCTTTACCGTGGCATATTCTATAGACTTTAGGATCAGTGCCCGAAGCTTGTTCCATTCTAATATATATGATTAGATCACTTGAAAATTCAGCCTCCTTGATTTTGTTGTGATGCCTTCCTAGTCCTTGTCATATTTTGGTGTGTTCTTTACTACTTGCTTGGATTGAGTGAAGGCTTGTGCAACAAAACCTAAGAAATCTGACATTATTGCATCTGTGGTTCCATTTTCCATTTTCTTGTGGAAATATGGCTTCATCTTTTCTGGATCTAGCTTGACAAAAGACACATCAGAATCTGTCATTAGTTGCAAATATTCCTCACAGTCCTTTTTGATTTCTTTGACCCAGTCGATATCTAACTCCACTTCATGGAGCACTCGTTCCAACACCTCCTTCCTATGATCTAAGCTCAACTTCCATGTTTCCTCGAGCCAGTGGTCATCTTTTACCAAGGTAAGCTCCTCATAGGATTTATCTGGTAGCTTGAGAATAGCCTCAAGTTTGGGATATGTGATCCTGTATAACTTAGGGAAGTCGGTGCAAAACTTCCTTATTCCCTCTAGTATCTTTTTCACTTCAAGGAGCTTGTTGGCTGTCTTGACAACATGACCTATGCCCACATTTTTGTTGTAGAGGACCCGCCAGAACCAATCCTTTGTGGCCTTCGTCCAATTCTTTATCTACTTCAACTAGTCAATGTGGTCCTTGGAAAACAATTGTGGTAGTGCCAAGGATGCGGTGGGGAGCTCTTCCACTGATGACCACTGTTGAATATAGGCTATTAGATCAGCCACTTGTGCCTTTAGTTCCTCCGTAGAGGTCTTATCTTTGTTCATTTGATGCATGCTAGTGGCAATGGACCCCTGTAGATGGTCAATCTTCTGCTCTCTCATGGATATTCCTAGATCAAGGGTAGAAATATTGTAGCTTACCCCTTCTTCTCCCACAATTGAAGTGCTAATCTACATCGTTTTGGATCCGAACACATCCATTGACAACTGAGATCTGACCTTCGATTTATTCTCTTTCTTTGTACTTATTTGGGCTTGAGTCAAGATAGCCTCTAACCTTGCCCTCAGATCCCTTAGGGTTGGGGTTTTCTTCTCCAACTATTTCTCAAGCCATTTAGGCATCTGAGATTCTCCTTTTGGTGATTCATTATCACCTTCTTCTTCATGGTTGTATTGGGTCTCAATTTCCTTTTAGCCCAAAGATTCTTGTTCCATCTTTTCTCCTTCTTCTTCATCAGAATCCTGAATAAATACTGTTTCCTTTTGTAGGGATTCGATGACTGCGTGCTCTTTGGGGCTGTCCTCCCCTTCAATAGTTTTCTCTTCTTCTCCTTGGTCACGTCTGTGTTCTTCATGATATTCCATTTCGGGGCTCTTTTTGGCTTTAGTATCTTCAGGTTTATCTTCTTCTTTCTTTTCCTATTCTTGCTCTTCTGAAAGAGGCATTTCTTCACCATGTTTGGGGATTTCATCATGTTCCCTAGTTGGAGGTTCAGTATCCTCCTCCATTCCCTCACTTGATTTCTTTTCTTCCTCACGAGGTTGCTTCTCTACTTCCTCTCCAACATTCTTAATATACTAAGCCAACTCCTCCTCTAACTCCATGTCAAAGGCTTCCACAATATATTTGGCACTTAGCTCCTCAGTGTCTTCCTTCGATGACTGTGTTTCTTCCTCCTCTCCATCGTGCACCACTTTATCAATTGTCAGATGCTGGTACTCGGGGTGCTCATGGTAATCTGTAGCTTCCTCTTCCATCTCTTTTGTAGCTTCCCTTTCTTTTCTCTCCAACTCTTTTGATATTTCCATGGTGGCCTTCATCTCTGATGGTTCAATTGGAGGAGTATAGACAGGAAGACTGACAACAACTTGTGCCTAGGAAGCTTGTATGGCTGGGTTCATCAACACCCCAGATAGCTCAATAAGAATGTTTTGCATGTGGCAGAAAAAGGCCTCTGGGAACAAGAGAGTGGGAATTGGAATTGTTGTTGTAGCTAGTGGAAGAGATGTTTTCAGAGACATGGAGGAAGAGGAGAGCAAAGAGGTAGTGGCAGAAGAAGAGTATATTATCATTACTTGCGTAGTGGGTAGGGTGGAACAAAGGTGGATGAAGATATCCATTGCAGGCAGGGAAGTAGCAACCATCATGGGAGAGGTAGGTAGAGAGGCAACAATAATTGCAACATCAATAGCAGTAGTGGCTGCAAGAGTATAGGCAGTAGGTGGAGACTTTGGCCGCTCAACCTCTAGTTCTTCTCCCCCATGGAGGGGGTCCTCTTCGATGGTAGGAATTTCAGTGAAGTTGTCTGATTTCTTTTGTTTCTTGGAAGGTTCTCCTTCCGAATCCTTTCTTGCATAAACCTTAGGCTTGGGTTGACTTTCAACCATTTCATTCCTCTTCCTTGACCTGGTGGCTGGAGGGGATTTTGAGGTTTCTCCAGTTGGGGGAACAACTTTACCACTATCAATTTCACTTGCCAGTTCATCTTCAAGCTCCCCATAGGTCAGGGTGACTCCTTGTTGCTTCAATTGGGATATCTACCCATCAATCCATTCCTTGGTTCTAGCCTCAATGAGCTTTTTCAGAATATCAAGGTCGTCAACCTCTTGTTCGTTCCAATCAATCAATGGTAGCAAAATATTGGCAATTGCATTATACCGAGGATCCATCACTATATTTTCATTCTCCACCACTTGATCCGACACAAGGAACAAGTTGAACTTCTTCACAAAATACGCTGTCATGCACATGTAGCGCCTCATTCAAACTTCTTTGTCATCCTTGCAGTTGGCCCAAAAGTCCTCAACATCATGCAAATGGGCATATTTAGCCACAACCATCTTTCTAAATTTTCCATAGGGGTCCATTCATGACCGGTTAGTGTGGAACTTCAAGTTATACTCCAAAAGTTCTTTATTTGAATTGTTTGCACATTGAGATGTGTGGAATTCATACATCCCTTGGCCAAAAGAGAGGGGATAGGGAATCCCTGCCTTATGCTTGCTACTTAAGAGGGAATGTGCTTGTCACAACTGCTGAGAGAGCTCTAGCAATATTATCCAGTCATTTGGATATCGGGTCAGCTTGTATGGTTTCTTTGAGAACCGTTCAACACAAATGTATGTAAACTTAGGGAATTGTATGAACAAGAAGGTGAATTGGAAGAGGAAGGAATTAGCACTGTGGGAGACTCTCCTTTCAAAATCACCCCCAAACAATTTGATAACGTGACCTATAAAAGTGTCGTTGACTCTACAATAGTCCCTCTTGAAATTTTTGTATTGGAATTGAGGGTACCTGTCATAGACCTTTAACTCTCTACCTAGAGCCTCATCAAGGGCTCTGAACAAGCCTTTGTATTATGTCTTGTTAACTAGTAAATGGACTAGGTAAGAGATCATGTAAAATCCTGAAGTCTTCTTAACAACCACAAATTGCTCATGCAAGAAATTGCTAATTATTCCTGCCCAGTAGAATTTGATTTTTCCTTGAGGATCTCTTCAATGAAATACAACATCCACTCCTAGAATTAGGCAGTGGTGAAAAGGACCATAACCCTTCTTAATGAGGTTACCAAGTCATGGTAATCCTCGTAGAAGTCGCTGCGATAGAGCTCTTGGGGTACCTTTGCTGCACTGCCCCTCTTTTCTTTCAGCCAAGATTGATTTATGACCTTCTTACATTTGAGAGGGTCCTCATCCCACATTTGATTCCCATATTCTATGGATGCCTCTTCCATTTCTCTGAAGGTAGGGATATGAAAATATCTCCCTATTGACTTGGTGGATAAGTTAGCCAATACATTTTCGTCTCTGTCCATAATTGTTTTGGTATCTTCTTGGTATGCTTCCCTGATGGCCATCACAAGTTTTGGGGAAATGAGAGTAGGCAGGAAACCTACAGCTTTAGCCAATCCAATGCTTCTGATTTTCCTGGCATTATCCATCATGGGGCTAATCCAAACCCTTTGCTTAAATTCATCAATATCTATGTGTCCGATGTTTGTATTTGATATTTCCTTCCAAGCTGTGGTGACCTTGGAGTTAAGGGGTTCCCCTTGGAACTTGAACTTCATCTAATCTTTGTCTTCTTTACCCTAGGGTTCTTTGGATGACTTCTTTCCTTTGTCTTTCTCCACTGCCACCTCCAAGGGTCCTACACTTGGTTCTATATATGCTACAAGCAAGAAAGAGGTAAACACATTCAAGCATAAATCAATGGGAAAGTTACCCAAAATCCTACAAAACAATGCTAGATCAAATAATTCATCACTTAAGACTCCTAACATATATTTTAGATCAACATTAACCTTTTCAAGAGGGAGTTTCAGTAAGGCAGGCCTAGGGGTGCGAACTTCCCTAGGCTGGTGGCTTTCCTGGAGCTGTTGCAGGTGGGACGGCAAACAGGGCACGATGGCCCGGCTGTCCCAACCCTCGCCAAGATTTGGGCATAAGGTGGGGTCCAATAAGGAGGCCACTTCATTTAGGCATGTGGGTCAAAGTCACATTGAAGGTTGGAGGGCATTAGGGTCATCATTTGGGTAAGTAGAATCAGAGGGCAGCTTGGTTGTTTGGGGTTTTCTATGGAAACGAACCTGGAAAGATAGTGGTCCGATAGTGGAGTTTCGTCGCGTGGGACCTGAAGACCCAGAGGACGTCATCACAACTCATTTGGCATTCTAATCATCGTGGGTTGGAGGGAGTGGGTGAATGTTAGGTGATGGTTGTTTGAGACGGCGAAGGTCAGATAGCGGCCCGACAAGAGAAACCCGCGCAACAACAGGTCCACAATTTTTTTTTGTTTCATTCACTTATCATTGGAAAGTTCAAAGGAAATTGGGAGGTCGGGTCCCAAGTAGTGGGTGGTCATGGATTATTTTCCATTTGAGAATAGCAGGACCAAGACGGAGCCCCACAGGCGACAACCCGATAGGAGAAACCTGCTTAAGGTTCAAAACTTAATCATTTCATCTTGGCATATCAGCAGTTGCGGTAGAATTGGAACTCAGAGGGCAGAATGCTAACCATCAGGAGCCATTCGATACAACGGGTTCAACATAGCAATCCACAGACGGAAGTCCGCTAGGAAAGGCTTGCGAAGAGGCTTTTACTTGGTCGTTTTGGGGTGCAAATGAAATTGGCCAGTAGAGATAGGGTCGGGACCCGATGGTCGGGCAGACGCTAAGGTTTTATGGATTTGGGTAACCATTCATGCACCGGTGAAAGGGGAACAAAATTTTGTGGTGGGTAACCCGTATTCTCAGATAGTTATTCTTTACCTCGTCCAATGAAGATAAGGGCGAAACCTAATAGACAGAAGGATGAGCTATAAAAAGCCATTCAAAATGGCGAAACACAGATGAAATTCTGTAAGTGAAAGTTTGATAGGAGGGACCTGTGATGGACCGAGGCTCGAGATTTGGCAAAGTTTAAATTTACAGGGCTATCATTGGGGTGGGGTCTATGCACTAGAAAGTCATGGTTGGAAAGTTGTTTGGAATGACGAAGCTTGAAAAGCACCCAAGAGGTGGAAGCTCGCGGAGGTAGACTCGAAAAGGTTGATGGATCACTTCAGTTTGTGCTTAAGGATTATGAATCAAGTTCAAAGCGGTTGAGTGGAGGGAGAATCCTACCGAGGAGGACCTGATGGGGTCATTTTTTGTTTCAATTTTAGACGTGTTTGCAAAGGATGACGACGACAGATGAATGGGTGCAGGCCCGCAGAGCATGAATGCTCTAGTTAATGAACGTCGACAGAGAGCTTGAGTTCCACACAAGGCCAACAAGGAGATTTCAAAAGTTGGTTAAAATTCCAAGAGGTGGGTTTTGTGCGCCTAGTCTTAGTCTAATTCTCCATCAAGTTTTTCCCTTTTAAATTTAGCAATTTATGCAGAAATCAATGAAAAATGTGATATAGGGCTCGCGGATGGAAAAACTACCTCTAAAACCCAATGAATGTGGATGACCAAGCTAGTAATGAAGACCTTGAGATGATGAATGAATGCTGTAGGAGTGATGATGACGTTTGCAGGGTTCTGACTCTTTTTCTGATCAACTAACAAGTGAAAATGATAGCTCAGGAGGGGCTATTTATATAAAATGATGCATTTAATGCACCCCATTAATGATTGTATGGAGGCCTTGGTGGTTGGTGAATAGTCATTTTGAAAATACCCACACAAGGGGCGGAGTTTGGCGGTCAGATGGCAGCCAGATGATGGTGGTTCAAAAGGTCAGTAGTAAGGGAAATGACAAAAAAACATGCGGGTCCCAATGGGCGAAAGTCTGGTGGATGAAGGCCATTTGAAATGGCGATGAGGTGAAGCAAACTTGCATGGGGTAGCCCAATAGGGTAGACCCACCTAGCTCTAAGGATGTCAACTCTAGAAAGTAAAGGGAAAACAACTAAGGTAACTCCGTGAAGGCCTAGAGCTTTGAAAATTTGAGGGTGGAAAAACATGGTCAACTCAAGATGATTTCTCTAAGGCTCACTGACCATCCAAGACACAAAAAAGGGGGCATGCAAAATGAGGCAGCGACCAAAGCGACCCGACGAGGTGAAAAGAAAAGAGGGTCCCCATTCCGAATGGGGCATGTGTGCTGAGGGTACAACAAATGGCGAATCTGTTTGGGAATGCTCCTAAGCGTTGTAAAGATAGATAAGTATTCACTCAGAATCTAGAATCTCTAGTTTCACAGACCAGAAGCCTGTTTCCAAAAGTGAGCTAGGAGAATTGGATCCTTAACTGAATCAACCCATGAAATATCTCAGAAGTGTGTGCGTTTAGTGAATTCATTCCCTTTCCTTATAAATTATGACAAGTGGTATCTAATCAAACCAGGAAAGCTACATGAATCATCCAACCCCAAAATTAACCTAGACATCACCCCACTGCCAATCAGGTGTCCATAGCCATGGTGGAGTTGTTGTTGTGACCCCACGAACATTATTCTACTGCTAGTTGGGCATCCATAGCCCCGGTAGAGTTATCCGCACACCCATATGGTTGCTTGATTTCAACATTTTTGTTTTTTCTTGTCTTTTCTTGCAATATCTCTTTTAATACTTTCTCCTTTTTCTCAACTATGTAAGCATCGAAGCCTACTATGGGTTTGGAAACCACAGTGGTCACTGGAGCAGACTTAAGATTTTTCTCTTGCTAAGTCATCATAAATAACCACTGTACAACCCTTTGGAAACAAGTATTATGCTTTTTGTGTTGGATCTAAGATGAATGTGAAAGGAAGATTCAACCAAGGGTCGGGTTCTAAGTCAAAGTTCAAGTGAGGAAACCATTCCTCAGTAGCTATTAGAGACTAGTAGTTGAGAGTGAATATTTAGTCAAAGAACACTAAGAGCGGGCAACAAAGTGAACCATCTATTGAACAAGCATGACCATCACAACAAAAACGAGGAACACCCTCATCAAAGAAAAATAGCCGGGAAATGAACAAAACAAAAGCGACGTGAAACGATAGAACAAAGCAAACCAAAAGCAGCCTAAACTAACCTATATACAAGTATTTACAGGAACAACTCAAGAGAGCTCAAGCCTAGAAATAATGCTTTAATTGCTGCCAATTGACGGGAAACAAGACATCCTTATTGGTTAAAGTCTTGAGGTGGAAAGCATTGTCTCTGAGGATTTCATAATTCTGAAAGGGGCCAAGCCAGAGCTTATTGAATTTTTCATGTCCCCCTTTCTTCTCATGGGCCTTGTCCCAGCATAGGACTAGATCAACAATTCTAAAGGCCTTGAATTTGGCTCGTCGATCAAACCTTCTTTTGACCACGCCCTGGTTTTTAGAAAAATTCTCAATGGCACGGTCACATACTTCTTCCAAGTGCAACAACTCAACCAAGCAAGCTTCTCTTCGATCTCCCTCTTTGTAAAAGGTATTGATGAACTGGAGGGTGGGGATTTTTCAGGTGAATTGGGAATATTGGCTCTAGGCCATAGATGAGGTGAAATGGTGAATCTCTTAAGGAATACTTATGGCGTAAAAGGTCTTCCCAAAGGGAAAAGCAGAGTTGGGTATGCCAGTCCTTGGGATTCTTGTCAAGCAGTTTTTTGATGACAATAATTAGGTTTTTGTTTGTAGATTCAGCCAGGCCATTGCCCTGAGGATAGTAGTTGGATGAAAAATTAAGGGAAATACCATAATTGAAGGCCCAACTAGTGAATTTAAGTGAAGAAAAGGTTGGACCATTATCACATACTAATGCATACGGGAAACCAAAATGATTTAAAATAAAACTTTCAAGAAAATTCACAAGTACCTCATTTGTACATTGCCTACAAGTAATAGCTTCTATTCATCTAGTGCAATAATCAAAGGTGGTTAGAATGTACTTGTGAATCATAGATGATGGTGGGCTTACCAGACCAATGAAGTCAAGACCTCATTGTGCAAACGGTCTCACCTCCAAGACTGGTTGCAACAAGAAACAACATTCCTTTCTTTGGTTGTGGCGGTTTGATAGACATGGCACGTGTGGATGTGGGTATGAGAATCCTTGAAGAATTTCAGCGAGTAGTAACCTGCTTGTAGGATTTGATGGGCTGTGGAAGGACCCGACCCCTGACCGGTACCAAATTTTTCATGTAATTCTTTCAAGACCCAGTGTGCTTCTTCTTTGCCAAGGCACCTTAGGTAGACACCTTCGCGGTTCTTCTTGTAAAGGAAAAATCCCTGCAACATATAACTACTACTTTTCAACCTAAGGGCATGCCTTTGAACTCCCTATAAGTGAGACGTGCACTTGTTGTGCAACAACTAAAAGACAATGTCGTCGTACCACTCCCCCGGGGAAACGTCCTCAAGCTGATATTGTTGAACTGTGAGTTTAGGTCTCGCTTCAGCTACAATGTCGGCTATTGTTCAGGTGAGGGCCTACCCTCTTACCAACTTCATTGGCTAAATTTCCATATCGTATTCTTGTAGTAAGGTGACCCACTTGGCTCTTCGTTCTCCCTACTCATTTTTCATGAGCAACATCTTTACTGTTGGGTTAGGGACAATGGAAAATACCTTATTCCTCAAGATGTAATGCCTGGACTTCTTAACTCCTCTGAAAAGAGTGTATGCCTACTTTTCTACGTTGTGATATCTTAGTTCAACATCTTTCAAGGGAGCACTCACGAAGGTGATCGGGTGCTCATTTCCTTCATCATCCTTTTGGGTTAAAATTTTGGCACATGAATGATTTGAAGCAAATGAGTAAATGTAGAATGACTTTAGATAATCAGAGCCAACGAGCACGGGTTCCTCAACAATAACTTTCTTGGTTTCTTTGAAGGCTTGCTTTGCTTCTGGGGTCCACTCAATCTTGGCATCTTGCTTTAACATGACGTTAAGTGGCTTGACAATTTCAACAAAGCCCGTGATGAACTTCCTGACAAAAATTATTTGTCCAAAGAAAGATTTTAGTTCTTTCTTGTTGCCTGGCAGGTGAATCTTCAGCAAGGATTGGATGCACTCAGGATCTATGGAGATTCCTCATTCTGAAATAACGTGCCCAAGTAACTTTCTTTTAGTGACTCCAAAGATGCACTTCTTTAGATTAAGGGAAACCCCAAATTCTCAACACCTCTGAAAGACTTTTCATAGATCAGAGACATGATCACTTTGCTTCTTTGAAATATAGTCAAGTCATCCATATAGATGATTATTCACTTCCCAATTAGATATTTGAAGGCGATGTCCATTGCACTCTAGAAAGTGGCACCAGTGTTGGTGAGCCCAAATGGCATTCTTCTATAAGCAAAGGTGCCCCACTTGGTGGTGAATGTTGTCTTGTGCTGATCTTCATACTGCACCATCACTTGATTATACCTGGAGTACCCATCGAGGAAGGACATCATCTGCGATCCATTGAAAATCTGCAATACCTCATCTAATGAAGGCACTGGATAGTTATCCTTCTATGAAGCTTTGTTTAGATTGTGAAAGTCCATGCACAATCTGATTTCTATGTTCTTTTTTCTAACCGGGACCAAATTAGCCACCCATGTGGAGTGCCTAACTGGAAAGATGATTCTGTCTTAAAGTAATTTCTGCACTTCCTTGTAAATGATAGGTTCCAATAGGGTGTTGATGGTACGTTGTCTTTGTCAGAAAGGTCGCACATCAGACTTGAGAGGGGTGGTATGTGTGATAATGAAGGTATCATAGGTCTTCAAATCTTCATAACTCCATGCTACCACATCTTGATACTTTTGCAAAGCACCAATAATTCCTTTCTTTTCCTTTGGTGTACATACCTTTCCAATTAACACATTTTTGACTTCCTTGGCTGATCTGAGGTGTTGGGTGTCACACTAGTTATTGATAGAGTCCTTCTTCACTTGCTAATATTGATCTCTGATTTGATCTAGGTCAAATATGTGCTCAAGCTGAACCATACCTCTGGGGATTGTATTTTTTTAATGTTAATGATCCCCTCTATATCGAGTTTAGCTTCCTCTGGGTCAGTTTCATCAATTATTTGGTTTGCAAACACGTCATAACTTGTGATGAACTCGAGGATGTGATTATCATCATTGAATACTTGGAAGTGAGTGACAGTGTTTGGTATGGATGGAGTGGAGGTCAACTCAATGGTGAATCTTTTAAGGCCAGATAAGGAAATTGGTTGAAGCGTGCTAGCTGTTTGAGCCAAGGCATCAATAGTATGATTATGAGAGAAGGGAATCAGTTGAATATTAAAGGCATCTAGGCTCTCTAGAAGATCCCAAACTCTATGTCTATAGTTTACAAGCCTTCTATCATGGCAAGAGTACAATTTTCTGACTTGCTTCACTACCAATTCCGAGTCACTGAACACTTGCAAAAATTTTCCCTTCTTTCTTAAAGCCATTAAGAGACCATGGACTAAAGCTTCATATTTTTCTACGTTATTGGTACAATAAAACTAAAGCCTATGGGAAACAAAGTAGGTCTTACCCGTAGGGTTGATGAGTTTGAACCCTACACCGACACCCTGCTTAAACTTGGATCCATCAAAGTGTAATGTCCAGAACTTGGAGGGTTCTTTGACTTTGGGACTAGTCATGCGTACGCTCTTCCTTGGTTTCTCATTCACATTCATCACTTTTGGGACAAGAACAAGCTCATTGTGGTTGATGACAAGCTATCTAGCTGGCAACTCTTTTTGAGATATGGCTTGTCCTTTGATGTGCTCTAGTGCTGTTTGACACAAGTAATAGTTAAATTCAGAGTGGGTAGTGCTGTGAACCCTACACCAACTTGGTAGCAAGAGTTCTTGAAAATTCATCCTTGCCCCAAGCTGAGCTGATCTTGTATGCATATCTCAATGAAGTCTTGAAATCCTTCTAGTAGTTCTAAATTACCACCTTTGTAGAACCCCTCATTTCCATATTCCACTAATATTTTTGTGCTTTGAGGTGCATAGGCCAAGTTAGTCAGAGGATTGCATTGCACCAGGAAGACCTCTGTAACTAGCTCTTCTTCTTGAGGCTTCGCTTCTTCCTAATAAACAAAAGGGAAAAAATTACCCAATTCTGTTTCAGAAAAGAACACCTCATTAATGTTGTTGTATTCTATGATCATAAATTTCATGTGTGGCTCCTGATCTATTCGAATCTGGTTTGGAAACCCTTTCCATGATGACCAAATGTGAGAGAAATCAGTTGTGACATATCCATTCAGTGCCCTGGTGAAGTCACGTACCAGGATAATTTTGTATGTGTCAAGAATATTCGCAACCTGGATGTCAATAACTTGTTGTACCCTTGGGTCTGCAACAATCTGCATTGGGATACAATTGATCCCCCCCACAATGTTAACCTCAATTTTATCGAGTTGAGTCACTTTTCTTCTGGACGGTGTGGGGACAATCCCAAGAGCTTTGTACATAGCCAAAGGCATGACATTGGCTAAAGCTCTCGAGCCAATCAAAAAATCATGCAAATTATTTCCAAATATTCTAATTGTGGTGAGGAAGGGTGGCATTTCAAACCTTCCTTGGAAGAGACCCATAGGTATGTCAACCTACGCCACTTGACCCTTATCCTTCTCACTAGTCTTCTCTTTGGTTTGCACTAAAGTTTTCTCTTTAGTAGGTTGCTTCCTAGCTTGTTGGTTGGTCAAGGCATCTTTCTTTTTTCCTATGATCTCTTGGATTACGGGCTCCTATTAAGGCTCTGCAAAAGTGACTCTCTTGGCTGGTATTTCTTGTGTCATCTTAGAGGAGGGGGCTCCATTAATGACCCTAAAGAAGGAATGCTTGACTGCAGGAACCTTGAGGAACTCAAAGGTAGCTAGGCTGATTTTAACTTTCTTGAATTCTTCAACATATTCCCCCATTTGCTCAATTTTAGTCTCAAAGGATCTACCTATGGACGAGCTAGCTGGTTGGCTTTGCGTTTGATTTGATGGTTTGTTGTTGTTCAAATATTGCTTAGGCACATGAGGATAGCCTGGGTTGTTGCTATCATTGGGGTCAAGTGGGGTACTGAAGTTGTTAGGTAGAGTAGAGGTAGTGAACAATCCCCCTATTTGTCTATTTCTTAAGTTATATGAAGAGGCTCTCTGATGGAACATTTAAACTTCATCTTCATGGGACTCTTCTTCATCTACGAGATCATTATCTACTGAAGTAAAGTTCTGAGATAAAGCTTCTTCATTACTTACCTCTTGTACTTCTTCATTTTTGGAAAAGGTGGTCTCATTCTCAGGCTCTTTTCTCTTGCTTTGTGGGAATGGGGCCTGGTTGACCACAAGAAGAGAGGTATCGTCTGAGTCAAATGAAACTATATGTCTCTACAATTTGCACTATCAACAACATTTTGGACCTCCACTTGAAAGATTTCTGCGGCTGTTTGAAACTCGGGGTAGTCCAGTTTAGAATTCCTACTCGTCTTGTGAATCCTACACCATCTGAATAAGGAAACCTCGATGAGATACACTCCACTGGTGGTCTTCTCATTACTAGCAGGTTGATCAAGAGGAGTGGGAACACCCCCATTGTTTGGCCTTGTATTCCACATTTGGTTCTATCTTTGTAAGGGTCTCCTTTCAAAGTTTTGATTGGAGTTCTGTCCTCACTCATAATTTGGTGCTGACAAGGTACCCACTTCTTGGTTGTCCTGGCTATCTTGATTGAGATTGGCTTGAATGTTGTGTTGAGAAACTTACAACTGGTTGTTCTGATTTCTCAAGTGTGTCATCTCTATGGACATCTTTTGGATCATCTTCGTTAGCTCATCCAATCGATATTTTCTCAGCATTACTTGGTTGTGGGGTTTGATTCTGGAGGAAGACGAGTTGTACTACTAGATGATTTTGCTAAGTGGATGGGAATTTGGGCCCTTGTAGGTATGTCGGTGCCTGCGGTTGCTGTGCATAGGTTTGTGGTTGTTGAGGCTACAAGTAATGAGGCACTGGGGGTGTCTAGTTCATAGGTTGCCCTGGATGAGGCACTATGGGTAGTTGCAACACTTGATTCATTAAGGGAATTTGATGTTGTAGTGCCTGAGTGAGTCCTTGAATTTGCATAGGGTGGGAAGCCTGTCCCAAGGAGGGCAGTGGATCGAAGATGTTCTGTTCCAAGTTGGTGCTAGCTACGACTGCCTCAACATAAGCATCCACTAATGTGGCAGGAGCTAGTCACATCCACCTCTCCAATGTAGCTATGAGGTTATATAATCCTGTGTAATAAATGGGCAAGGCAACATCATCATTGAGCACATATGGAGCTTGCAACCTCATGTATGCTCGGTGGAATCGATTGTTGAAAGAGTTGATCGACTCGTTGATTTCCCTTCAAGCGGATATGAATTACCTGTATAGCTCTGAAGGGTTGATTGGGATCTTGTACTTCTACAAGAAGGCATTCATTAGCAAGGTCCAATATGTGATGGACCTCGTCGGTAAGTTGATATACCAATAGAAGGCCTCTTCCCCCAAGGAATAAGGGAAAATCCTACATGCTACATCCTCCTGATCAATATGCATATCTTTTAATGTCTCTTGGAAGATCTTATATGTTCTTCAACTGTCCTTTGTGGATCTCGAGGATGGAACTTTGAGAAAAAGCTCTTTGGGTTCTTATGCATGTCATGGTAACTATTGAAGAACAACGAGGAAGGATTATTTCCTAGCCAAACAATGAGGGGAGGCAGGGTATTTGTTGTTGAACAATATCTTGGGACTACATAGGGGTAGTGGTAGTTGGGATTGAACCTTGGATTTGAAAGGTAGGGATTGGGGAAACACCCTGGCTGTGGGAAGCAAGCAGCTGGAAAGTAGTTTGGGACGGCTAAGTGGAAGATGTAGAGATGGAAGAGGAAGGGTGAGTTTGTGGCTGATGGAAAGAGGAAGGAGGTGAAAGTGAAGGTGAAGTGGATGGAATGGAGGAGGAAGAAGAGGCTGTGTCCTCTATCTTGGTCCTTCTAGCCCTTGTAGGGGGCTGTAGTTCCTAAAATTCCCCTATATTTGGTGTTGAACTTAAAACTCTTTGGAATATTTCAGGGGAGAATGAATTGATTCGATCCAAATTAGCTCAAATGACCCTCCTTTTAGCTCCAATTTTCTTGATGGGTGTTTTATGCACCTTCTTAACACAGGCAACACACAAGTATGCTACCTCTCTTGAAAGGAAATCTCCAACAACAATTTACTGAAAATCACCCCAAGGTCTCTCAGGTGTCAGGTCATGACTTGCTTGGAATGTCTTAGTTGTTTTGATGTGATTTTTCTGGTAATCATAGGGCAGACTTATAGTGTTAAGTTGGAGGGAAATCAGATATTAAAATGGAGTTCTTGTGATGGGAAGTTAGTGCATGGTTGTTGCAGGTTCAAACAACATTCTTAAAATCCTATTTCAGCTTTAGATTTGGCTTTACAATGTGCAATGAACCTTGTTCAAAGTCACTTCTAAAAAAAAGGAAAAAAGGGCAGGGAAGAGAGTAAGTTCCTAGACCTGAAACTACAAATGAATAGTCATCATGGAGGACCCTGCTACGGACAACCTTCCTAAAACAAAATTCCTCTTAACCAGATTACCTCACAGTCTCATGAAATTTGTGGAAGCTTCTAAAAACTGCAGATATTCAACCATTCATTCACCATAAGCATGAATAAAAGATAGAAGTTTAGAGCATCTTTTAGTTTATGCCCATACTAACTTTACAAAACCATTTACCATCAGTAAACAACAAAAAGTATGGACAACGAATGTTGCGAACACACAACATAATTCTTCAAAACCAATGAACAACATTAATTAATCTAAAAACAACATGCAAAGCTCATAAACAAAAAAGTAAATCTACTTAAACTAACTATGGGAGAAGAACCATGTAACATGCTGTTGAAACTCAAGAATCCACCGAAAGTCAATGAACTTCTATTAAAATTTCAGCAGTATGCCTTTACAACAACTCAATCTCTTTAAAAATGAGAGGAGACCCCCTATTTATAGTGTCCAAAAATAAAAATGAATGGCCAAGGTTGATTTGCATTGTGTGGCCAAGATTCACTACAAACTAGGGTTTCACCTACCCCACAAATATATTACAATTTAAAATTACATTTTGTCCTCTAGCCTATTTTGTCTTCCCGTGGAAACACTATAGCTTTTTTGTCTTTTACTGATTTTCTTTTGCTGTAGCTACTTTGTGAGGAACTCATCATCTATGATAGGATTTCCTTCGATCTCCTTCACCATGGTGTATTCTATAAACTTTAGGATCAGCGCCTGGAGCTTGTTCCATTCCAATATATCTGATTGGATCACTTGAAAATTTAGCCTCCTTGATCCCAGTCCTTGTCATATTTCAGCGTGTTCTTTACTACTTGCTCAGATTGAGCTAAGGCTCGTGCAACACAACCCAAGAAATCTGGCGTTAGTGCGTCTTTGGTTCCATTTTCCATTTTCTTATGGAAATATGGCTTCATCTTTTTCGGATCTAGCTCGACGACAGACACATCAGAATTTGTCATTAGTCACAAATATTCCTCACAGTCATTTCTGATTTCTTTGACCTAGTCGATATCTAACTCCACTTCATGGAGCACTTGTTCCAACACCTCCTTCCTGTGATCTAAGCCCAGCTTCCATGTTTCCATGAGATAGTGGTCATATTTTACCAAGGCAAGCTCCTCCCAGGATTTATCTGGTATCTTGAGAATAGCCTCAAGTTTGGGATACGTGATCCTATATAACTCAGGGAAGTTAGTGCAGAACTTCCTTATTCCCTCGAGTATATTTTTACTTCAAGGAACTTGTTGGATGTCCTAATAGCATGGCCTATGCCCATGTTTTTGTTGTAGAGGACCTACCGGAACCAATCCTCTGTGGCCTTTGTCCAATTCTTTCTCTTCTCCAATTGGTCAATGTGGTCCTTGGACAACAATTGTGGCGCATCGAGGATGCGGTGGGGAGCTCTTCCACTGATGGCCGCTGTTGAATATAGGCTATTAGATCAGCCACTTGTGCCTTTAGTTCCTCCTTAGAGGTCTTATCTTTGTTTATTTGATGCACGATAGTGGCAACAGACCCTTGGAGATGGTCAATCTTTTGCTCTCTCATGGCTGTTCCCAAATCAAGGGTAGAAATATTGTAGCTTACCCCTTCTTCTCCCATAACTGGAGTGGCAATCTACACCATTTTGGATACAGACACATACATTGTCAGCTGAGATCTAACCTTTAGTTTCTTCTCTTTCTTTATGCTTATTTGGGCTCAAGCCAAGATAGCCCCTAGCCTTGCCCTCAGATCCCTTAGAGTTGGGGCTTTCTTCTCCAACTATTTCTCAAGCCATTCAAGCATCTAAGATTCTCCTTTTGGTGATTCATGATCACCTTCTTCTTCATGGTCATGTTGGATTTCAATTTCCTTGTCAGTTGAAGCTTCTTGTTCTGTCTTTTCTCCTTCTTCTTCATCAGAATCCTGAATAAATACTGTTTCCTTCTGTGGGGATTCGATGACTACATGCTCTTTGGGGCTGTCCTCCCCTTCAACAGTTTTCTCTTCTTCTCCTTAGTCAAGCCCATGTTCTTCATGATATTCCATTTCAGGGCTCTTTTGGGCTTTAGTATCTTCTTTAGGTTTATCTTCTTCTTTCTTTTCCTCTTCTTGCTCTTCTAAAAGAGGCATTTCTTCACCATGTTTGGGGATTTCATGATGTTCCCTAGTTGGAGGTTCAGTATCCTCCTCCATTCCCTCACTTGATTCCTTTTCTTTCTCATGAGGCTACCTCTCTACTTCATCTCCAACATTATTAAGTTGTTGAGCCAACTCCTCCTCTAACTCTATGTCAAAGGTTTCCACAATATATTTGGCACCTGACTTCTTAGTGTCTTCCTCTGATAACTGTGTTTCTTCCTCCTCTCCCTCACGCACCACTTTATCAATTTTTAGATGCTGGTACTCGGGGTGCTCATGGTAATCATCTGCTTCCTCTTCCATCTCTTTTTTAGCTTCCCTTTCTTGTATCTCCAACTCTTCTGATATTTCCATGGTGGCCTTCATCTTTGGTGGTTCAGTTGGAGTATGGACAAGAATATTGGCAACAATTTGTGCCAAGGTTGAATGTATGGTTGGGTTGATCAACACCCCAGATAACTCTGTAGGAATTTTTTGCATGTGGTGGAGGAAGGCCTCCGGGAGCAAGAGAGTGGGTATTGGCATTGTCACTGTAGCCAGTGGAAGAGATGTTGTCAGAGACATGGAGGAAGAGGAGAGCGGAGAGGTAGTGGCAGAAGAAGAGTCTATTATCATTACTTGCATAGTGGGCGGGGTGGAAGCAAGGTGGGCAAAGATATCCACTATAGGCAGGGAAGTAGCAACCATCACCTAAGAGGTAGGTAGAGAGGTAGCAGAAATAGAAATATTAGTAGAAATAGTGGTTGTAAGAGTGGAGGCAACAAGTGGAGTCTATGGCTGCTCAGCCTTTAGTTCTTCTCCCTCATGGAGGGGGTACTCCTAGATGGTAGGCATTTTCGTGAAGTTGCCTGATTTCTTCTATTTCTTGGAATGTTCTCCTTCCGAAGCATTTATTGCATACACCTTAGGCTTGGGCTTACTTTCATCCATTTCTTTCCTCTTCCTTGACTTGGTGGCCGAAGGGGATTTTGAGGTTTCTTTAGTTGGGGCAGCAGTGGTCTCGTTGTCAGTTTCGCTTGCCGGTTCATCTTCAAGCTCCCCATAGGTTAGGGTGACTCCTTGTTGCTTTAATTGGGTAATCTACACATCAATCCATTCCTTGGTTCTAGCCTCAATGGGCTTTGTTAGAATATCAAGGTCGTCAACCTCTTGTTTGTTCCAATCAATCAACGGTAGTGGCATATTGGCAACTACATTATACTGAGGATCCATCACTGTATTTTTATCCTCCATCACTTGATTCGACATAGGGAACAAGTTGACCTTCTTCACAAAATACGCTATCATGCACATGTAGTGCCTCATTCACACTTGTTTGTCATCCTTGTAGTTGGCCCAAAAGTCCTCAACATCATGCAAATGGGCGCATTCAGCCATGACCATCTTTCTGAGTTTGCCATAGGGGTCCATTGGCGGTCAGGCAGTGTGGAACATCAGGTTATACTCCACGAGGTCTTTATCTGAATTGTATGCACATTGAGATGTGTGGAGTTCATACATCCCTTGGATGAAAGAGAGGGGATAGGGAATCCTTGCCTTATGCTTGCTGCTTATGAGGGCATGTGCTTGTCACAACTGCCGAGAGAGCTCTAGCAATAATATCTAGTCATTTGGATACTGAGGCAACTTGTATGGTTTCTCTGATAACCCTTTAGCATGAATGTATGTAAACTTAGGGAATTGTATGAACAAGAAGGCGAATTGGCGGAGGAAGGCATTAGCACTATGGGAGACTCTCCTTTCAAAATCAACCCCAAGCAATCTGATAATGTGACCTAGAAAGGTGTTGTTGACTCTACAATAGTCCCTATTGAAATTTTTGTATTGGAGTTGAGGGTACTTGTCATAGACCTTTAACTCTCTACCTTGAGCCTCATCAAGAAATCTAAACAAGCCTCTATATTATGTCTTGTTAGCTAGTAATAGACTAGGTAAGAGGTCATGTAAAATCATGAAGTTTTCTTAACAACCACAAACTTCTCATGCAAGCAATTTCTAATTATTCCTCCTTAGTAGAATTTTATTTTTCCTCTAAGGATCTCTTTAATGAAATAAAACATCCACTCCTGGAAGTAGGCAGCGGTTAGAAGGCCCATAACCCTGCTTAATAAGGTTACCAAGTCATGGTAATCCTCGTAGAAGTCGCTGCGGTAGAGCTCTTGGGCTACCTTTGTTGCGCTACCCCTCTTTTCTTTTAGCTTATATTGATTTATGACCTTCTTGCATTTGACAAGGTCCTCATCCCACATTTTCTTCCCATATTCTTTGGATGCCTCTTCCATTTTTCTAAAGGTAGGGATATGAAAAGCTCTCCCTATTGAATTTGTGGATAAGTCAACCAATACATTTCTGTTTCTGTCCATAATTGTTTTGGTATCCTCTTGGTATGCTTCCCTACACGACATAACAAGTTTTGGGGCAACAAGAGTAGGTGAGAAACTTGCATATTTAGCCAATCCACTACTTATTTTCTTGGCATTATCCATCATGGGGCTGATCTGGACCCTTTGCTTAAATTCATCAATATCTATGTGTCTGATGTTTGTATCTAAGATTTCCTTCCAAGCTGTGGTGACCTTGGAGTTGAGGGGTTCCCCTTGGAACTTGTACTTCATCTGATTTTTGTCTTCTTTCCTTTGTCTTTCTCTACTACCACCTTTGAGGGTCCTGCACCTGGTTCCATATATCCTGCGGGTGAGAAAAAATTTAAGCACATTCAAGCATAAATCAATGGGAAAGTTATCCAAAATATTGCAAAACGACGCTAGATAAAATAATTCATCACTTAAGAATCCTATCTTTTGGATCAACATTAAACTTTTGTAGGAGGAAGTTTCAGCAAGGTGGGTCCAGGGGTGCGGACTTCCCTGGGCTGGTGGTTGTTCTAGAACTGTTGCAGGAGGGATGACAAATAGGGCACGATGACTGAGCTATCCCAACCCACACCAAGATTTGGGTATAAGGTGGGGTCCACTAAGGAGTCCACTTCATTTAGGCATGTGGGTCAAAGTCACATTGTAGGTTGGAGGGAATTAGGGTCCTCATTTAGGTAAGCGAAATTAGAGGGAAGCTTGGCTGTTTGGGGTTTGTCGTGGAAACAACGCTGGAAAGACAGTGGCCCGATAGCAGAGTTCCACTACACAGGACTTGAAGACCCAAAGGACGACATCGCACTCATTTGGCATTCTAATCATCACGGGTTGGAGGGAGCGAGAAGATGTTAGGTGATGGCCATTTGAGATGGAAAAGGTTAGATAACAACTCGATAAGAGAAACCCACAACACCGAGTCTGTGGAAAAATTTGATTTCATTCACTTATCATTGGAAAGTTCAAAGGCGATCAAGAGGTTGGGTCCCGAGTAGCAGGCGAGCATGGATTATTTTTTGTTTGAGAATGGAAATACTAGGATGGAGTCCCTTAGGCGGTAGCCCGATAGGAGAAACCCACTTAAGGTTCAACACTTAATCATTTCATCTTGGCATATCAACAGTTGTGGAAGAATCGAGACTCAGAGGGTGGAATACCGACCATTAGGAGTTGTTCGAGACGATGGGTTCATCACAACGATATGTGGATGAAAGTTGTCTAGGAGAGGCCCACGAAGAGGCTTTTACTTGGCTATTTTGGGGTGCAAATGAAATTGGCTAGCAGAGATAGGGTCGGGACGTGATGGTCGGGCGAATGGTAAGGCTTTGTGGCTTTGGGTAGCCATTCATGCATTGACAAAAGAAGAGCGCAAGTCTGTGGTGGGTTACTCGTATTCTTAGATAGTTATTATTTACCTTGGTCGGTGAAGACAAGGGAAAAACTTGACAGACAGAAGGACAAGCTGTAAAAAGCCGTTCAAAACGGTGAAACATAGACAAAAATTTGCAAGCAGAAGTCTGCTAGGAGGGACCCGCTATGGACTTAGGCTTGAGATTTGGAAAATTTTAAGTTTATAGGGCTATCATAGGGGCAGGGTCCGCACACTAGAAATTCATGGTTGGAAAGCCATTTAGAATGACAAAGCTTGAAAAGTGCCCTAGAGGTGGACCCGAAAAGGTTGATGGATTACTTCAATTTTTGCTTAAGGATTGTGAATCAAGTTCAAAGTGGCTGAGTGGAGGGAGAATCCCGCCGAGGAGGACCCAATGGGGTCATTTTCCATTTCAGTTTTAGACACATTTGCAAAGGATAATGATGGTAGAGGAATGGGCATGGGCCCACAGAGCATGAATGCTCTTGTTAATGAATGATGGTGGAGAGCTTGTGTTCCACACAAGGTCAACAAGGTGATTTCTGAAGTTGGTTAAAATTCCAAGAGGTGAGTTTTGTGCACCTAGTCTTAGTCTAATTATCGATCAATTTTTCCCCTTTTAAATTTAGCAATTTATGCAGAAATCAATGAAAAATGTGATACAGAGCTCGCAGATTGAAAACCTACCTCTAAAACCCAATGAATCAGATGAAAAAGCTGGTAATGAAGACCTCGTGATGACAAACGAATGTTGTGGGAGCGACGGTGGCATTTGTAGGGTTATGAATCTTTTTCTAATCAACTGACAAGTGAAAATGTCAGCTTAAGAGGGGCTATTTATAGAAAATGATGCATTTAATGCACCTCATTAATGATCATATGGAGGCCTTGGTGGTTGGTGAAAAGTCATTTTGAAAATGTCCACGTGAGGGGTAGAGTCCAGCAGTCAGATGGTAGCTAGATGATGGTCGTTTGAAAGGTCAATAGTAAGGGAAATGTTAAACAAACACGTAGGTCCCAATGGGTGGAAGGCTGGTGGATGAAGGCCGTTTGAAATGGTTTCAGGGTGAAGGAAACCCACATGGGGCGGCCCGAAGGAGTGGACCCGCCCAGCTCTAAGGATGTCAACTCTAGAAAGTAAAGGGAAAACAACTAAGGGAACTCCATGAAGGCCCAGAGCCTTGAAAATTTAAGGGGGGAAAAACATGGTCAACTCAAGATGATTTCTCTAAGGCTCACTAACCATCCAGGACACCAAATGGGGGGGGGCAAAAAAAATGAGGTGGCGACAAAAGTGACCTGGAAAGGAAAAAAGAAAAGAGGGTCCTTGTTCCGAATGGGGCGTGTGTGCTGAGGGCACAACATGTACCTCTCCCTCCCTCCCTCTCCCTCTCTCCATCTCTCTCCTTCCCTATCTACTTCTCTCTCTATATCTCTCCCTCCCTACCTCTCCCTCCTTCCCTCCTTCCCTCTCTCTCCCTCACTCACTCAATCTCTCCACCTTTCTCCTTCCCTATCCACTCGTCTCTTTATCACCTCTCTCTCTCTCTCACTTTCTCATTCCCTCTCTACTTCTATCTATCTCATCGCTCTCCCCCTCCCTACTTTACCCTCCTCCCTTCCCCAATCTCTCTCTAGTTCTATCTCATATCTCTCCCTCCCTTTCTCCTTCCCTATCTACTCTTTATATCTCTCTCTCTCCCTCCCTACCTCTCAATCGCTCCTCCCCTCTCTTTTCCCCTCTCTCTCAATCTCTCCACCTTTCTCCTTCCATCTCTATTTCTCTACTCTTTCTCTCTCTATACATATATCTATCTCACCTCTTCTCTCCCTCCCTACTTCTCCCTCCCTCCTTCCCCTCATCTCTCCCCTACCTTTCCCTCCCTCCCCTCTCTCCGTCCCTCCGTCCCTCCCTTTCTCTCTCTCCCTCCCTCACTTCCTCTCCCTCTCTCACCCTCTCTTTTATTATCTCTTTTCCCTAATTTTTATGTCACCTCTCTCTCTTCCCCTTCCTCCTTCCCTCTCTACTTATCTCTATATCACCTCTCTCTCTCTCTCTCCAATTTCCCTTTCTACTTCTATCTATTTCACCTCACTCCCTCCCTCCCTCCTTCTCCTCTCTCTCTCTACTTTTTTCTATCTCACCTCTATCCCTCCATCCCTCCCTTCCCCCTTTCTCTATCTTAATCTACCCATCTTCCTCCTTCCCTCTCTACTCTCCATATCACCTCTCATGATTTCTCCTTCCCTTTCTACTTCTATCTATCTCACCTCTCTCTCACTTCCTCCTCCCCCCCCTCTCTCTCTCTCTCCTTCACTCTCTACTTTTGTTTATCTCACCTCTCTCTTTCCCTCCCTACCTCTTCTTAGGATTAAGGTTACATCCACCTTGTAAATCCTATGTCATATGTCATGGTTTCAACATCCCTGGAAAGTGTCACTAGGTGCTTAGGGTGTATTGGGAAAATATTTTGTAATATTAATTCTTATAATTGTTTGTAATATACTCATAAGGGGTGATGGGTCCACTAGCAACGGTAAAGGTGGTGCGTGGACATAAATATTTAATATTGTTTTCCCCACATGTGGACACCTAGAATGGGATAATAAAAGATAAAGGAAATGATAAATACATGATTTTTGGTATTCTCCAAGTGGGTGCTTTGAAAGAGGCAACAGGTGTAACTTGGTTTCCCATCATTTATTACATTTAATGTAATGTTTATCTTCTCAAGTTTGGCTGCCCAAGTTGGAGGGAAAGTATTGGATGCTCAGACAGGGGTCCTTTCATATTTTGTGGAGGATTTCTAAGGGTTGGGTGATTTGGAATGAAGGGTCATCCTTGGACACAATGTTTGGTGCATTAGATGCCTTCACAAGTCTATAAATTCAGCCTCTTGAATGTAGAATTAGAGAGGAATAGATAAATGTAATGTTAGTCTACAAGAACAAGGACAGGTGGAGGCATAAGGAGGTTGTTCACAGGTACACAGGTTCTTCCATGTTCGAGGAAAAGAGGATAATGGAAGTAGGTGTATTGTAATCTCTTTTATTTGATGATAATAAATACTTGACCTTTCTTCTTGGTGGAGATTTTTCTCACAAGGGTTTCTCCACATAAAGCCTATGTTATTTGATGCTCTTGTGTTGCTGATTTATGCCTCATTGTTGCTATCTTATGCTTATGTTATTCTTAATTTATTGGTGTTATAAGATCACATTTAAGGTAGTGTTTACAAGCATGTTATGTTGGTTGTTTTTTAGCATCATAAATAAGATGGATTAATCATGGTATTTTTATATTAAGACAACTTATTTTTCAGATTTGCATATAGGTTTTAGATTTTCATATTGTAGTAGTACAAGCCTTGAATCTCATCCTTTGAAGTCATATTTGGATAGAGATCAAGAATTTCCAAACAATTGGTGTTGAACCTGTTTATTTCTCATCATCTCTCCCTGCCTCCCTTACCCCTCTCTCTACACCTCTCTCTCTCTCTCTCTCTCTCTCTCTCCTACCTCTCCTCCCTCCTTCCTCTCAGTCCTTCCCGCTTCCTCCTTCCCTCTCTGCTTCTCCTCTGTATCACCTCTCTCTCTCTCTCTCTCTCTCTCTCTCTCTCTCTCTCTCTCTCTCTCTCTCTCTCTCTCTCTCTCTCTCTCTCTCTCTCTCTCTCTCTCTCTCTCTCTCTCTCTCTCTCTCTCTCTCTCCTCCCTCTCTCTCCCTCTCCCTTCGCCTCTCAATCTCTCCACCTTCCTCCTTCCCTCTTTACTTCTCTCTTTATCACCTCTCTCTCCCTCCCCCCTCCTCCCTCTCTATTTATCTCTCACCCCTTCCCTCTCTACTCTCTATCTAATGTCTCTCTCCCTTCCTCCATCCTCTCTCTAATTCTCAATATCACTCCTCTCCCTCTCTCTACTATAACATGCCCAAAACTTACCCAATATATTTTTCCTAAGTTTTAACTTAGGAAGTAAATAACATAAGTCCTCAAAGCAAATGGACATAATATTTTTCCTTTTCATTATATCATAAATGCACATTGCATATATCATTACATGAATGGAGTAATCATTACATAAATTCCAATAAATAAAATTCATCTTTCAAATACATTTTACAAATGATTCAATATCATAAACATATACATATCATAACTTGCAAGAGTTCAATGGTTTATTGGTTGAAGTATGTCCACCTATGGATCACACTCCTATTTTGCAAGACTCGACAACTGTCTGCAATAGGGAGAGCATCATCTAAGTGCTTTTCCTCCAACCTTGGAAATAAGCTGTCTCCCATACATCTTCCTTCCTAGAAAGATGGCCCTACCCTTCAATGAAGAGTTTGGTATGAAAACCATAATAATGCACATTTGAGTATCCGGTGTTGTGTCCTACATATCTAGTATGGTCATACAAAGGATACCCTCCTAATAGCATGAAAATACTGACTAGTATGCAATCCTGGACCACAGTGAACTGACAAGGCATAAGAAAAGGCTTTTACACCTACTCTGGCCAAAGATTACATCTATAATAATATTCCACTTTCTATGAGTGGAGTCACATGTTCACCCACCCTTACTCGAATTGGAAACTATAATGACCACTAAACCTCAAAGGTTACATTCATAATCAAGGTTTCACAAAAGTGATAACACGCTAATAGTAACATCATAGACCTTACAAGCTTGACACAATCACTAGATTTCCCTTTTCCATACTTGTAAGGTTTTCCCCAAATTAACAATCACAAACAAGGTTTCATTCAAAGTGATGACACACAAATATTAATCTAATAGACCAAATAGGTTTAATACAATCTCTTGAATACCTAGATACATACTTGTAACACTTTGGGTTTGGCTACCACCTCTTATTCAAGTTCTTTCTTTTAAATCATGAAAGTAAATACTCTCTTAATTAATACACAATCAGTTAGTACTAATGAACCCACGTCATTGACTAGACACATATGGTTTTAATCTAAAACACTATCAATATGTCAACATGTATAATAATTCATAATTAAACTTGATTCAAGAAGAATACTTCTTCATATTGATTTTTAGACTCTTGGTTGCCATATCTAGTATGGCTCCATCCTTCTAGGACACTATAACCAATCTTGTTATCCTTGACATAAAATAACATATAAAGTCTTATGTTTATAATAATATCCCATAATATGTCAACATAATAAGCTATTAACTTCTAATAATTCATCTAAGAACCTTTTGAATAATCTCTAATTCCCTCATAGTTCTTTCCAAGTTATCCTTTGTATCATCTATACAAGGTACCTACGTTTGTATGTTCATAAACAATCATATATCCTTCCTCTCATTATGCCACATATATTCACATATCTAAATGTATGATAAATTTCTATTTAATCTAGAGGAAATTTCTAGGTTGAGAGGAGCCTGTGCTTATACACCTTAAATTCACCTCACATTAGGGTGATCCAACAATAGTGGGTTACACTTTTTGGCCAAATTTGACATTGAACTGGACTTTTTTTTAACTAAATATTCACTTTTGGACACCTATAACTGTTAAACCATGAGGAATTTAAAGATGATGCAAACTAGTGATTTGTGATATTTTGTTTGTAGATTCTAAATATATATATATTTTTAAAAAATTGGAATAAAATTGCATTTCTTTTTTCATCTCCTTTGATAACTATTTTTTAATAGTAAACAACATTTTTAAAGAGTGATGTTTATTGTATAACACAACTTTTTTCTATTAAGGATAAAATTCTATTTTTTTTGAATTTAGATTTGTAACTACGATATTTACCTTGTTCGTTTGGTTTCATAGTGTTTTATTGAATATTTTTTTCTTAATTAAGTTTTGAAGTCAAACCAATTACAATTTAGACATAGGTTTACTATATACACATAATTTTTTTTTGTATGTATCAAAATTCATTTTTTTTGTTGGATCAAGGACGTGAAAAGAAAGAGCATAAATATTTCTTAGAATTGTTTTTGGTAATCTACTATTTTTCCACATGTGTAGAACAAAGAGCTTGATTTTCAGTGAAAAATCTTCATTCACAAGAAATAAAAAAATAAATATAATAATAAAATTAAAAATATTTAAATTATAATTTTTGGAAGCTTATAATAAGGAATACATACTTACAAAACATAAAATTTAAATGAATACATTTGATCCCCCAAAAGGTAAACAAAAAGTGGTTTTTTATCAACATTTTGATAGGTGTAGAGGAGACTCCATTATAGGTATGGTTTAAAACTAGTGGGGTTCTATCCAGGGTGATCCCACATTACTGGTTTACAATTGTTGGCCAAACTCAACACTAAAATAATTTTTTCTAACTAAATCTTTACTTTCGAGCACCTATAGTGGCTAAACTGTGAGGAATTTGAAGATGATGCAATCTAGTGATTTGTGACATTTTGTCTTTAGATTCTAAATATATTTTTTTCAAAATTTTTGGAATCAGATTGCAATTCTTTTTCCATCTCCTTCAAAAACTAGTTCTTTTTAGAAAACAACATTTTTAAGGAGTGACGCTCACCGTATAACGCATAATTTTTTTTTCCATGAAGGATAAAATTCTAGTTCTTTCCAATTTAGATTTGCAACTATGATATCTAGTGCTTACAATTGGTTAGATAGTTTTATATTGAATATTTTTTCTTTAATCAAATTTCGAAGTCAAACCAATTACAATTCAGACATAGGCGGACCGTATAACGCACAACTTGTTTTGTATGTATCAATTTTTTTTTTTTGTTGGATCAAGGACTTCAATATGTAGTGCACTCATATTTTTCAATTTTTTTTTTATAATCTGCTATTTTTCCACATGTGTAGAACAAAGAGCTTGATTTTCAATGAAAAACCTATGTTTAATAAAACTAAAAAAACAAATACATAATAAAACCAAAACATATTAAAGTTATAGTCGTTGGATAGGTCATTTTGAGGACTACCTGATTTGAATTGGGTTTGTGAAGTCTCTTCCATTTTCATCCTCAACTTGAGCTTTGAAGGGAAAAAATTCTAATTTTTTTGGTGCCAGAGAGCAGGAAGGTGGGAAAAGGGGGGTTTGCTCGAACCAGGGGGGTTCTAGCGAACTAGGGTTCATTTGAACCCCCTTTCAAAAAGGGGTTTTCATTGTGTTTTTTGGAAAGATGGTGGGAATTTGCATTGAATGGGTTCACTCGAACCCATGTTCTAGCGAACCCTCTTTTGGTTTGTTCGAATTTATTAGTTCGCTTGAACACCCAAAACAATTTTTTTTGGCATGGGTTCATTTTTTTCAACTTTTTCTTCCTCACTCCAATTGTAAACCACCTTTGTGGGTTCACCCTCCAAGGGTGTTTGATCAAACCATCTTCAATTAAAAACCTTTAAATGGAACCTTTGAAGGCTTAAATAATTATATTTTCTAAAAAATTGTGATTTCAGTAGAAATTAGGATGTCCCAAAAAGTGTAACCCATTATTATGGCAGCACCCATTATGGCTTTGGGTTTCCAAGATGTAAATTTCTCTTCTTTAAGGTTAGAATACTATGAATATGTATTAATAGACTCTAGTTCAAATGTATAAGATAGTATAAATCATAAGATAATGAAGACATATTTACGTATTCTAACTCTTTTGTTGAAAAATGATATAAACTCTTATTTAAGTGCATAGCCTAACCTTAGGGAATATATTACCCTTTTTACATAAGGAATATAACCATTCAAGAATGTAATTTCTCTCCTCAAAGCAATCTATCCAACACATAGGTAGTCACATCATAATATCACCCAACATAGTCCTATTACGATTCTAATCCATTGTGATGCAAACAACATAGTCATTTAAGAAATACTTATTCATTATTATAATATTATAATTATCAATAATTCTTTGATAACTTCACTTTTCAACATATATAGTTATGATAAAATCATATCACACTCTACATAGATTCTCTAATTTAGCTTCATGCAAATTAATGAAAACTCAGGCATTCATATCTATCTATTAGAAAGAGAATGCCTATAATGATAGCACAACAATTTCCAAACAAAAATCACTCAATTTCATTATATTAAAGAGATAAGTGGAAGAAGAAAAATAACAATTTGGTATGTGCAGGATCATGATGGGCCGAAAAGTGGCTATATGATGGGTATGTGTAGGGTATGTGGCTGACGACTTTTTTTTAACCCAAAATTGATGAAACGAAAAGGGTTTTTAAAGGAGATTCTTAGCTTTCCACCAATACAAATTATGTTTTACTTTGGATTTAATAAATAATTATTATTCATTTTCTATTTGAATTAGGACTAAAGTCTTGATTGATAGGTTGATTGAAAAAAATCTATAACTTTCAAATGGTATCACATTTTTTGAATTCGAAACATGTGTCACATTTTGTGCTTCACATACTATAGGATTAAAAAAAATAAATCATGAAGTTTTGACCAAGTTAAGGTGGTCAGACATACGAGTTTTTATATTTTTCAAAATTTTTAATAAAAAAATCATAATTAATTGTTTACTTGGAAAAAAATTACAAAAGAATATGCATCACATCGGGACATGAGTCATCTACTTATATCTAAACTCTTATAAAAAAATATTATCATTTTATTGTGGTTAGGGTGGTCAAACAAACACCTAATTTTTTCCTTGAAATTTAAGTACTATTGCATTGAAATTTCAAGTTTTCATCAAATATATATATTTTTTAATAAACCTAGTAGTTTACAAACTACATTCAATTTGCTACAGATTCTATTCTTACACATTTTTGAAATAATATAGATAACTTATTCAAATTTTTATGTAAAGTTTCCTAACTCTGATTTTTCTGAAATTTTTGCCACTTAAGGGCTTATTTTTTCCATGATGATCCTACACATACCCAATTATGCCTTGAAAATATAGCTTCCAATAAAATACTTGCAATCCTATGCTTAGTGTAATGGTTCTCCTTGTCGTTTCTACGTACTTGGCTCCACAATCAACTTCTTCTTAGTCACAAAATGAAACTGATATAATGTTCTCAAGTCACTCAACAATTTTGCTTTCTCACAAAATAATCTCTAGAATGCATTAGAAAACACAACAAAATAACTCAACAAAAATGCTCTCAATCTGAATGAATAGCCAAATGGTAAAATACACCTCTCTATTGGAGTACGAGAAACACTGGGGGGGTGAACTAGTGTTTCAATAATCAATTTCAACTTAATGATTCTTCAAAACACTTAAACTCTTTGAAAATAATAAATTTTCAATTTCAATAGTATAATCATATGTGATAACCAAACTTTAGATTCTTAAACATGTAAACTTAAATGTTGCGATGTAAATAAAGGAAATAACAAGACCAAAAAATATCCACAAAAGAATCATAACACAGTGTTTTTCATGAATGGAAAACCCTCATAGGTATGAAAAACAACTTGTAAAATGCCTCACTGGAAAAGCCTCGTTGGCTACAAAATGCCTCATTGGCTACAAAATGCCACACTGGCTACACAATGCCTCACTAGAAACATAAGCCTCACTGGCTACAAAATGCCTCACTAGCAACATAAGCCTCATTGGCCAAAGATCAAACTTGTCTCACTGTCATGATCTTATACAACACATTCTCAAACATGAATAAATCAATTACAAAGGGTTACCCTATTTCACTTCATAACATTTCTTCTTTCCATCTTAAAACATTCAATGTCCTAAAGATTCATTAAATTGAAATCTTCAAAACAAAAAATGGATCATATTATACACTACACTATTTTGCATACAGTTTTACAAAACAACGTTTCAGAGTTCTTCTCATAAACTCAACATGATATCTCTGTGAAAGCACCCAACCAATAATAGTAACATATCACTATTTTTATAACAATCAAAAGTTCACATTATGCTGCCATCTGTGACTGACTCAAACTATCAAATATAACCTGTTCAAATTGTTTTCATAATTTCCCTCGAAGTCATCGAGATACTTTTTCCTTCAACAAACTAAACTTCCTATGATATTTGGCTGACACATAGTACAAGCTGTGTGCATACATTAAAAAAAAGTGACATAAAACCCATGCTTCCAAGCCAACAACAAAAGAGCAAGCCATGACCTATACAAAGACTTTTAACAAATCTATTAGATGGTTTAAACCCCGTGCCCTAGCAATGGGTAATACAAATGCAAAAATAATGAACCTATTTCTCAATGCAAATAAAAACCCTTGTTATACTTTATTGACATATAATCAGCAATAAAACCATGGTGTAAACCCCCATTTAGACAACATCAACCAAACTAAGAAATGACCATGATATGCCCAAGAGACAGGGTTTTGAAAACATAAAACTATAAGCCCATGTGCCAAAAGATAAGCAACACTTTCAAACTCCATGATGAATATGAAAGCAAGGTCAATAGAATACACTATGGAACAAGAGAACCCAACTACTATGTACATGAAGAACTCAACTATAAGCAAAAAGAATGACCTTATTCTCTTAACCATTTCCATTTTAACAAATAACCAAGGAGAGAAAGGAATCGAGTTACCAAAAAACTCTTTATTGAAAGCTTTAACTGCCTGAATAACCTACAAACCATTTTTTTGTACCACTATTTTCCTTCCTTCACCAAGCCTCTATACCACCATGTTCACCAAGCTCTTCAAGCTCTAAATCAGCTGCTAAAAACCATGTTTCATTATTTTCCAAATGATAACTATTAGGGCACAATTATTGTGTCAATATTCTTCACAAAAAAACATTCACTTAGAGCCATTCATTATGTTAGTGTTACCACTCATCAATTATTTCCCTTTGCAAGTCAAAAACAATTATCATTGTGTTGGTATTAGCGATTATTTGCATGACCACTTTACACCTCATAATTCCCTGAAGATATATGACAATGATTAAAATCATGAACAACAACCAAATGAATATAATAAAAACCACCATGCCTTGTATCAATATAATGATACAAATGTGCTAAGTAAAGACCAAGGCTCGTAGTCTTCAAATGCAACAAATGTCTAAGTAAGGCCCATATAACAGTGTGTCTCAAAGTCCTTGTATAAATGTTACCTTAATACCAAAACCAACATAAATGTTAGTCACCAAGTGCCAAAACAATAATGCAAAGATGTATCAATGTGTATCACCGAACATTTGCCAAGTTGAACATTCAACCTGACATCAATGCTAAAACCAATGTCAAAGGGGCAACAAACTCCCCCTTTGGCATTGATGTCAAACCTTGCCACAAACTTGAAAATATATCACCTGTAGAAGCACTAAAGCATTGGCATGTCAAAAAACTGACCATGTCAACAAACCAACTAACTGCTTATGTCAATGGCATCATATATGTAATGAACAAATGAGCACCAAATGTATCATAAACAACAAAATCTGAATGCCTGGCAACAAAATTTGAATGTAACACAACTGAACCCAAAATTTGAATGTAAAATAATTGAACATGTATGCTTTTCTCACCCTTTTGACAACAATGCCAAAGGTCAAAGGAATATAAGTTGAAATCAAGAATACCTCAAATGGTATCAATTGTGTCTTCAAAACTTATTGTTATCGTCAAAGCATGTGGACATATATGCAAATCATAACTACATGCCAATTGAAACTAAATTTGCCACCTGAGATGCAAAAAAAACTACATGCCAACTGAACTTGAATTTCCCAATTGAATACCAAACCATAGGCAAAGCCAATGTACCAAATATTGTCATGTGAAACATGTGCTGCTGAATGCCGCTATTAGCTTCAACTCCTCCAAACTCCACTATTGGCTTTAGCTCCTCCAAACTCTTCCTCACCAATATTCTGTCAAGTAGTTCACATGCCTTGTCTCCAAACTCATCCTCCCTAGTATTGACCTTTCACTTCTCCAATTCAGCGAGCTGCACCTTGAGAATAGGGTTTCGATGAGGGTTTTAAAGTCTGTTAATTAAAATGAAAATTACTACCAAGATTTTCTCTCCAAGATTTTCCCACCAAGATCTTCCCCCTAAAAAAGATTTCAAAATGGAATTGAAAGTAAATAAACTACAATATATAAATATCTCACTTTTGCACAATAAATATTATTAAATATATTATAATATTATATAGTATTAAATATATTATAATTTATAATATTATATAATAATATAATATTATAATATTGTGGGAGGTAGGGAGGGCATCCTTCTAACCTGGCACAGGGAGGTGGCGTTGGGTGCCACGTCGGACGATGGTAGGGGGTGGGGTGTTGTGTTGGCATTTCGGCTGGCCAAATTTTCTAGCTAATTTTTTGAGTGTCATTGGCATGTGTGAAAGGACAGATGCAGATCATACTGCTAAGCTTTGTGATGCGGGTTATTAATGTTGAGGTGACCCCTGCATATAGAAAGGACATTTTCCCATTGGTGTAGTACCATTCATTATGTTCGACGATGGCTTGGTAATACAAGATCATCCATTTAATGATGGTTTGGTTTTTTTCTTTGGTGCATTCTTTCCTTTGCAAGTGGTTTTGGTAGATGCGGGTTCCTTTCTCTCTCTCATCTGAGGTATTCTATGCTGGGTTGAGGATGGTGAAGGGGTCAAAGTTCGTGATTGAAGTCTCTATGGTGGTCCTTGCTTGTTTTGGGGCCAATATGCCCATCTCCTTGAAGTCTTTGTTGAGGTAAGCCTCGTTTACAGAGGTCACTAATCAAAGGCTCAAGCGCATTTTGCTCAATTATGAGTCATTGGTGCTGGTAGCGGTAAAAATGGTTTTGGGTTCAGGCCATTTGGAGTGTAATGAGTATGGGAGGGACAATTTGCATGTGTCCTCCCATTTCCTTGCCTCTCTTTTGGATAATCTTGACCCGAAGGTGGAGGCTAAAAGTTTGTTGGTTAATTTGTTCTAAGGTGACCTAGTGGAAGGTGTGGACGAGGTGTTGAGTGTAGTGCTTGAAGGCAAAGGTTTTCTGTGGTCATGCGACTTGGAGCGACTTGGGTCGGAGGATACAGTTAAAATTTACCCATTCCTTCTAGATTTGCATGGTTCGGGTTTGATGAGGCACATGGCGATTGTGGTAGTGATAGTCATTTTTCTAATTTTTTTTTTTGGTTTGATGATGGTTGATGATGAAGGGTGGAAAGAGGAATTCAAAGACTTCACACGATTGAACAAGTTCCTATAAGGTGGACAATGGTGAAGGTTTTTTGGGCTTGTTCGGGTTGTTTTTTGCCTATCTCGGTGGTGGTTTGGGCAGTTTCTAGCCGCTCATGGCTTTTTCATTACATGTTTTTAACTGGTTTTAGTGGCTTCTATTAGGTTTGGTTTTTTGGTGGGTGGTGTTCAAAAAATTTTGATGGTGGTTGGATGATTTTTTGTTAAAATCCTTTTACCTGTGTAGCAAACATTTGTATTTAAGGTTTTAGCTTTATTAATAAAATAAATAGTATCTTGCGTATCAAAAATAAATAAATTATAATATAATATAAATATAATATTTTTATTTAATAAAATTTCAATGGCTTCCACTTTTATCAAATATATATATATATTATATTATATTATGTTTTAATAATATAATATAATATAATATAATATAATATTATATTATATTACATTATATTATATTATAAATATTATACTATATTATATTATATTATATTATAAATATTATAATATTATATTTATATTATAATGTATTTAATATTATATTATAATATAATATGATTAGAGTTGATCCTACCGGATCATCACCAACATTTCCTTCAATAACTGGGGATCGGTGTTTCCAACTTGAAGCAAGGATTGGGTGGGATACTTGGTGGGCCCTACCAATTGAGGACCTTATTCTGTCCATGATTCTGGCAAAGCTCACTTCAAGACGACATGGATCAATCAGATGGAAAGAAGGATCAATCAGATAAGTGGCGATCACTAGCTTTGAGCGTGAGAACCCTTAGCCTTCTGGGATAACCATGTTCCTTCTTTTTCTATTCAATTTCACCCCCTAAAATTTATTGCCCCCTGCCCACCCCTTGGGACTGACTTGAGGCGTATCTATATCCTCCCACCCCTTGGTCCCGAAGGGCAATATAATATTATATAATAATATATATAATATTATATAATAATATATATAATATTATATAATAATATATATAATATTATATAATAATATATATTATATTATATAATATCATATTGTATTATAATATATTATATTATATTGTATTGTAATATAATATATTATTATTATTATTAATATATATATATTATATTATAATATAATATATTATTATTATATTATATTATAATACCACCCACTCCCTCAATTCAAAATATATTTTTTAATTATCCACTTTAATATCATATTGTCTAATTTTTAATTGTGTGACTAATTATTTAGTCATTTTTATTTGTTTTACTAATTATTTAGTTGTGTTTTTTACTTGATGATTAAATTAGTCATTTATTTAGTCATTCATAGTTGTGTTACAAAAAATGAGTAGAATTTAGTCATCTTTAGTTGTTGTGACTAAAAGATTTAGTCACGTAGTCATTTATTTGACAAATTCCACTAGTGGGCCCTAATGAGAAAGTTATTAATTTTTATATTTCAATAACAATCTTCATTTTCTCAAATTCCATGTCCACTCCTTTATTTTGATGTTTAGGGGGTTTTCATTAATAACCTTCAATGCTAGATTTGGGATAAAATTCTCTTAATGTGGTAATTTTTTATTTGATTTTTAATCTTTGCACTACCCAAATAAAGATTATTAGTAGATAACCAGCTAGTTTGATGTTACTCTTGTCACCTCATAACTACTTTTTAGGATTGCAGTGTCATTTACCTTGCAATCCTATGTATATTTTATATATCTCAACCACTCTTAGAAGTTATACTTGGACACCAAGAGTTTAATTAAAAAATAATTTATAATTTTAATTCCCCTAGATTCTTAGCAGTTATATCATATGCATTCATGAAGGTGTAGCACAATGGTGTTAGTTATATTTAACTTTGAGATCATTTAAGACACTTTCTCATTACAAGGTGATAGAGGAAGAAATGGATTGTCTTTTTATGATGGATGAGGCCCACATGAGTTAGTGGAATCTAAAATGGAGTGATAGACTTGAGGATGTGAATTATTGAGAATTTATTAGTTAAAGATGCCTCTTAGCTATGTTTTCTATTTGGGGACCCATTTATTGAGCTCATGTGATTACCATGTGAAGGAATTTGATGAATTTACTATTGTTGAAATATTCTCTCTAAGGTAGGAATAGGGTTTTTTCACATACCATGGTTTTGACATCCATTGTTTTATTACAACCATTTGTGGTTTTGGCCTCTCTCCTTTCCTATTTATTGGAGGTATGAGATGGAGGGTTCATATATATTTTTATAAGTAAATAGGTTCTATTGGAGTGAAAAGTGTTATTTTTTCAATTTTGTATCCTTCATATTAAAGATTAATACATACATGTCCCTTTTCTCTAGTGAATTATTTTGTTGTTCAAAAGGATTCCTTCATGTAAATCCTATGTCTATATTTTTTGCTAATTTTATTTTTATTATTGATAAATGCATCTACACAATATTATTTTATGGTAACCCTAGATAAAGAAATATATTTCAAATTTCATATCATTTGTATAGAATTTTATTGTAGGAGTTTCACCTTATTTCTCAACATTGGGTATTAGAGCTAACAATTTTGTATAGAAGGGGCACCTTTTTTTAATTTTTGAAGGTTTTTTTGGATGTAGTGGGAGATTTTGTATTGTTTGGTTTTATAGATTTGTATGGAATTAAAAAATATGATCTCTACCTCTTGTGTGGATATAGATAAAATTAATGACAAAATATAAGATGTGGAAGCTAAAGATGAAAGATCTCCTTGAGGAAAGAGATCACTACGTGCTAATTACAAATTAAAAAAAATATCCAAAATGTTTGATGAATATTGGTTGAAGCTTGACAAGAAGGCACACGGAACCATTTAGTTGTGTCTCACAAATTTTATCATCTTGAATGTCTCTAAAGAGACCATTGCATATAATCTATGGAAAATGATAGGTCATATTTACCAAACTAAAATTTGAACAAATAAAATGTATCTCAAAAGATGGTTATATTATTTGAAAATTAAAGATGGTAATTTGGTTGTAGATCATTTGAATTCTTTTAATTTCATTTTGAATCAACATTTTTTAGTAGATATTAAGTTAGAATAAGAAGATAGTTTCATCCAACTACTTTTCTCTTTACTCAAATCTTGGGGGGATTTAATTGTTTCTATTAGTGGTGGTGGTGTACAAATCAAATTGGATAGTCTTATTTCTACTTTTATTTAAGAATTTATGAGAATAAAATTCATGATTGATGGTTGAAAGGCTACCCTACTTGTTTTGGTAAGGCCCAAGGAAAAAGGAGGCTTTAAGGGGGATAAGAAATGTTGAAATAATGAAGAAGTAACCCTTTAATGTGTTGGAATTTATGCCAACATTAATTGTTGATAGTTTTTCTAATCCGATGAACATAATGAAGACATCTTAATCCGATAATTTGGTACAAAATTGCTCATGTAATAAGATAAGATTATGAGGTTACAATATGTCATTCCTAGATATTATTTGCATCTATGATCAATATTTCAATAATTTTGGTTGAACAGGTTGAAAGTTACAAGAAACATAATTTTGACATACAATTTTTGGCCTTATATAGGGTAAATGGGTAAGTGCAATTTGATCTACATTCCTCTGATAATTGGAATCCAATATTAAAATTTTGGGAGATGGTTTATAGATGCCATTACACTATATATTCCAGATGGTGAGTGATTATATGATTTGATGGATCATTGGTGTGTGATCAGTTGGATTATTTTGTGATTAGGTCTAATTCCTAGGTGCCCTAATGCTTGATATATGTTATGGAGATTAATTAAGTATTACAGATGTTAAGGGGATCTAGCTTAGATCCATGTCAACTTAATTAAGTGTTGCACATTTGAGTTGAGTGTGAAGATGTTTTTGAATCAAGTATGGAGCCGACAAGGTAATTTTGAATTAAATAGGGCTACATCTAATTAGGTTGACCTAAATGGTGTATGTGGATGTAATTGGGTATATATAGGAGACATTTTTGAATTATAAAGAGAGATGACTTGTGATATAATATGACATGTGATATTATGCGAACATGTGAATTTGTATGTATGTGATCTGAATGATAGAAAAATTGTTGTGAATGTTGAGTGACTACAAGACAAAGCAGAGTTTTGTATTTAGAGCTTCAAAGGAACCAAATTCATCACAAGGAAGGTGCACTTTATATCAGTTCACATTTTGGCTATGTAGCCATTTTTTTTTTTGTGTATCTATCTTTGGCTATGAGCCTTATTGGATAGTGCATCTTGGAAGTGAGCCTTTGTAATATCTTATAACTAGTTATAATATATTGTGAGCTAATCCTCACCGTGGTTTTTCCATTTTTGGGTTTTCCACGTAAAAATCCTGGTGTTCATGTGTTATGTGATCTTGTGATCTCTTTCATGTTTTCATTCATTGCTACATTTAGATATACTTTGTTAATTGGATGGTTTGTGATTAATTGGTTATATATAATATTGATTCACCCCCCTCTCAATATTTTGGGTGTTCAACAATTGGTATCATAGCTTGGAGATTGAACACATGGCTAATAAGAAGTTTCGTATTCATCCGGAAGAAATTTCTGCAATTAATTGCATAGATGATGACTGTGTGATTGAAAAATAAGAACTTAAAGCTAATCTTGAAGATCTTGATAGAGTTGAAGGTGAAAAAAAAATTCAAAAGGAAAACCTAGAGGAAGCAAATGAATGTATCAAAAAGTTGAGAGAAAAAATCAATAAATTCAGAGAGAGACATAGAGAAGTCAATGAACAGTTGAAGAAAGCAAATGAAGACATCACTGAACTAAAAGTGCAAGTGGAAGAAAATAAAATAATTGAGAATTTCCTAAATGAAAAGGTACAAAGCAAGACTTATGAATGCACAAGACTTGAACAAGAAGTAGTAATTCTAAGATCAGATATAGAAAAAGCAAGATCTCATGAGGAAAAATTCAAAACAAGTACTACAATGCTTGATGAACTAATTGTTGGATAGAAACCTTCTAAATATAAAGGTGGTTTGGGAATTTAAGAAGGAGAAATCTCAAAGGATAATTAGACCCCTAACAAGGTTGAAAATCAAAAGAAAACTCAAGGCAATGGCAAACAATTAAAAAATCAAAGAAGCAATACTGGAAGACCCCCTATTAGACAACCAAATTCTCAAAGGTACCCATATTTTAATAGTATTTTCTTGTCATGCAATAAGTTTGGACATAAGGCTATAGAATGTAGAAGTAGAATGAATTAGAATGTTGGATCCTTTTTTGGGCAATGGTTTGCATTCAAGAAATTTGGACATAGAGTTGTTAAGTGCATAAGTCAGTTGATGAATAGATTTAATACTGGTAGAAAGGTTCAATATTTTAATGGTTACTCTTATACATGCAATGTATTTGGACATAAAGCTAACTAGTGCATATCAAGATTGAATGGAAGCTAGTTTGGTCAGAAAAATATTGTATGCTACAATTGCAACAAACCTAGACATGTTTCAAGATTTTGCAGAAGTAAGAACGAAAGGAAAACTAATTCAAGAAAGAGGAATGAACCTGTGAAGAAGGTTGATCCTACTAAATTCAAGAAGGAAATGGAAAAGATTTGGAGAAATAAAGAGGAACCCGAGAACAAAAAATGAATCAAATTCATCTGTACCTCCCTCTGGTGTAGATAATTCCCTTGGAAATTAAACCTAGGCATGGGCTTAGGGGGAGCATTAATAGAAAAATCTAACCCCCTAGAAATATGTGGTTTCAAGGAGTGACACAAATATATATGATATAAGATGACGAGTTTAAGCCACTAGAAAAGAAGATGGTAGAAAATATGCAAATCTGAAGAAATGCAAAGAATTTCAGGGTTTATAGTGTATCAATGAAGTGTTTACCATCTTTTTGGAACTTGAAGCAATTAATGCAAAATTAGGGAAAATTGGAAAGGCATAAAGTGAGTTTCTAAATCGATTCTAATCACATTTGTGCATTTGGAGAAAAGAAGAGTGAATTGAAAGAGTGTTGAAGGTGATTCAAAGTAATTTAATGCAGAACATTCAAACCCTAGATCCAATCATGCACATATAAAGTATTTACAACTATCTGTGCTTTGTGGATTTGAAATAGAAGTGATTTTATAAGCATTTGAGATTGAATTGAAGTTATAATGGCTACACTAACCATAGTTAACATCATTGAAAGACTTAGACCTAAATTTAAGAGATATTCATGGAAAGTATTTGATAATGACCCTAATGGTGATTTTTCAAAGATTCCTCATAGAGTTTTACCCATTGAGGACACTAGGGTTTACATACATGCCAAGTTGGATGAATATAATCACCAGAAGATTGAAGGTTTGTGGTCTAATGAGCTAACTGGAGATGAATTCTTAGTGAAACTAGAATATGTTAACCTAGTGCAAAAGAAACTAGATATTTGGAATTGGTTTTCCAACTCTAGAAGTGATATAGATGCAAAGTATGTGAGGCTTACATTGTGTAGAATGCATGATAAATTCATGTAGACAAATATGCTCGGTCTAATTTCTAAGGAAGTTATCAAGGCTATAACTGGTTTGTGTGATACTAGACTTGTATCAGTATAAAAATCTGTGAAGAATGAAGTGGTTATGAAGTTAACTGGTGCTAATTTTGATAGAAGAGCATTGGCAACAAAACCTATCACAAATCTTGTTGTGAAGTATGTTTCAATCATGATAGGTAACACAATTTATTTCACAAACACAAAAAATTATGTGTCTACAACTGCTATCTATGTTGCATATGATATGATGGTGAATGGAAAGGATTATGAATTATGTGAGTTTCTCTGGCAGTAATTTCTGGAAAACCTGAAACAAACTAGAGAGAAGTATGCATTTAAATTTGGAACTCTAATTATGTGCCTATTGTTTTACTTTTTGAGAGAGCTTCCTGGAAGGAAAGACATTGTATGGGATAGGAGAAGACCTGTGGGACATCAAATTTTTTATTATATGCACAATATTGGTGAGTACAAGGCTTAGTATAATACATTGGTTACATTCTTTGTAGTATTTCAAAACAATATGCATGATAGAGAAAGGATTCCTTGAAATCTAGTGAAGTATGAAAACAAAATCACTTTCCTTGTATCTACTGATGAATGCATAATAGAGGTTGTTGAACCCAGGACAATATGGATTGAGCCTCTTGGATATGAGGTTTTTGAGAATGAAGCTAAGAGATATATTGAATTATTGTTGAAGAGTCCTTCGGACCATGAAGATCAGGAAGAACTACTTCCACCCCTACCTCTACATTGCCAAAACCCTTTGGTACTATTGTTGTTAAAGGGAAGAAGGTGGAGCCTAGTGCTCTAGAATTTGAAGAAGTAATTTCACCCTCTGGACCCAACAACTAGACTACTAAAAGGAATAATGTACCTCTAATAGCATCCCCTACTACCTCTAAAAGAAGGAAGAAGCAAAAAGCATCTAGAGAGAAAAATTTGAGTGTTGTTGTGGAAGAAGAAATCGAGCTCAGATTGGAAGAAGAACTTACCAAGAAAAGGAGAAGTAGTGCCACTACATGTGGTGAAGGTACATCTCAAGAAGCAAGCATTGAAACAAAGAAACCTAAAGTTAACATTGTGAACACTTCTGAGGAAGATGAGATAGACTTGGAGAAGGAGGATTTCACAATACATGTTCATAAGAATTCTAAAAAGAAGAAGGAAAATAAGTCCGAGGAAGGCTCTTCAAAGTCTAAAAAGAAAAAGAAGAAATATCCTCTGGTAAGAGCTAGTTCCCCAACAAAGCTGCATGTTTTGGTTAGTGATATGTTAGAGCATGATGATATATTAGAAGGTACTGCTAAATTGTATGATGAAGTGGATGAGGAAGACAATATTTAACAATAATTGAAGCCATCATACAATATATGATTAATTTAGATGTGGATATGAATAATATTAGGAAGAAGGTTCCTAGTAGTTTTTGGGAAGCCTTGGTGGAAAGAAGGTGAGAAGCAATTGAAGCCAATGATAAAATGAAATCCGATGCTTTAGAGTAAATTGGATCCTCTCTATTTAAGAATGACAAGGCTATGTTGATTGATGTATATACAAATAGTTTAGGGTTAAACAAAGGGTAACCATACTTATGGGTAGAGAAAATGATAGTAGACAAGCTAAAGCAAGAAATAGTGAACACTGTGAGAGATATTGTAAATAAATTTGGGATGATTGTAGCTTCATCATCCAATACAACTCAAGGTAAGGAGCTTGATAAGGATAAGGTTATTGATGTAGAGAAAAATATTCCTTTGATTACAAATTTTCTTATTTTCAAAGAAGTTTTAGAAGTGAATGATCATACTACAGAGGAGACTGCATCATTTGATGTTTTAGGGAATGTGGTTTCCTCAACATCACCAGTAGATGATACAAATGCTTCCCCAAAGACATTTTCTACTTTGGAAGATACTGAAGATGTCACTGGTGTTAATAATGAAGATCAAAATACAGAGCAAGAACAATAATAGGGTAAGAATGATGCCAATGATGGTGTTGAAGATCACCCCAATAAGCCAAATGAAGATGTTGGAAATGAAGGTAAAGGTAATCAAAATGGAAAAGAAGAAGAAGGTCAAGAAGAAAAGGAAAACAATAAGAAATATGATAAGGAAGAAAAGGAGGATGAAAAAAAGACAAACAAAAGGAAAATCCTTTGGCAAAGAAGATGAAGAAGAGAAAGAGAAGAACAAAGAAGAGGTCAAGGTTGGAAAGAATGAATAAGTGCTTCAAAATACTATGGAGCTAACAAAGCCATCTAGAGAATCCTTCAGTAATCCTCTCAAGGGTCTTTTGACAAGGTAGATGAGGTTCCAACTGACTATTCCTCCTTAGTTAATACAACTCTCGTTGTACCAAGGAAATGTAGATCTAAATAAGATCTCACCAATTCAGAAGTTGGAGCTCGAAGACACTTTTCATGCCTCTAGAAGAAAGGAAATCATTGAGGCTCATCAAAAGAGGGAAAAGCTAATTAATGATGCTATCAGGTCTCTGTAGGATGCTACTCTTGGTGCTATAATTGACAATTCATTAACACCTATTGAAAATTTGAAGTTTTTAGTTCATTCACTCAAGGAGTATACCTTTGATTTGAAGGAGAAAACTGAAAAAGGAAGTTAATTCAAGATTTTTTGAGAAGAGGCTAATTGAGTTGCAGGATAGATGTACATTTGCACATGGGAAAGTGAAAGAATGTCTAAAAGATGTGCAGAAATGTGAAGATGAAGCCAAGACCTTGTTCTTGTACTGCATGAGGTGGGAAGATGCCACTCAAGGCATTAAGGACTTAATGGAACCAATAGAGTCACAAATATCTAATTTCTCCAATACTTTTGACCCTGCACAAGATAGAGATTACACTTCTTGGACTGTCATTATAGATTTGTAAAACAAAATTTCACTCTTCGACAACATAAAGAAGATATAAGAAGGATAGCTTGGGGACTTGGTGAAGACCAAGAATATACTGGTATCCAATGCCCTTGTTGATGCAAATTTTTTTGCAAAGATAAATCCAAATCCAAGTACTTTGGAAGAAGGAGAGGAAAGCTTAGTTGAATTGGAATCAATGTATAAGTTGCTTGCTACATCTAAGAAGATTTGAAATGAAGGAAAATATACTTGGAAATAAATCCTTAAGGATCTTGAAGGTGCCTCCTCCTCTAGGTGAACATATTTCACTTGTATATCATTTCATTGTTTTGATAGTTGCTTTTAGTTTTTCTTTGCACATATGTTCGAATCAAATTTTTGGGATAACTCCTTGAGGCAGATTCATTACATTTCACATGTTTTTCTATACATGCATGTGTGTTACCAGAACACCCTTTGTTCTTAATGTCAAGGGGGTAGACGAATTGGGTATAAGTTTTGGTGATGGATAATTTTGATGTTTTTGGGAGAAGTTTGATGTATGTTTTGAAAGGGGGAGTTCATGCCAGTTTGAAGACAGTTTTTGATGATGTATGTTTTGAGTTTTGGAGATTCATTTTTGGAACATGTTTCCATCAATGACAAAGGGGGAGATTGTTGAATGAATGAAGGAACCCTTTAATGTGTTTTCATTGATGCCAACATTAATTGTTGATATTTTCTCTAATCCGATGAACAAAATGGAGGCATCTTAATCCAATAATTTGGTCTAGAATTGCTCATATAATAAGATATGCTTATGAGGTTACAATATGTTATTCCTGGCTATTATATGCATCTATGATCAATATTTAGTGATTTTGGTTGAACATGTTGAAAGTTACAAGTATCAAAAGTTTTACATACAATATTTGGCCTTATACAGGGTAAATGGGTAAGTGCAATTTGGTCTGCATTCCTCCAGTAATTGGAATCCAACATTACAATTTTGGGAGATGGTTTACATATATCAGTTCACTATATATTCTAGATGGTGGGTGATTATACGATCAAATGGATCATTGGTGTGTGTTCAGTTGGCATATTTTGTGATTAGGTCTAATTTCTGGGCGACCAAATGCTTGATATATGTTGTGGAGATTAATTAAGTATTGTGGATGTTAAGGGGATCTATTTTAGATCCATACTGAACTAATTAAGCGTTTCACATTTGATTTGAGCGCGAAGATATTTTTGAATCAAGTATGGAGCCAACAAGGTAATTTTTAATTAAAATAGGGCTACATCTAATTAGGTCGACCTAATTGATGTCTATGGATGTAATTGGGTATATATATGAGACATTTTTGAATTGTAAAGAGAGATGACTTGTGATATAATATAATATGTGATATTATGCGAACATGTGAATTTGTATGTATGTGATATGAATGATAGCAAAATTGTTGTGAATGTTGAGCAACTACAAGAAAGAGCAGATTTTTGTATTTAGAGCTTCAAAGGAATTGAATTCAACACAAGGAAGGTGTACTTTGTATCCGTTCACATTTTGGTTGTGTATCCATTTTTGTTTTTGTATCTATCTCTGGTTGTGAGCCTTATTGGACAATGTGTCTTGGAAGTGAGCCTTTGTAATATCTTATAACTAGTTATAATATATTGTGAGCTAATCCTCACCATGGTTTTTCCCTTTTTGGGTTTTCCACATAAAAATCTTGGTGTTCATGTGTGTTATGTGATTGCGTGATCTCTTTCATGTTTTCATTCATTGCTCCAGTTAGATATACTTTGTTAATTAGATGGTTTGTGATTAATTGGTTATATAGAATACTAATTCACCTCCCCTCTCAGTATTCTTGGTGTTTAACAAGAACAAGGATATATCCAAATTGAAAGTATTGTCAAAAACCTTAGGGAAGAGTAGAGTTAAGTGTTGGAACTATGGGAAGAGAAGAATGTGAAGAAGGAATATAAAACAAGAAGAAATGTTTAGTTTTGATAATGATGCTTTATTTATTTCTACTAACACTATTAGTGATAATTCTTGGCTCATTGATTTGATTTTATTGTATCATATGAATCCTCACAAGGAGTGGTTTTTGACTTATACAACTTATTTTGGAGAGGTTTTCCTTGTAGACAACATTATGAAGATGATTATTGATAGGGGAAACATATAGTTGTGTTTCAGTGATGGAAGGGTCAAAACCATATATAGTAGCTTCCATATTCTAGTAATTGTGAGAAATTTAATTTATGTATCCAAGTTGAATGATTTAGTGTGCATGTGAAAATTTGAAAGTATAGTTGGAGGTTGGTAAGAGGGAACTTGGTGGTGGCAAAAGGATATCAAATTGGGACTTTGTTTAGCTAAATGCCTCCATAGTTTGTAACTTTTCCAATGTGACACAAATATAAAAAAGTCCATGTATGTTGTAGAACCATCATTGGAGTCACATAAATGATAAAGGTCTTAGCATGCCATTATTAATAAAAATTGGTAGATATTTTTTAATTATTGTATTAGTAAAAATGTTTTTGTGAGAATTTTTTCTTTGGTAAATAGAATAGATTTTCATTTCCTATTACAAGTAATAGAGAAGAGATTGTTATAAATCATTCATTTAGAGGTGTTTCATCTAGTGGATATGGGTTCTATGAGAAAATATTGTTATGTATCACTCATTGATGATGCTTCTAAATATGATTGGATTTATTTTATGCATGCTAAATCTAAAATTTTCACTAAGTTTAAGAATTTAAGGCCTTAATTGAAAAATAGACATATTATAAAATAAAGGTGTTGAGATCTATTAATGGTGGTGAATATTTCTCTAGAGAATTTGATGATTCTATAAGCATGTATGCATTATTCAATAAAATAATACACCTTACACATGGGATAAAAAGAAAGGGTTATAGAAAGAGTGAACTAAACCTTAATGAAAAATTCTAGAAGTATATTGAGTGATACATAGTTTAGTCCTATAAGTACTACTTGTTATTTGATTAATAGATCTCCTTTCTCGGCTCTTTTTGATAAAAATATTTATGAATTTTGGATAAGTAAAAATCTTTCTATTTCACAATCAAGGGTCTTGGGTTATGAGGGTTTTTCTCACGTTCCTTAAAAAAAGTTATAGATGGATTTGTTATCGGTAACTTTTGAACTAGTATCAAAAATTTTAAACTTCCCCTCCTTAGGCCTTTCAGGTCTTTTACCTCATTCATTTTCAAATGCCTTGATGTTTATTTCTCTTGAAAATTGCTCAAAGTCATGGGTGTTGTATTTTTCCTAACCTTGGTCGCTAGTCCTCTAAGTTTCATAACCTTGTCATGAAGTTCTAAAATTTCATAACTCCCCAATTGTCTGACTTAGTTCCCTTTGTTGAGTTGCAAGCCTTTGTGGTTGTCTTTAAAGTCAGTGGGTCAAAGGTTTTCAAAACTTTGAAACTCCCGACTTTAGTTCTAAGGTTCCAAGTTTCCACGACCATGTGACATTATGGATTTCTCTCGGTCTTCAAAGGCATCGCCATCTCATAAATGATATGTACAGACTAATCTTGAGTTGTCTTTTCAAGGTTTTCAAAAAAACATGCAAGTTTAAAGGCTCTCTTTTTGAGGAATGAAATTGAATGTTGCATTAAATGCACGTCCTATCAAGGTAACAACATAAGTTGGGTGGTGAAGTATTCATTAAGTCATTTAGCTTGCATTCTTATTCTCTACCAATACTTCTCCAAGTACAAGCATTCTTTCTCTGCAGATTTGCGCTCATGCATAGTGGAATTCAAAATCACTGGTCTAGCATGAGGGACATTGAAATTGGGCACCTTAATTTGGAGGATTTTTTGGTGCGCCTAGAGAAAAATAGAAAAATAGCCCTAGGAGATAAAATTTTGCAAAGTGGTTTGGTGTGCGTGGGAGGTTTTCCCCAAGTTGTGCAAAGTGTTGACCTGGTGATTGCGTGTGCGAGGGGTTACATTCTAGAAACTAGGGAAATTAGAGCTATTCTGAGAATCACTCCTAAAGTCATTTCCCTTGCATTAAGCATTTTGGAGAGGGAAACTGTGGAAGAAATGTATGTAGTTGTTGGCGACAAGTTGCAATGAGTTTTTCAAAATGGATGAAGAATGATGCATAAATTACATTGCAAAGAATTAGTTGAAGTCTGAGAAAAAGGGTAAGTCTTAGTTTCCCTTGAAACTTAAAAGGGTCCATTTTAAGGATGAAATTTTAGATGCTATCACCTTGTTGCATCATGTAGTTGGAAATGCACATTCAAACTCTTTTAAATTTTGGATGTGCCGATTCATTCTAGTGATTTGTAGTGAAAATGAATTCATGGACTGGAATGAGATTATTAGTTATCACTTAAATGACCAATTGATAAATTTTTGACAAAA